>OX459046.1:600000-978003 GCA_949775005.1 Orthosia gothica | reverse complement strand
TTTCATTAGTATCGGTTAAGATTGTAGATCAATTTGGCCACTGTGTTAACTTTGGAGGGAAACAAATTCAGTTACGTCTTCATTTAAGAAAAACAAAATGATAGTATATTATAAAAACACTCAAGCGAATGAAAAACGACTTAGTTCTTCTGCGATTGCTAAGGTGCAAAGACGCAAGAAAAAAGTTAAGAAATTGACTAAAGTAAATAAAGATTTTCTTAAAGCTCTAGGATTTAAAATATGAATATACTACAGATTGCTGAATTACCGCACTTTGACACTTCGATCGAAAGTTATGAAGTCCATTCATACAATCCCTACAATAGCACCTTTAGAGAAAACGATGAAATCAGAATTCCCATCCACCAGCAAGACATATACGTGCTACCATCAGCCAGTTCAATTTACATCGAAGGACAAGCGAAGCTCTTCGGTAAAGATGGGAATCCAATCAAGAAAATTGTTGCGTTCACTAACAACCCTGTTATGTTTTTGTTTCAAGACATTAGATACGAAATGAATGGTATTGAAATAGACCGCATAAAAAATTCTGGAATAACGTCAACAATAAAATCATACATCTCATTAAATGAAGCAGAAAATAAAGTTGCAGCCCTATGGGGTTGGTGTTTAGAGGGATTTCAAAGTGATGGGCATTTTAGTGCTGTAATACCACTAAATAAAGTTTTAGGGTTTGCAGAGGATTACAATAAAATAGTGATAAATTGTAAACATGAACTTATACTGAACAGAAGTAACACTAATTTAAATAGCGTTATCCTTACTTTTGTTAATTTTCAAATAGATGTGCAAAGAGTTCAGTGGAGGGTGCCGCACATAAAAGTATCAGACCGAGAACGACTGTCACTTTTAAAACATTTAGAAAAAGATAAACCTATTCAGATGGCGTATAGAAATTGGGATTTATATGAGTATCCATTACTACCTAAAACCACAAAGCATTCTTGGTCTATTAAAACTGCTTCACAATTAGAAAAACCCAGATATGTAATTTTTTGTTTACAAACTAATCGAAAAAATAATAAAACTAAAGACAGTTCAGTATTCGATCATTGCGAAGTAACAAACGTTACGCTCTTTTTGAATTCACAATATTATCCATATGAACCTTTAGGTTTAAAGTTTTCTGAGAACAAATATAGTATATTATACGAAATATTGTGAAATTTCGTCAGTCGTATTACAACTATCCAGTAGACCCGTTGCTTGACCTAAAGGAATTCAAAGAAAAAGCCCCTCTCTTTATCTTAGACTGCTCAAGACAAAACGATAGCCTGAAAACTGGTCCAGTGGACGTGAGGTTGGAAATTGAATGTTCTACAGCAATACCAGATAAGACGACTGCATATTGTTTGATTATAAACGATCGACTTGTAGAATACAAACCTCTCAGCAACATTGTGCGCAGGTTATCATGATTGCTATTGTGGATATTCAAGGCTTTAAAACAGAAACAAATGAATTTATAATAAAAGAAATCGCTATATTGTATAATAAAACATTACAAATATTTTTAATTAAGCCACCATTTCCATTTTCAAAATTAACGAAGCAAGAAAAAAAACAAGTAAGTTGGATTGAACGTAACAGAAAGATATGCTGGTGTGAAGGATTTGTTCCCTATTCTAATTATCAGAATTTGGTTATAGATATTTTAAGAGATAAATGTATCTACGTTAAGGGTTTAGAAAAAGTGTTGTGGTTAAAGCATATTTTAAGAAATAGTAATTGTAATATATTCAATTTAGAAGATAAAGGATGTTCAAGTTTGATAAGCTTATACGATCAATATAAATATTCTCAAGATTTATATAACTGTATTTATCATGACTCTGTATGTGCTTTAAAAAATGTATTGTGTTTAAATAAGTGGTGCGTTGACAATAAAATTCTAAAATAAATATTTTATTGTTTTTATTTCTGTAGTTAGGTGAAATGCATCTTAGTTTTCTTTCCCCTCCTCCTACTTCTGTCCAGTCTTTATATGTTGCTGACAAAAGCTGGACCATACCATTATACGTTAGTACCTAATTGAATTAGAAAGTCAATAAAACATGTCTCAAAATGAATACAAACCTCGTTATGACATGTATAACACATTTAAAATGCGTGAATTTTCATTTAATTATTACTGGGGGACACTTAATAAAAAGAAAAGATTAGTGATGGAAATGGCTGACGCAGGATTCTTTTATTATGGAAATAGTATAAATGATATTGCAGCATGTTTCTCATGTGGTGGTGTTATTGAAGATTGGGAGATTTATGATGATCCTTGGACGCAACATGCCATACATTTTCCTAAATGTTTTTATTTAAACGCTGTGAAGGGCACAAACTATATTACAAAAAAGTGTTTGGAATACTTACCCTATTAAAGTGTATATGTATAGGATGTCACATTGCACTTAAAAAGCGAGTCTGGTGAGCATCTTCGCACATTCGTTAATGTTAGCAACAAACAGGTTGATAATGAAAAATGGGAGACTACTAGACACACGCAGGTTTACAGGTGTAAATGTTATAGTAGTGTATGATTGGGGAGTTCTGGATCACGCGCTCGAGCAAAGCGAGAGCAAGTGATCCAGAACCCCCAATTATACACTACTCCCAGCGTCTCAAAATATCTCCGAACCAAATTGCATCTAAATCGGTTCAAGCGTGAAAAGGTGGACAGAGAGACAGACAGAGTCACTTTCACATTTATATTAAATCCGCCCGCGACTTCATTCGTGTGATGGCAACCAAAAATAAGCTGCTATTAAACCTGAGACAAACGGTCCAGTTCGGTAGTTCCAAATCGATGTAGAGGTTCCCATCCTAGTGCCATTTGATTCTTCAAAGAAACTTTGACACCCCTAAATCGTCTTCTGGGGGTAAATCCGAAAAACTAATGATGCCATCCTTTATTATTTTGCCAAAGGAATAAGATCTTTATACAAATAAATGTCTCCCTTTTAACCCTTTAAAAAGTTTAATTTCCAAAAACCCCTCCTAAGTGCTCCCCAACGTCATAAAAAGAAGCTATGTGCAGTAAAAGTAATCAAAAATCTTTACCACCCCGAAGTCGTATTTTAAGGGTAGTTTCGAAAAACTAATTATTGAAAACCTTTATTGTTTATTAAGGATGGTATTTATGTCAAGTTTCATGTTTATTCACCCAAGAAATCAGATACTTCAATAAAAATAACATCCCCTAAATCATCTTTTGGGGGTAGTTTCGAAAAACTAACAATGAAAATCTTTATTGTTTATTTAGATTAGTATTTGTGTCAAGTTTCAAGTTTATTAACTGAAGTAATAAGATTCTTCAAAAACACTGTAATACCTCCTAAATCGTCTTTTGGGGGTAGTTGCAAAAAACTAATAATCACAAACTTTATTGTTTATTTAGGATGGTATTTATGTCAAGTTTCATGTTTATTCACCCAAGAAATCAGATCCTTCAAAAAAAATTAACATCCCTAAGTCGTCTTTTGGGGGTAGTTTCAAAAAATAATAAGGGCAACCTTTATTATTCATTTAGGTTAGTATATTAGTGGCAAGTTTATTGACCCAAGAAATCATATTTTCAAAAACACTGTAATACCTCCTAAATCGTCTTAAGGGGGGAAGTTTCAAAAAACTAATGATGACAAACTTTATTGTTTATTTAGGATGGTATTTATGTCAAGTCTCATGTTTATTCACCCAAGAAATCACATTCTTCAAAAAAATTAACATCCCCTAAATCCTCTTTTGGGGGTAGTTTCGAAAAACTAACAATGAAAGTCTTTATTGTTTATTTAGATTAGTATTTATGTCAAGTTTCAAGTTTATTAACTGAAGTAATAAGATTCTTCAAAAAAACTTTAACACCCCTAAATCGTCTTTTGGGGGTAGTTTACCAAAAAAATAATAATAGCGACCTTTATTATTCATTTAGGTTAGTATTTGTGGCAAGTTTCAAGTTTATTGACCCAAGAAATCAGATTTTCCATACAAATTTCAACAACCCCTAAATCATTATTTGGAGGTAGTTTCGAAAAACTAATAACGTCAATCTTTATCATTTACTTAGAATACTATTTGTGCTAAGTTTCAAGAATTTTGGTTGAAGGAATTAGATTTTCCATACAAACTTTCAACCCCCTTTTTACCCCCTTAGGGGTGAAATTTCCAAAAATCCTTTCTTAGTGCACACTTACGTCACTTGATGAACCTTTCTGCCAAATTTCATGCTTCTAGGCTTAGCAGTTTTGGCTGTGCGTTGATTGATCAGTCAGTCAGTCAGTCAGTCACCTTTCGCTTTTATAGATATAGATTTTAATTGTCATGCAACTGGCATTTCTACCGTATAACTGCAATCTCTGAGCAGGCACTAGTAATTTCCCGGCATGTTTTTTGTTCAGACTTGTTCATTCAATGGAAATAAATGACGGTTTTTTTTTACAAATAGACAAACTTCAAAAATATACAGACATGGTAGTGGGAGAATTTTTAAATCCTTAAATAATGGCCTGCAATGGTCCAAATAATCTGCTCCACTCATGGCTCTGATACATTTCTTTTGCACTATGAATGCTCTTTCCATATCCACTGAATTACCCCATATGACTAGGCCGTAACGCAATACCGATGAGACATATCCATGATAAGCACTTAGGACAGTTTCTCTACTGGACACTAGTCTTAACTTGCGAAGAGCATACACAAACCTATCAAGCTTACTGCATACTCTTTCTACATGTTCCTTCCAGTTCAATTTCTTGTCAATTACCATACCCAAAAATAAAGCTGATGGCTCTGGTTGCAGAATTGCATTATTATGCCTAATTGCTGTTGGTATTACTGACAAGTTAAATAATAAATAATAAAAAAGCCTTTTATTTCCTTAATAAAATTCAATTTACAATGATATTATTTATGAGCATGCATATTAGTAAAATCAAATAAATTAATTCTTTAAGAAATTATACAATTGTTCAATTGTCCGCTACTATTATGTAATTATTCAATTCAATCATTATTATTAATATCTAGTTGTTCAATTCATTTACTGTTACAATACAATTATTAAATTAAAATATTATTACTATATAACTATTCCATGCAATTTCATTATTTTACAATTATTCAATACAATTACAATTATTAAATTAAATTACTATTATTATAAATTTATTCAATTTAAATACCACTATTTTACAGTTCAATTCAATAATTATATTTCTTTCTTGATTTTACTTTATTTATTTATTAAGGACCTCTCTATAGAGTATAGGCCTCCTCCATTTTTCTCCATGTAGTTCTGTCCCTCGCTTTTTCAGTCCAATCTTTGCCCGCTGCTTTCAAAATTTCATCAAGCCATCTCTCCGCTGGCCTGCCTCTGGTTCTCTTGCCAACAGGTCCCTTCCACAGAGTAATCTTCTTGGCCCACCTGTCTTCGTTCATACGTGCAATATGGCCGGTCCACTTCCATTTCAGTCTTTTGCAATGTTCCAGAGCATCAATCAACTTTGTTGTTTTTCTTATATCTGTGCTTCTCTTTTTGTGTATCAATTTTAGATTAAGAATGCTCCGTTCCATGGCTCTTTGTGTTGTTAATATTTTGTTCCTGGTTTGTTTATTGAAAATCCATGTTTGGGATGCATAGGTGAGAGAAGGTAGGATACAAGAGTCCAACACAATTTTCTTCAGCTTCATTGAAATATTGGACTTTAGAATTTCTTTCATGCTCCAAAATTTATTCCACGCCATGTTTACACGTCTCAGTAACTCATTTTGATGTCTAGACTTTTTAAAAGACACTTGTTTGCCTAGATACGTGTACTCTTGGACATATTCTAGTAAGACATTGTTAATGTGTATGGGTGCCTTAATGCTGTTTGTCATAATTTTGGTTTTCAATGTGTTTAGTTCCAAACCAATTTCATTGCTGACACAATTAATTTCATTCACCATTGACTCCAATTGCGATGAATTTTCTGCGAAGAGTATGATGTCATCGGCGAATCTGAGATTACTTAGAAACTGACCGTTGATGTCTATACCTTTTTTTTTCCACTTTAATGTTTTCATGATGCTTTGTAGAACGGTAATAAATATTCTGGGAGAGAGGGGGTCACCTTGACGAACGCCTCTACATACATCAATTTTCGTGCCTGTTTTATCTAATATTACTCTACTTGTGCTTTTCTTATATATGTCTTGTATGAGCTCTATAGTTTCCGATGGTACATCACATTCCTGTAAGGCTCTCCACATGCTGGTATGGGATATAGAGTCAAATGCTTTAGCATAGTCGATGAACGCTAGGTAGAGTGGGCGTTTCATTTCCTCGTATTTCTCTATAATTAGTTCTAATGAGTGGATGTGGTCTATAGTTGAATACGTACTTCTAAATCCCGCTTGCTCCACTGGCTGGTGTTCTTCGGTATATTTCGCAAGGCGTTTCTCGAGGCATGAAGCAAATAGCTTGTAGAGATTTGATTGTAGGCTGATTGGTCGGTAGTTACTTATGTCGGCAGGGTTTCCTTTCTTGTAGATCAGCACTATGTCTGATTTCGCCCATTCAGTAGGAATTTTTCTGTCGTCTAGTATTTTATTGAACATGGTGGTCAAAGGTTGCACTAGGAGAGTTGAAATGGCTTCGTTTGGTATACCGTCTGGACCGTTGCTCTTTTCCTTCTTTAAAGACTTTATCTTGACCAAAATTTCTTGAGCAGAGAATCTTTGTATTGTAGTATCAACTCTCTGTAGAGGTAGAGTCTCTATACTCGACGGCATTTTGCAAGTGTAGAGATCCCTATAAAATTCAGTGGCGGCTTTTATTATTCCAGGCCTAGAGAACGTTTCTCTGTTACAGGTGGAGTTCTTTTTCAAGCAAGGAATCCAAGACAACCAAGGAATCCAAACTGACAAGTTACATGTTTGAAATTGAACTATTTTGGTTTTTTCAATATTAACATGAAGATTATTGTACCCCAGCCATTTTATCACATTATTTAATTCATTGTTAGTATCTATTTCTATGTCAGTTTTGTTGGAACATTTTATCGTCAATGTAGTATCGTCAGCAAATTGGATACATTCATATTTTAAACATTTTTTGAGGTCATTAATATATAATATAAATAGTGGCGGACCCAGCACACTTCCCTGCGGGACGCCAGAACCATTAGTCTTTAGTTCTGAGCAATATGTCGTCCTTGTATTATTTTCTATTCTAGAGATAATAGTTCTCTGTTGGCGATTAGATAAGTAACTTTTAAGCCAATCATGCGCTTTGCCTCTTATGCCATATTTCTCAAGCTTGTAGAGTAGCCGTTCGTGTGATACAAAATCAAATGCTTTGCTCATATCTAGGAATACCGATAAAGTAGACATTTTTTTATTAAGAGCTTCGGTAATTAGTTTCACTAAAGAAAAACAGGCTAGAGTAGTTGAACAGTTTTCCTAAAACCAAACTGACTCTCCAAGAGTGCCATGGCTGGATATAATGCGAGGGGCGGCGTTAGCCAGCCCTACCAGCCTCACTACTACGCTCTTCTAGCCTGCCGCTCCGTCATCTTGTATATGAAACGGAAACCTAACCTATCCGAGGCAACGTGCTAACAATTTTCGAGCTCGCTGTGGCACTCTCGTTTATCTTTTTTCCCTACTTATTTCGGAAACGTCATCTACCTATCTGACAGAGGTGATAGTTTTCGAGCTCGCTATTGCAAACAAAAAAAGTATTTTGAGACATGCCTGGCGAGGGGTATATTAATACTTAGCATAGGGCGGTTCGGATCAGGACACCAATTCAGGCGCTGCTCAAACGCTGGAGAGAGGAGGCAACACAGCCTAGTTTCTGTACAGTTTCGAAAAAGTCGTAGATCCAGGGCTAGTCGGTGGTTACTAAATAGTGTAAATAGTCCTTAGGTTGTTCGTATTATTTAGATTATTAGAATAACTTATAATCATGTTTATTGTGGCGGTAGAAAAAGCCTTGTTGCTTTAAGTCCGCCTATGTATCACCATTGTACACGAAGTTTAAATAAAAATAAATAAATGTGTTGCGTGTTGCGCAGCTCACATGTCGCGCGCGCGCCTGCGTGACCGGCACCAGAGCAACCTGCGCCGCAAGCTGCAGCTGCTGAAGCAGGAGCAGGGCGTGCAGCCCGCCGCGCCGGGGCTCAAGCTGGAGCCCGGGGAGCCCGGGGAGCCATCAGGGTATGTATCGTGTTGATCCATGCGATCCGGTCTGAACGGACGTCGTTGCAACTACCATAGCGTTGTTTTTTTTAACGGATATTTGGAATCAAAGCTAACGGTTGTTTCTCGTTCAGGTCCCAGAGTCCCGAGGCGGAGCGGCCTGCACAGGCGGCGGCCGAGGCGTCCACGTCGGCCGCCGCGCCCGAAGCGGAGGAGGGCTCGGACGCCGGCTCGGGCTCGGGCTCGGAGTCGGACGACGGCGCCAGTGCGGCGCTGTACCGCGCGGGCCGCTACTCGCCCGCGCCGCTGTCGCCGGCCGCGCTGGAGCCCGCCACGCTGCTGACGGAGCCGGCGCACGACGCGGCGCGCCTGGCCTACCTGCGCGCCGGTCTGCGCGCCAAGGTACGTACCCGTGCGCGTGCGCGTGGACGGGGCTCCTCCTCAACATAAACAAGGAACTGACTATATCGGCTAAATTGAAAATAATACTACTTGTGGCAAATTCTTTGGTACTTGCCGCACTCTCTGGCGGTAAGGCACAAGGCACAAGGCGCCGCGTGTAGGTACAAGACAAGCTGGCGGTGTTGACCTCGATCGTGAAATTTAGGGAATCGGCTAATGAGGTGTGCGCTTTCGAGTTTTATTTAAATAGCAGTGTTTTGTTAAAAAGTTAATATTTTTTATTGAATTGAGTTTGTTTTAATATGCATGTACTGTTTCCATGCTCGATGGTACTTGCCCACTACAGCGTATCATACGCGTACCATGACCGTGCTAGGAACGAATCAGACAAAAAAAACACGATACACTCTACTATGGCGTTCTGCAGCCGAATTGTGTAAGTGAATTCGGCAAAGGAAATACTCTGTTTCTTTCCCAAAAACGACTTTTCGCGATACGAAAAGATCAATAGTCGAGTCGATTTATTCAAAATTATAAAAATTAAGTTTGCAATCAAAATTATATAAAATCATTTATTAATTAAAATTAAATTAAATTTAGACTAGAAATAGTAGAAAGTTTCAATTTTACAAATTTGTTTTCAATAAGAGTGGAGTGTGTTTTGTTTATGTGTTTGAGTGCGCATGAAGTGTGTGTGTTAAGTGTATGTGTGTGTGCGTGTGGAGTGCAGGTGATAGAATTATGATGCATGCTCGTAGAAGAGTGGTTCAATCCATTTAGTAAGGAGTTTTTTGCATTCATAAGAATGTTTAGTGTACAAATGTAGCTCTTTGTTTACTTAATTGTACAAGTGAGATGAAACTCTGTCATATTGCATGCTACACAATTTGATTTTTGTTTGTGAAATATTTGCTACAAGGTGTTTCCTTCTCTTTCTTAGTATACTAGCATCATAGGGCAGTGTTTTGTGTTTTTTTAAGATGGCTTGAACAACGTATAGCTTTCTTACTGAGAGCAAGTTACTTAACTGGTAGAGCATATGAGTGGGATACCTAGCCCTCTTAAAATGCATTATTTTTATGAGAGCTTGTTGAGCTCTGACCACCTACAAAAAGCAGTTTTCGCTGCACCTCCCCATTTATGTATACAATACACCAAGACAGACTGCACCAAAGCGATATAGATTACACACGATAGAATTTTGATTTTAATGGTCGCCACATACGTTAACCCTGATAGCGAAGTGCCCGTATGTTGCCCGAATGCAAACTTTGTTTTTGCAGTATATTTATATTTCAGGTGTTTTAGATTATATAAAGACTCATATTTACGTACTCATTATATTAATCTTTAATCTTCCACTCTACAGCGTCCTCACGTGTACGCGCGTCTTGTAGAACTTTCAATTCCCCGCCCCCCGCGCGCCGCCCCCCGCCCGACACGTCGCGTGTCAGCGCGGGCTAAATATTCTCGCCGACATTTGTTGACGCTCTGTGCATAGTACGCGACGGTATTGGTCGGTGACGCATGGTCCGGTGTGAATAGTCTAACATGTTAGTTCCGCGCACAGATGGAGCCGCCGCCGAGCTCCGTGGGCGCGGGCCCGGAGGCGCTGGAGCGTGAGGCGCGGCGGGTGATGGGAGCCTCGGGGGACGAGGTGCAGTTCAGTGTGGAGCACGCGCTGCCCGAGCAGCCCTGCCTGTGGGCCGACAAGTACCGCCCCCGCAAGCCCCGATACTTCAACAGGTAACTATACGCTCGACATAGCTCCTGTGTGATGGGAGCCTCGGGGGACGAGGTGCAGTTCAGTGTGGAGCACGCGCTGCCCGAGCAGCCCTGCCTGTGGGCCGACAAGTACCGCCCCCGCAAGCCCCGATACTTCAACAGGTAACTATACGCTCGACATAGCTCCTGTGTGATGGGAGCCTCGGGGGACGAGGTGCAGTTCAGTGTGGAGCACGCGCTGCCCGAGCAGCCCTGCCTGTGGGCCGACAAGTACCGCCCCCGCAAGCCCCGATACTTCAACAGGTAACTATACGCTCGACATAGCTCCTGTGTGATGGGAGCCTCGGGGGACGAGGTGCAGTTCAGTGTGGAGCACGCGCTGCCCGAGCAGCCCTGCCTGTGGGCCGACAAGTACCGCCCCCGCAAGCCCCGATACTTCAACAGGTAACTATACGCTCGACATAGCTCCTGTGTGATGGGAGCCTCGGGGGACGAGGTGCAGTTCAGTGTGGAGCACGCGCTGCCCGAGCAGCCCTGCCTGTGGGCCGACAAGTACCGCCCCCGCAAGCCCCGATACTTCAACAGGTAACTATACGCTCGACATAGCTCCTGTGTGATGGGAGCCTCGGGGGACGAGGTGCAGTTCAGTGTGGAGCACGCGCTGCCCGAGCAGCCCTGCCTGTGGGCCGACAAGTACCGCCCCCGCAAGCCCCGATACTTCAACAGGTAACTATACGCTCGACATAGCTCCTGTGTGATGGGAGCCTCGGGGGACGAGGTGCAGTTCAGTGTGGAGCACGCGCTGCCCGAGCAGCCCTGCCTGTGGGCCGACAAGTACCGCCCCCGCAAGCCCCGATACTTCAACAGGTAACTATACGCTCGACATAGCTCCTGTGTGATGGGAGCCTCGGGGGACGAGGTGCAGTTCAGTGTGGAGCACGCGCTGCCCGAGCAGCCCTGCCTGTGGGCCGACAAGTACCGCCCCCGCAAGCCCCGATACTTCAACAGGTAACTATACGCTCGACATAGCTCCTGTGTGATGGGAGCCTCGGGGGACGAGGTGCAGTTCAGTGTGGAGCACGCGCTGCCCGAGCAGCCCTGCCTGTGGGCCGACAAGTACCGCCCCCGCAAGCCCCGATACTTCAACAGGTAACTATACGCTCGACATAGCTCCTGTGTGATGGGAGCCTCGGGGGACGAGGTGCAGTTCAGTGTGGAGCACGCGCTGCCCGAGCAGCCCTGCCTGTGGGCCGACAAGTACCGCCCCCGCAAGCCCCGATACTTCAACAGGTAACTATACGCTCGACATAGCTCCTGTGTGATGGGAGCCTCGGGGGACGAGGTGCAGTTCAGTGTGGAGCACGCGCTGCCCGAGCAGCCCTGCCTGTGGGCCGACAAGTACCGCCCCCGCAAGCCCCGATACTTCAACAGGTAACTATACGCTCGACATAGCTCCTGTGTGATGGGAGCCTCGGGGGACGAGGTGCAGTTCAGTGTGGAGCACGCGCTGCCCGAGCAGCCCTGCCTGTGGGCCGACAAGTACCGCCCCCGCAAGCCCCGATACTTCAACAGGTAACTATACGCTCGACATAGCTCCTGTGTGATGGGAGCCTCGGGGGACGAGGTGCAGTTCAGTGTGGAGCACGCGCTGCCCGAGCAGCCCTGCCTGTGGGCCGACAAGTACCGCCCCCGCAAGCCCCGATACTTCAACAGGTAACTATACGCTCGACATAGCTCCTGTGTGATGGGAGCCTCGGGGGACGAGGTGCAGTTCAGTGTGGAGCACGCGCTGCCCGAGCAGCCCTGCCTGTGGGCCGACAAGTACCGCCCCCGCAAGCCCCGATACTTCAACAGGTAACTATACGCTCGACATAGCTCCTGTGTGATGGGAGCCTCGGGGGACGAGGTGCAGTTCAGTGTGGAGCACGCGCTGCCCGAGCAGCCCTGCCTGTGGGCCGACAAGTACCGCCCCCGCAAGCCCCGATACTTCAACAGGTAACTATACGCTCGACATAGCTCCTGTGTGATGGGAGCCTCGGGGGACGAGGTGCAGTTCAGTGTGGAGCACGCGCTGCCCGAGCAGCCCTGCCTGTGGGCCGACAAGTACCGCCCCCGCAAGCCCCGATACTTCAACAGGTAACTATACGCTCGACATAGCTCCTGTGTGATGGGAGCCTCGGGGGACGAGGTGCAGTTCAGTGTGGAGCACGCGCTGCCCGAGCAGCCCTGCCTGTGGGCCGACAAGTACCGCCCCCGCAAGCCCCGATACTTCAACAGGTAACTATACGCTCGACATAGCTCCTGTGTGATGGGAGCCTCGGGGGACGAGGTGCAGTTCAGTGTGGAGCACGCGCTGCCCGAGCAGCCCTGCCTGTGGGCCGACAAGTACCGCCCCCGCAAGCCCCGATACTTCAACAGGTAACTATACGCTCGACATAGCTCCTGTGTGATGGGAGCCTCGGGGGACGAGGTGCAGTTCAGTGTGGAGCACGCGCTGCCCGAGCAGCCCTGCCTGTGGGCCGACAAGTACCGCCCCCGCAAGCCCCGATACTTCAACAGGTAACTATACGCTCGACATAGCTCCTGTGTGATGGGAGCCTCGGGGGACGAGGTGCAGTTCAGTGTGGAGCACGCGCTGCCCGAGCAGCCCTGCCTGTGGGCCGACAAGTACCGCCCCCGCAAGCCCCGATACTTCAACAGGTAACTATACGCTCGACATAGCTCCTGTGTGATGGGAGCCTCGGGGGACGAGGTGCAGTTCAGTGTGGAGCACGCGCTGCCCGAGCAGCCCTGCCTGTGGGCCGACAAGTACCGCCCCCGCAAGCCCCGATACTTCAACAGGTAACTATACGCTCGACATAGCTCCTGTGTGATGGGAGCCTCGGGGGACGAGGTGCAGTTCAGTGTGGAGCACGCGCTGCCCGAGCAGCCCTGCCTGTGGGCCGACAAGTACCGCCCCCGCAAGCCCCGATACTTCAACAGGTAACTATACGCTCGACATAGCTCCTGTGTGATGGGAGCCTCGGGGGACGAGGTGCAGTTCAGTGTGGAGCACGCGCTGCCCGAGCAGCCCTGCCTGTGGGCCGACAAGTACCGCCCCCGCAAGCCCCGATACTTCAACAGGTAACTATACGCTCGACATAGCTCCTGTGTGATGGGAGCCTCGGGGGACGAGGTGCAGTTCAGTGTGGAGCACGCGCTGCCCGAGCAGCCCTGCCTGTGGGCCGACAAGTACCGCCCCCGCAAGCCCCGATACTTCAACAGGTAACTATACGCTCGACATAGCTCCTGTGTGATGGGAGCCTCGGGGGACGAGGTGCAGTTCAGTGTGGAGCACGCGCTGCCCGAGCAGCCCTGCCTGTGGGCCGACAAGTACCGCCCCCGCAAGCCCCGATACTTCAACAGGTAACTATACGCTCGACATAGCTCCTGTGTGATGGGAGCCTCGGGGGACGAGGTGCAGTTCAGTGTGGAGCACGCGCTGCCCGAGCAGCCCTGCCTGTGGGCCGACAAGTACCGCCCCCGCAAGCCCCGATACTTCAACAGGTAACTATACGCTCGACATAGCTCCTGTGTGATGGGAGCCTCGGGGGACGAGGTGCAGTTCAGTGTGGAGCACGCGCTGCCCGAGCAGCCCTGCCTGTGGGCCGACAAGTACCGCCCCCGCAAGCCCCGATACTTCAACAGGTAACTATACGCTCGACATAGCTCCTGTGTGATGGGAGCCTCGGGGGACGAGGTGCAGTTCAGTGTGGAGCACGCGCTGCCCGAGCAGCCCTGCCTGTGGGCCGACAAGTACCGCCCCCGCAAGCCCCGATACTTCAACAGGTAACTATACGCTCGACATAGCTCCTGTGTGATGGGAGCCTCGGGGGACGAGGTGCAGTTCAGTGTGGAGCACGCGCTGCCCGAGCAGCCCTGCCTGTGGGCCGACAAGTACCGCCCCCGCAAGCCCCGATACTTCAACAGGTAACTATACGCTCGACATAGCTCCTGTGTGATGGGAGCCTCGGGGGACGAGGTGCAGTTCAGTGTGGAGCACGCGCTGCCCGAGCAGCCCTGCCTGTGGGCCGACAAGTACCGCCCCCGCAAGCCCCGATACTTCAACAGGTAACTATACGCTCGACATAGCTCCTGTGTGATGGGAGCCTCGGGGGACGAGGTGCAGTTCAGTGTGGAGCACGCGCTGCCCGAGCAGCCCTGCCTGTGGGCCGACAAGTACCGCCCCCGCAAGCCCCGATACTTCAACAGGTAACTATACGCTCGACATAGCTCCTGTGTGATGGGAGCCTCGGGGGACGAGGTGCAGTTCAGTGTGGAGCACGCGCTGCCCGAGCAGCCCTGCCTGTGGGCCGACAAGTACCGCCCCCGCAAGCCCCGATACTTCAACAGGTAACTATACGCTCGACATAGCTCCTGTGTGATGGGAGCCTCGGGGGACGAGGTGCAGTTCAGTGTGGAGCACGCGCTGCCCGAGCAGCCCTGCCTGTGGGCCGACAAGTACCGCCCCCGCAAGCCCCGATACTTCAACAGGTAACTATACGCTCGACATAGCTCCTGTGTGATGGGAGCCTCGGGGGACGAGGTGCAGTTCAGTGTGGAGCACGCGCTGCCCGAGCAGCCCTGCCTGTGGGCCGACAAGTACCGCCCCCGCAAGCCCCGATACTTCAACAGGTAACTATACGCTCGACATAGCTCCTGTGTGATGGGAGCCTCGGGGGACGAGGTGCAGTTCAGTGTGGAGCACGCGCTGCCCGAGCAGCCCTGCCTGTGGGCCGACAAGTACCGCCCCCGCAAGCCCCGATACTTCAACAGGTAACTATACGCTCGACATAGCTCCTGTGTGATGGGAGCCTCGGGGGACGAGGTGCAGTTCAGTGTGGAGCACGCGCTGCCCGAGCAGCCCTGCCTGTGGGCCGACAAGTACCGCCCCCGCAAGCCCCGATACTTCAACAGGTAACTATACGCTCGACATAGCTCCTGTGTGATGGGAGCCTCGGGGGACGAGGTGCAGTTCAGTGTGGAGCACGCGCTGCCCGAGCAGCCCTGCCTGTGGGCCGACAAGTACCGCCCCCGCAAGCCCCGATACTTCAACAGGTAACTATACGCTCGACATAGCTCCTGTGTGATGGGAGCCTCGGGGGACGAGGTGCAGTTCAGTGTGGAGCACGCGCTGCCCGAGCAGCCCTGCCTGTGGGCCGACAAGTACCGCCCCCGCAAGCCCCGATACTTCAACAGGTAACTATACGCTCGACATAGCTCCTGTGTGATGGGAGCCTCGGGGGACGAGGTGCAGTTCAGTGTGGAGCACGCGCTGCCCGAGCAGCCCTGCCTGTGGGCCGACAAGTACCGCCCCCGCAAGCCCCGATACTTCAACAGGTAACTATACGCTCGACATAGCTCCTGTGTGATGGGAGCCTCGGGGGACGAGGTGCAGTTCAGTGTGGAGCACGCGCTGCCCGAGCAGCCCTGCCTGTGGGCCGACAAGTACCGCCCCCGCAAGCCCCGATACTTCAACAGGTAACTATACGCTCGACATAGCTCCTGTGTGATGGGAGCCTCGGGGGACGAGGTGCAGTTCAGTGTGGAGCACGCGCTGCCCGAGCAGCCCTGCCTGTGGGCCGACAAGTACCGCCCCCGCAAGCCCCGATACTTCAACAGGTAACTATACGCTCGACATAGCTCCTGTGTGATGGGAGCCTCGGGGGACGAGGTGCAGTTCAGTGTGGAGCACGCGCTGCCCGAGCAGCCCTGCCTGTGGGCCGACAAGTACCGCCCCCGCAAGCCCCGATACTTCAACAGGTAACTATACGCTCGACATAGCTCCTGTGTGATGGGAGCCTCGGGGGACGAGGTGCAGTTCAGTGTGGAGCACGCGCTGCCCGAGCAGCCCTGCCTGTGGGCCGACAAGTACCGCCCCCGCAAGCCCCGATACTTCAACAGGTAACTATACGCTCGACATAGCTCCTGTGTGATGGGAGCCTCGGGGGACGAGGTGCAGTTCAGTGTGGAGCACGCGCTGCCCGAGCAGCCCTGCCTGTGGGCCGACAAGTACCGCCCCCGCAAGCCCCGATACTTCAACAGGTAACTATACGCTCGACATAGCTCCTGTGTGATGGGAGCCTCGGGGGACGAGGTGCAGTTCAGTGTGGAGCACGCGCTGCCCGAGCAGCCCTGCCTGTGGGCCGACAAGTACCGCCCCCGCAAGCCCCGATACTTCAACAGGTAACTATACGCTCGACATAGCTCCTGTGTGATGGGAGCCTCGGGGGACGAGGTGCAGTTCAGTGTGGAGCACGCGCTGCCCGAGCAGCCCTGCCTGTGGGCCGACAAGTACCGCCCCCGCAAGCCCCGATACTTCAACAGGTAACTATACGCTCGACATAGCTCCTGTGTGATGGGAGCCTCGGGGGACGAGGTGCAGTTCAGTGTGGAGCACGCGCTGCCCGAGCAGCCCTGCCTGTGGGCCGACAAGTACCGCCCCCGCAAGCCCCGATACTTCAACAGGTAACTATACGCTCGACATAGCTCCTGTGTGATGGGAGCCTCGGGGGACGAGGTGCAGTTCAGTGTGGAGCACGCGCTGCCCGAGCAGCCCTGCCTGTGGGCCGACAAGTACCGCCCCCGCAAGCCCCGATACTTCAACAGGTAACTATACGCTCGACATAGCTCCTGTGTGATGGGAGCCTCGGGGGACGAGGTGCAGTTCAGTGTGGAGCACGCGCTGCCCGAGCAGCCCTGCCTGTGGGCCGACAAGTACCGCCCCCGCAAGCCCCGATACTTCAACAGGTAACTATACGCTCGACATAGCTCCTGTGTGATGGGAGCCTCGGGGGACGAGGTGCAGTTCAGTGTGGAGCACGCGCTGCCCGAGCAGCCCTGCCTGTGGGCCGACAAGTACCGCCCCCGCAAGCCCCGATACTTCAACAGGTAACTATACGCTCGACATAGCTCCTGTGTGATGGGAGCCTCGGGGGACGAGGTGCAGTTCAGTGTGGAGCACGCGCTGCCCGAGCAGCCCTGCCTGTGGGCCGACAAGTACCGCCCCCGCAAGCCCCGATACTTCAACAGGTAACTATACGCTCGACATAGCTCCTGTGTGATGGGAGCCTCGGGGGACGAGGTGCAGTTCAGTGTGGAGCACGCGCTGCCCGAGCAGCCCTGCCTGTGGGCCGACAAGTACCGCCCCCGCAAGCCCCGATACTTCAACAGGTAACTATACGCTCGACATAGCTCCTGTGTGATGGGAGCCTCGGGGGACGAGGTGCAGTTCAGTGTGGAGCACGCGCTGCCCGAGCAGCCCTGCCTGTGGGCCGACAAGTACCGCCCCCGCAAGCCCCGATACTTCAACAGGTAACTATACGCTCGACATAGCTCCTGTGTGATGGGAGCCTCGGGGGACGAGGTGCAGTTCAGTGTGGAGCACGCGCTGCCCGAGCAGCCCTGCCTGTGGGCCGACAAGTACCGCCCCCGCAAGCCCCGATACTTCAACAGGTAACTATACGCTCGACATAGCTCCTGTGTGATGGGAGCCTCGGGGGACGAGGTGCAGTTCAGTGTGGAGCACGCGCTGCCCGAGCAGCCCTGCCTGTGGGCCGACAAGTACCGCCCCCGCAAGCCCCGATACTTCAACAGGTAACTATACGCTCGACATAGCTCCTGTGTGATGGGAGCCTCGGGGGACGAGGTGCAGTTCAGTGTGGAGCACGCGCTGCCCGAGCAGCCCTGCCTGTGGGCCGACAAGTACCGCCCCCGCAAGCCCCGATACTTCAACAGGTAACTATACGCTCGACATAGCTCCTGTGTGATGGGAGCCTCGGGGGACGAGGTGCAGTTCAGTGTGGAGCACGCGCTGCCCGAGCAGCCCTGCCTGTGGGCCGACAAGTACCGCCCCCGCAAGCCCCGATACTTCAACAGGTAACTATACGCTCGACATAGCTCCTGTGTGATGGGAGCCTCGGGGGACGAGGTGCAGTTCAGTGTGGAGCACGCGCTGCCCGAGCAGCCCTGCCTGTGGGCCGACAAGTACCGCCCCCGCAAGCCCCGATACTTCAACAGGTAACTATACGCTCGACATAGCTCCTGTGTGATGGGAGCCTCGGGGGACGAGGTGCAGTTCAGTGTGGAGCACGCGCTGCCCGAGCAGCCCTGCCTGTGGGCCGACAAGTACCGCCCCCGCAAGCCCCGATACTTCAACAGGTAACTATACGCTCGACATAGCTCCTGTGTGATGGGAGCCTCGGGGGACGAGGTGCAGTTCAGTGTGGAGCACGCGCTGCCCGAGCAGCCCTGCCTGTGGGCCGACAAGTACCGCCCCCGCAAGCCCCGATACTTCAACAGGTAACTATACGCTCGACATAGCTCCTGTGTGATGGGAGCCTCGGGGGACGAGGTGCAGTTCAGTGTGGAGCACGCGCTGCCCGAGCAGCCCTGCCTGTGGGCCGACAAGTACCGCCCCCGCAAGCCCCGATACTTCAACAGGTAACTATACGCTCGACATAGCTCCTGTGTGATGGGAGCCTCGGGGGACGAGGTGCAGTTCAGTGTGGAGCACGCGCTGCCCGAGCAGCCCTGCCTGTGGGCCGACAAGTACCGCCCCCGCAAGCCCCGATACTTCAACAGGTAACTATACGCTCGACATAGCTCCTGTGTGATGGGAGCCTCGGGGGACGAGGTGCAGTTCAGTGTGGAGCACGCGCTGCCCGAGCAGCCCTGCCTGTGGGCCGACAAGTACCGCCCCCGCAAGCCCCGATACTTCAACAGGTAACTATACGCTCGACATAGCTCCTGTGTGATGGGAGCCTCGGGGGACGAGGTGCAGTTCAGTGTGGAGCACGCGCTGCCCGAGCAGCCCTGCCTGTGGGCCGACAAGTACCGCCCCCGCAAGCCCCGATACTTCAACAGGTAACTATACGCTCGACATAGCTCCTGTGTGATGGGAGCCTCGGGGGACGAGGTGCAGTTCAGTGTGGAGCACGCGCTGCCCGAGCAGCCCTGCCTGTGGGCCGACAAGTACCGCCCCCGCAAGCCCCGATACTTCAACAGGTAACTATACGCTCGACATAGCTCCTGTGTGATGGGAGCCTCGGGGGACGAGGTGCAGTTCAGTGTGGAGCACGTGCTGCCCGAGCAGCCCTGCCTGTGGGCCGACAAGTACCGCCCCCGCAAGCCCCGATACTTCAACAGGTAACTATACGCTCGACATAGCTCCTGTGTGATGGGAGCCTCGGGGGACGAGGTGCAGTTCAGTGTGGAGCACGCGCTGCCCGAGCAGCCCTGCCTGTGGGCCGACAAGTACCGCCCCCGCAAGCCCCGATACTTCAACAGGTAACTATACGCTCGACATAGCTCCTGTGTGATGGGAGCCTCGGGGGACGAGGTGCAGTTCAGTGTGGAGCACGCGCTGCCCGAGCAGCCCTGCCTGTGGGCCGACAAGTACCGCCCCCGCAAGCCCCGATACTTCAACAGGTAACTATACGCTCGACATAGCTCCTGTGTGATGGGAGCCTCGGGGGACGAGGTGCAGTTCAGTGTGGAGCACGCGCTGCCCGAGCAGCCCTGCCTGTGGGCCGACAAGTACCGCCCCCGCAAGCCCCGATACTTCAACAGGTAACTATACGCTCGACATAGCTCCTGTGTGATGGGAGCCTCGGGGGACGAGGTGCAGTTCAGTGTGGAGCACGCGCTGCCCGAGCAGCCCTGCCTGTGGGCCGACAAGTACCGCCCCCGCAAGCCCCGATACTTCAACAGGTAACTATACGCTCGACATAGCTCCTGTGTGATGGGAGCCTCGGGGGACGAGGTGCAGTTCAGTGTGGAGCACGCGCTGCCCGAGCAGCCCTGCCTGTGGGCCGACAAGTACCGCCCCCGCAAGCCCCGATACTTCAACAGGTAACTATACGCTCGACATAGCTCCTGTGTGATGGGAGCCTCGGGGGACGAGGTGCAGTTCAGTGTGGAGCACGCGCTGCCCGAGCAGCCCTGCCTGTGGGCCGACAAGTACCGCCCCCGCAAGCCCCGATACTTCAACAGGTAACTATACGCTCGACATAGCTCCTGTGTGATGGGAGCCTCGGGGGACGAGGTGCAGTTCAGTGTGGAGCACGCGCTGCCCGAGCAGCCCTGCCTGTGGGCCGACAAGTACCGCCCCCGCAAGCCCCGATACTTCAACAGGTAACTATACGCTCGACATAGCTCCTGTGTGATGGGAGCCTCGGGGGACGAGGTGCAGTTCAGTGTGGAGCACGCGCTGCCCGAGCAGCCCTGCCTGTGGGCCGACAAGTACCGCCCCCGCAAGCCCCGATACTTCAACAGGTAACTATACGCTCGACATAGCTCCTGTGTGATGGGAGCCTCGGGGGACGAGGTGCAGTTCAGTGTGGAGCACGCGCTGCCCGAGCAGCCCTGCCTGTGGGCCGACAAGTACCGCCCCCGCAAGCCCCGATACTTCAACAGGTAACTATACGCTCGACATAGCTCCTGTGTGATGGGAGCCTCGGGGGACGAGGTGCAGTTCAGTGTGGAGCACGCGCTGCCCGAGCAGCCCTGCCTGTGGGCCGACAAGTACCGCCCCCGCAAGCCCCGATACTTCAACAGGTAACTATACGCTCGACATAGCTCCTGTGTGATGGGAGCCTCGGGGGACGAGGTGCAGTTCAGTGTGGAGCACGCGCTGCCCGAGCAGCCCTGCCTGTGGGCCGACAAGTACCGCCCCCGCAAGCCCCGATACTTCAACAGGTAACTATACGCTCGACATAGCTCCTGTCATCATTGTTAAGGCCCCCTATCTCCACAAATCACTAAATACGTTAAGCGCTAAACGCGTTTATGATTGTAGTATTAAGTCCGTCCGTTAGATTAGGTGTCAAAAAATTATAATGCTATTCGTCCTGTATAGCTGCGTCTGTCTCTCCCACAGTGGAACCATGATTATTGTGACCCCTGGCGTAAGGCCCCGGTACTTTGATGCAACGCGCAGCTTATTATAATGCTATTCGTCCTGTATAGCTGCGTATGTATCTCCCACAGTAGAACCATGATTATTGTGACCCCTGGCGTAAGGTCACTGAACTTTGATGCAATGCGCACCTAATTATAATTTTTATGGACTTTTACCCACGAAACATCCCTATCTTTTGAAAATGACTGATGCGGAATATAATGATTTTTCTGTCGTAACAAGTACAATGTAGAGTGGTTGTGGAACTTCGATGATCCCTTTTACGTTCTAGCTAAGGTATAATCTAAACTCAATGCTCACAACACAATTACTTATCACTAATAGTTCTCCCCAAACTTCTTGGCCGCTCTGAATTTGGCTACAATGACTGCGCAACAGTAAATCTCATTTTTATTTTTATTTTATATCGATTGGCTCGCGTTTGACCACTATCTCGCCTGATGGTAAGTGATGATGTGGTCGATGGTGAAGCACGCTTGCCTGACTTACTTTTGACTTAATGTCCTTTAACCCCTAGATGGGGCAGAGGGCGTCCACAGATGTCCTCCATCGCGATCGGTCTTGAGCTTCACGGTTCACCTCGCTCCATGTCATTCCGATGCTCGTCGCTTCTGCCAACACTGTGCGACGCCAGGTTTGACGGGGACGGCCACGCTTTCGTTTCCCCTGGGGATTCCAGTCCAAAGCTTTGGACGCTTGCCTAGAAGTAACCTATTCAGTCTTGACTTATGGACTCCAAGGTTGTAGCTATCAGGAAACAAAGACTCCAGCAGGGAATTCCACTCCTTAGCTGTGCGTACAATGAAAGTGTTCGCAAAACGCTTTGTACGGTGGCGCATTTTCGTAAGTCTTGTTGTCCGGTGATGGAAAGGTCCTAGTGGTTCCTAGGTGGAATCAAATTGTCACAAGTTTTTAGTACAATTGCTGGTATCCCGTCGGGGCCACTAGCTTTGTTCACGTCAAGGTTACGCAACACCCTAAAGACTTCCCTCTGATGGATGCGAATATCCGACATACTCGTCCCACATCCAACAGGAGACGGAGGGGGCCGCTCGCCATCAGAGTTCAGACGTGAAGATTCCGCAAAAAGGGAGGCAAACAAGTTTGCCTTGTCTTCAGCGGAGTGGGCCAGTGACCCGTCGGGTCTCAGCAGTAGTAATGAGGGGCGACAGAAGTTTGATTCAACCGACTTAGCCAGGGGCCAAAACGCTTTGCTACCAGCAGGGTATGAAGCTAGTTTGTTCCCGATTCTGCTAATATGGTCAAAACGTGCACTTCGCATCGCCTTTTTGCAGGACTTGGCAGCCCTGTTGATGGCTCTCTTCTTGTGACTCACGTCACCCGCCTTGCGCACAAGAGCGTCGACCCATGCTAGGTACGCCTTGTATTTAACCGCGTTTGCGCGGTCACACTCCGCACCAAACCATGGACGGTCAACACTGGTTACGTCAGAGAACGGAATGTAGTACTCCATCCACTGACGCAACACATCCGTCACTGCGTCAGCACATGACGATGGATCATCCGAAGAGAAGCAAGTGGGCCGCCAAGGATAGCATGCGAAGAAAGATTGCATACCATGCCAATCTGCTGACCTGTACCACCAAACCCGCCGGGAGCCTCTCGGGCTGGGATCGGGCGGGAGTAGACGGATACAGACTTCACCAGACAGTGGTCGGAACTACCCAAAGGTGATGATATCGACACTGAGTATTGGTCTGGATCTGTTATCAGCAGAAGGTCCAAGCAATTGGCCGTATGCGAATCAACGTCCGGTACCCTCGTAGCCCCCTGCACCAGCTGGGTGAGATAAAGCGCAATCGAAAGATTTCGTATCTCTCGTCCAGCATGGTCAGTGCACTGGTATGGGAAGTGCCACTCCTGGTGGTGGGCATTAAAGTCCCCCAGTAACACTAGTTGCACATCTGCCGACTCACTCAGATACTGTGTGAGCATATAAAAATAGCACTGCCCTGCTTCGCGCTTTGGAAAGCCAACTTCAGCCGGGCGAGCACGTCCTCTGTGACCTATCACAAGCCTACTTGAGTTACGCATTTTATCACGGTTTTTTTCCCAAACTGTGATATAAATGTGTGACTCAAGCCTGTCACAGTAGGCCGTGCTCGCCCGGCAGGGCGGCCAAGAAGCTTGGCGAGAACTATCTTCTTCTTCCTAGCACTATCCCACTTTAGGTGGAGTCGGCTCTCATAATTTTTTGGCGCCAGGACAATCTGTCCTGGGTTGTCGGGTCGGGCAATTTTTCCTCCGATAGGAGTTTCGTCATGCTAGTCCACCACGTAGCCGGAGGTCGTCCTCTACCTCTCTTGTGTTCAGGTAGTTGCAATGCTTTCTTCACTACGTGTTCCTCGTCTCTTCGCATCACGTGACCATACCATCTGAGACGGCTCTCGGTTAGTTTCTCCGATATAGGGCGACTTTAAAAGTACCGCGGATATGCTCGTTTCTTACTTTATCCAGTCTCGTCACACCCCCAGACCACCTCAGCATCTTCATCTCGGCAGTGTGAAGCTTTTGTACGTGCGTCTTTTTCACTGGACAGCATTCTGCTCCGTACATCATTGCCGGCCTCACCGCCGTTCTGTAGATCTTGCTTTTGGTTTTTACTGGCATACGAGCGTCGCATAAGACTCCTGTTAGTGATCGCCACTTCAGCCATGCCACGTTTACCCGGCGTATTACATCGGCGTCGACGTCTCCTTGGTCTGTAATTACAGAGCCTAAGTATTTGAACTTGGCGAGAACTATGCATATTATTAAACAAAGTCCTCCGCCGCTTATACCCAAAAATTACTGAACGGATTTTCATGCGGTTTTCACTATTAGAAGTGATTCACGAGGAAAGTTTAGGGATATAATTTGTTAAGGTTTTGTGTAAATTGGTTGAAATATGACGATAATTGTTGGAATCGTCGAAATAAGTCAAGCCGCGGGAGCTTTCATCGAAAACGTTGCCTAATCTCTTTGAGATATAACAAGACAACGTATGGTTGCATTGTTCCTCTTCTATATGTCTACAGAAAACTCTGCGATGGCATATATCTATCTTTTAAGAATAGCTTATATACCCATTCTAACTTTTTTTAAATGGCCACGTACAATGTGGTAATTGGAAAGTAGTAAGTTAGACGGATACAGTATTAATCCTTATCACGTTAGTTACCACAATATAATCATCCTTAACACCATATAATTTAAATGGATATCTAGGAGTTAGAGCAAAATAATAATTATAGCACGCGAAAATTAAGCCAAGCGCGGGTCACACACTGATGTTGGGACTCGCTGATGCGACCCTACGACAGAAAAAAACATGTAGGCATAATATACTGTAGTACCTGTGCGAAGCCGGCAGGCTTATGAGCAAAACGATAGCGATTATTGCGCTATACCTAATTGCTCTTCAATACTAACGTTTTGGAGTTTTTGGCCTTTTTAGAAATAAATGCATTTGACAAACAGCGAGCGATTGGCAAACGATTGTGAAGGACCTACCATACTTACACTGCAGGTAATGCCGACTTTTACGACATGAAGCGTTTGATTGCGCGATGATTGCTGTTTCTTAAGGAAGAAGCCTGCGGGGGCTGCGGGGCAGGTCGCTGGTTCACTATATTTTGTCCATTCAAGTAGAATTCCAGATTTGTTCATAGGTTAAGCAGAT
This sequence comes from Orthosia gothica, assembly GCA_949775005.1. NCBI lineage: Eukaryota > Metazoa > Arthropoda > Insecta > Lepidoptera > Noctuidae > Orthosia > Orthosia gothica. The sequence goes on along the minus strand of OX459046.1, from coordinate 953,035 downwards.
GTATTTATATGTAGTTTGGCGACCTTTTTTGTAATTATTTAATTAAAGGATCTTGTAAAAAGATTTCATGATTGTTCAATCATCAGACCAGGTAACTTATTCAGTTAAAAGTTATGACATTTGGTTCTAAATATAATTGGGCACAAGCAGCAACCCAGATCATGATCACACTTACTCATATAATGTTGTGTTCACCTTGCAGAGTGCACACGGGCTTCGAGTGGAACAAGTACAACCAGACGCACTACGACATGGACAACCCGCCGCCCAAGATCGTGCAGGGATACAAGTTCAACATCTTCTACCCCGACCTCATCGACAAGAACGCCACGCCCGAGTTCTCGCTGGTCAGTACACTCAGTACTTACAACTCGCTCAATAACTGTGCACAGCGACTGTCTCCGCCATTAGCGAGTGACGTCACAGCGCCAAGTGCACACTTATTTTGACCTGGTAGTATTGTTCTATGTGTGTGTAGGAGCACAGCCACACCTGCGTGTTTTGTCCGAATTTATTCAGAATCGCACTTACTTAATTCACACATTTGCACAATTGATTAATTTGGATTCTAATTCATATTGCCAGAAAAACATACGTCGGTCTAGTTTCAAATGGATATTGACAGTTGTACAAAAATAAACCATTATTACCCCCGTGGTATGTAATGATCGTAGCAGGTGGCGTTCTGTAGTTTCTGTCTACCCCCATGTGAAGGAAAGGCGTGAGTATATGTGTGTATGTACACCGTCGTGGCAGACGAAGAGCTAACTTACCTGTTGGACTGCTACTGGCTGCACTTAGGAGTAGGAGTAGGTAATGAGTCAGTGATTGATCGCTCAGTTTGTTGTGGTGTGCAGAAGGCGTGCCCCGAGAACGCCGACTTCGCCGTGCTGCGCTTCCACGCCGGGCCTCCCTACGAGGACATCGCCTTCAAGATCGTCAACCGCGAGTGGGAGTACTCCTATAAGCGCGGCTTCCGCTGCCACTTCCACAACAACATCTTCCAGCTGTGGTTCCACTTCAAGAGATACCGCTACCGCCGCTAGGGACGACACCCATACTGCGAGACCCATTCATCTATAATTGTGGCCAATGCTGTGAAGAAATAAAGAATCTTTCACCTAAAATGTATTATTTCTTCTTGGCTTGGCTAAGAGTTACCTGTAGTACTAGTAGCCCATCGGTATCGGGGCCAGGGTCCAAGCATCGGTAGATAGGGCTCTAGAGAGAGTTGAGGTGTTGGTTGAGGTTCATGTCATATTTAGCTGTTGACTGACACCACTAACGGTACAATGATTGCTGAGTCAATCTACAAGCCACATGTGCACTTCTCCATAAGCCTCCATGAATATTCCTAGACTAATATTTTTTTGTCGGAAAAGCAAAGGCATCAAACTCATACGGCCTTCATGAATATAGGCATGTTTCTTTTTTGATATTATGTTAAGGTCTTGGTATGGTCATGTGATGACTGAAACGCATGTTACTAAAAGAGTTATGAAAATAAATGTGGATGGATGGAGATGGGACGGCCCAAGAAAAGATTGATGGACCGTGTGAGAAGTGGTAAGAAAGAAAAGGGAGTCTGTGATGCGTGACAGGGGACAGGACGACATGGAAGAAGAAAACGTATTGCGGCAGGAAGATGATGATACTTATTCATTTATACAGGAAGAAATTCCTAGCATGAGGCAAAGTTTTTTTAGGGTTCCGTAACCAAAGGGTAAAAACGGGACCCTATTACTAAGACTCCACGGTCCGTCTGTCTGTCTGTCTGTCTGTCTGTCACCAGGCTGTATCTCATGAACCGTGATAGCTAGACAGTTGAAATTTTTACAGAAGATGTATTTCTGTTGCCGCTATAACAACAAATACTAAAAACCGAATAAAATTAATATTTAAGCGGGGCTCCCATACAACAAACGTGATTTTTGTGCCGTTTTTTGCGATAATGGTACGGAACCCTTCGTGCGCGAGTCCAACTCGCTCTTGGCCGGTTTTTTTTTAATATCTTTTGTTTTTTTTTCTAAATACAAAAGACAGGTTTTTTTTTATACTAGGCTGTTTGTCAGCTTGCCTATAAATAAAAATCTGCTATATAGCCTACCTATTACTGAAACATTGGCAGAACTTTGCCCAGCTGAAATTACTCACATTTTTTTTTTTTGTTATATCTAGTTTCAATAATGTTACCATTAATCACTACAAAACTGATCACAGGACGTATTTTTTGCTTATAACCAAAACAGTGCAGAAATATTATATGAAATCTCATAGTTGCACTGTTTTGTATTTTTCATCTATACTAATATTATAAAGCCGAAGAGTAGGTAGAGAAGGTAGAGTAAGTAGTGTAGGTAGAGTAGGTTAAGTAGGTAGAGTAAGTAGAGAAGTTGGAGTTAGTAGAGCAGGTAGAGTAAGAAGACTAGGTAGTGTAAGTAGAGTTGGTAGAGTAGGAAGAGTTTGTAGAGAACGCAGAGAAGGTAGAGTAACTAGAGCAGGTAGAGTTGGAAGAGAACGTAGGGTAGGCAGGTTAAGCTAGGCAGAGTAGGCAGGGTAGGTAGGTAGATAGGTAGCCAGTTGACGGGAGCGAAGCCGCGGGGGTTAGCTAGTTCAGATAAAAATGCTAAGGAGCGGCATTCCCTGCCGGAGTCTGTGTTTCCCGATAGCTACAATCTTGGGGTCTTTAAGTCAAGAGTGAATAGGTTTTTTTTAGGCAAGTGTGCTTCACCGTCGACCACATCATCGCTTACCATCAGGTGAGATAGTGGTCAAGCGCAAGCCTAAAGAAGATAAAAAAAAAAAAATACCCCAGAGGTTTAATGTCTCCCATTAAGTTAAATATAAAATGTAAACAAAATGCCCCGCATTTTGTACCACAGAGAAACTTATTTATGGACATTTTGTACCATTGTAAAACTTTGATAGGTAGATACTTCATATTTGGCAAGAAAAGTATAAAAAATGGAAATAGATGAGAGGTAGATTGGTAGTTGAAAGAAAAGTAGATTACGCACCTCGCTAAAGTGAGCAATTAATGCACTCGTGTTAATTTAGCGCCCTCGCTAACGCTCGGGCACTAACATAACACTCATGCATTGATAACTCACTTTGCACTCGATGCAACAATCTACTATTGTCTACTCTCTTATCGTAATATTCGAATTACAAACTTCAAAACGAGTTAATATTGGCATACTTTATAAACACAACACCGAAATTTAAAAATATAATCTTATTTAAACACTAGCTGACCCCCGCGGCTTCGCTCCCGTCAACTGGCTACTTACCTACCTACCCTACCTACCATAACTACCTTATCCACTTACCCTACCTATCATAACTACCCTACCCACCTACTCTACTCTACCTACCCTACCCTACCTAATCTACTCTACCTACCCTACCCTACCCTACCTACCCCACCCTACCTACCCTACCCTATCTACCCTACCTACCCTACACTACCTACCCTCTACCCTACCCTACCTACCTACCAATTTATTGCACTATTTATTTGAATAAGAAATAATGCTACTATACGATTTTTTTTTTTTTTTTTGTTTTTTGTTTTTTCATCTGCTATCAGTCATCCCTGACTATGATCAGATGTGTGGAAAGATGCATCACATTTTTATAGAATCAGGACCAGTGTCCAAATTCTACTTAATCAGGCAGCACAATATCAGCTTTTTTGAGTCTCTTAGTATGATATGGCATCAATAGCGATCGTGAGAGGGGATTGGGATGGTTGGTTAATCTGTCTTTGTAATTCTCCAGATAGCGTTTCGCTTCTTCTAGGATTGTTGGGATTTCCAGGTGCTCATGTATTTCTGAGTTGCGAGCATACCAAGGCGCCGCAGCTAGGACCCTCAGGATACTGTTTTGACTCCTTTGAATACACATGATGTTAGATTTGCTTGCAGAAGACCATATTTGAATCCCATATGTCCATATTGGTTTTATGATGGAACAATAAACTCTAAGTTTGTTACTCAGGGTGAGTGAAGATTGTCTACCAAGTAACCAGAGCAAGTTCTTGAATCGGACGTTTATTTCTGTTCTTTTTTTCTTTAGGTGATCCTTCCATGTCAACCTACGATCCAAGTAGAATCCCAGGTACTTCACACATGGCGACTGTGGTAGAGTGTCCTGACCCAATGTGACCGGGGCGCAATTTCCATGTCTGAGTGCAAAGGTGATGTGATGCGATTTTGGTGCACTTGCCTTTATACGCCATTTGTTAAGCCAGTCATGAGTCCTGTCAAGTTGATTTTGCAGCATGCTGCTTGCTATGTTGGCATCCTGATTACAGGCCAGGAATGCGGCATCATCAGCATAGGTTGCTACAAATACGTCAGGGCATTGAGGGAGGTCGCTCGTAAATATATTATATAAAATTGGGCCCAGGACGGAGCCCTGGGGTACCCCTGCAAGGCACCTGGTGAGAGAGGATCTAGCGTCTCGTACCTTTACTTGAAATTGCCTGTCACTAAGGTATGATTTCATCAGCATGTAAAATGAATGGGGCAGGAGCAACTTTATCTTGCACAGTAGTCCTTTATGCCATACACGATCAAAGGCTTGTTGAACGTCAAGGAAGGCTGCCGAGCAATACTTCTTCTTTTCTAGGCATTGTCTTATGGTGCGGTAGACTCGGTGTACCTGTTCAACGGTGGAATGTTGCTCGCGAAAGCCGAATTGGTGATCAGGTACTACTTGGTTTTCTTTTAGGTGAGGTTTCAGCCTGTTCAAGACAACTCTTTCCCATAGCTTCGATAGTACCGGAGTAAGGCTAATAGGGCGGTAAGATGAAACTTCATTTTCCGGCTTTCCAGGCTTAGGGATCATTACGATTTGTGATATTTTCCAGAGAGCAGGAACATAAGAGCATCTGAGAGAGGCATTGATAAGGATAGTAAGAAAGACTAATCCCTTTCTTGGTAGCTCCTTAAGAACTTTCGGAGTAATCAGATCGAATCCGGGTGCTTTTTTGAAGTTCATCCTAGATATCAATCTAGATAGTTCCCGTGGGGATGTTGGTGGCAGAGGGGTACAAAGTTGCAAGTCCTGGTTAAGAATGGCATCTATTTCAGGATCATCAGGAACTTCAGATTCATTCGGCCTGAAGACATTGGCAAGGTGAGTGGCGAAAGCTTCACATTTATCTTGATCCGAACGAGCCCATGAATAATCTGATCTGATGGGGGGGAAGCGTTGCTGAGGTTGTGCTAGATTCTTAGTTGCTTTCCAAAGGGAGTGAATTCCTTTAGCTTCAGGTGTTATTCTCTCTAGCCTGTGTTGAAGAGCATCATTCTTAGTTTCCTTAAGAAGGTCTTTGAGTTCCTTAATGGCACGGTTAAGACGTGTTTTGTCCCGTTCATTATGTGATGACTGCCATATTCTGCGAAATCGTCTCTTCTCAGCGATTTTTCTTCGGACTTCGTTCGGGGTAGGTGTACTATGAGCAGAATATTTTAACTCAGGGGTGCTGATCCACGCTGCCACTTGTAAAAGATTGGAGAAGTACAAGCATGCGTCGTCAACGTCTTCAGGGGACTTTAGAGGCACGTTGAGGTTAATGTTATCTTCAAGGTACTCTTTAAAGTTATCCCAATCGGTTTTGCAGTTGTAGAGCATGTCGTTATTTGGGTTACATTTTGCGGTTGTTTTACTCAATCTTAATATGATTGGGGTGTGGTCTGAAGACCCGTCTAGGCTAGATTCCATTTGGGTCAATTTGTGGCATATGTTTTTTGTGACAAAGAAGTCAAGGAGGTCAGGTATTTTATTAACATCCGTAGGCCAGTATGTAGGTTCACCTGTGGACAGAGTTGACAAGTTATTTGCATCAATACATTTTTTGAGTTCACGGCCCCTGGTTACGGTGAGTCTAGAACCCCAATCCGTATGTTTGGCGTTCCAGTCACCACCTGCTATAAATCTGTTACCTTGCCTCTTAAAGAACTCTGAAAACATTTCCTCATTGATTTTGTGTCTAGGAGGGCAATATACCGCCGAAATGTTAATAAGACCCGAACCATCTTCTACTCTTATAGCCGTGGATTGTAGGTGTTCTGTCACGAAAGGTTCCAGTAGGCAGTGTTTGATGGTGTTTTTTATTACAATAGCACTGCCTCCGTGTGCTCGACCGTCCGGATGAGAGGTAAGGTACACGCAGAACCCTGGGATGCGTATATCACTTCTTACGGTTGTGTGTGATTCTGATATCAGGCATATATCGACCTTGTTTACTTTTAGGAAAACTTCTAGCTCATTTGTGTTGGGTGCAATGCCATTGATGTTCCAGGCTGCTATGAATAGGGAAGTCATTTTGTAAGTTTGGCGACGAGGCTGGTGATTAGACCCACTAGGGAGCCTATTTGTTGGATTAAGAGGTCCATCTTTTCGCTCTGTTTCATTAGAATATAATGTAGTGTCTGATTCTGTTGTTGGTGTGTTTGTGGTAGGTCATGGGTAGAGTTTGGTCCGGATAGAGCTTCTGCATACGATTTCTCATGCGTGTTTGTTGCGGCTCGTATGTTGAAAGTAGATGTTGTAAGTGGAGCGGCCGAGGCGTTTGCAGTAGTTTGGGTATACACCCTTTCTCGTGGGGTGCGGCTTTTATTTCTCCGAGCTAAAATCTCTTTGTAGACCTCACAGCCTTTATAGTTGGCTGGGTGATCGCAAGAACATAGTGCGCATGTGGCTGGTGTGGTTCTGTCTTTTTTTGTGCATTCTGTAGTTTTGTGACCTTCTCCGCATTTGACACATCTGTGAGGTCTCATGCAATTGTTCTTAGAGTGCCCATATTGTTGGCATCGCTGACACTGAACAATGCTGTTGGATTTGCGGGGGTCTTCTATTTTAACTTTTTGATTGAATATATATTGGATGTTCTTGACCTCGCGATTGTGAATACTTTGTTTGACATTCACAAAAAAGGTCGAGGTTGGTTTTTTGTCCGAGCCATAACGAGCATTAATAATCTCACCAACAATTTCATTGTTTGAGGCTTCGACTGCTTCCCTTATAGCTTCATGAGGGGTAGTGTGGTGCAGGTCTTTGATAACAAAGCGGTAGCACTTAGCGTCTTTTGGTGTGAATGTATGCCCAATAAGTCCATTTTCTCTTATGATATCAATGGCTTTTTTATAGGCTTCTGATGTGTTTATCATAAGGCGTATGCTGTTCTTGTTGACTATCCGGAATTTAAATTCAGGTGAGCTAATGACCGTCTCTATCAATTTGGTTAATTCCTTAAGATCTTCTATCCCATACAGAATGATTGGTGGAGGTTTACTAGCTTGCTTGGGTAGACCAGTTTCGTACTCTGTCAGGTCGATGGGTAAGCCAGCAAACCTGTTTTCTGTCTGGGTTAAAGCGGGCGGAGGTGACAGCTCCGTGACCTTTCGTTTTTTAGATGATGGCACACGCTGCCACGCGGGGGGCTGCTTTTCTATGATTGGCATAGGAGAATCAAATTCAGTTTCGGCTGAATTGATTAGTGTTGCCTCTTGATTCAGCATTATAGGAACAGTGGCTGTACTACATACTTTGGGCGTAAGCTCAGTGAGTGAGTTAGATCTCTGTCTGATAAAAAGAGAAGGATGAAATATTTGTTGAGTCATGGCCTTTTTGCTGCTTGTGGCGGCGGTTGCGCGAGCTGGGTTCTTAGGTGAAAGCGGTTCCTTAGTAGATTTTGTTTGACCTGGAGGCTGATGCTACTATACGAATGTAACCAACTTTTGTTTCTACCGGCGGCGGGCGGCGGCGGCGATCTTATTACAATTTAGAACATAAAACTTGCTATTGTGAGTAAATCTTAAAAGATAGACATATGCTGTCGCGGACTTATTTTTAGATCTTTTAAAGAGTAACAATTCCATCATACATACGTTTACGCAGCGCACGCAACGGAAGCTTTCAAAAAGGAATATTTCGCTCACATGTCTCGAGTCCCTAGGTACAGTCGCGCATTATTGTAAGGAGTGGAATTCCCTGCCGGAGTCTGTGTTTCCCGATAGCTACAATCTAGGAGTCTTTAAGTCAAGAGTGAATAGGTTACTTCTAGGCAAGCGTGCTTCACCGTCGACCACATCATCGCTTACCATCAGGTGAGATAGTGGTCAAGCGCGAGCCTATAATATATAAAAAAAAAAAAAAAAAAAAAAAAAGAAATTCTCTTCTTAATTAACACAATAATGTGAAATTCTTCCCTTATTTATGATAAATTCGTTCTTTTCGTTGCCGATGAAAGATGGCGAAAAATAAAGTGTTAACGAGGTAAGCACGAAAAAGATTTACGATGTGAATTGTTTCATAAAAAAAGAAACAGATGAAGTCGTTGATGATTTAAAACTGATGAAAAATGCAACAACAGGAACGAATATTTCATTGCAGAAAAACTATTAAATTTAGTGACATGTTATTTATTAATATGATGATAGGCTAATGTGCTTAAACCACACTGTGTTTAAAATAACAAAATTTGCTATTTAAATATCTATTATTCACAAAATTTAAACTACATACGTTCAAACAATTAAATAGTTCAAATCGCTCTTAGTATTTTTAAGCGTGACTGTACACATGCGCAAATCACCCCACCACTTTCTCCGAGCGCTCTTAATCCGCGCCGATACCTGAGGCCTTAGTGCGAGTTTTTACTCACGGTCAATCGCGTTAACGTAAACGTCAATTTGTATGGAAACTGGATAAGCGCCGTCTGGGGACGGTAAGGAGAAACCTCTTTTTTTGTATACATTTTGACATAAGAGATCGTTTACGTAACACGAGTGAGCGTGAGTCACGCGTGAGTAAAAACTCGCACTAAGGCCACTGGACCCTACTCTTTACTACATACCTACCTACCCTGTCCTACATACCTAAGCTACAATGTCCTACATACCCTACCTACCCTGTCCTACATACCCTACCTACCCTGTCCTACATACCCTACCTACCATTTTTTTAAACTATTTATTTGAATAAGAATTAATACTACAATACGAATGTAACCAACTTTTTTTATACCAGCGATCTAATTAAATTTTAGAACACTAAAGCTGCTATTGTGACTTATCTATGATAGTGAGATGTATTTTCTCACAGACTTTTTTGTATGTGAATGAGTACCAACTTTAATCAGGTAGAACACAATTTTTGTGTATCATATATATGTCGGGTTTAGTCAATAGTACGGACGTCAAAACAAATCGCAAGCACGCCATCTGGCAGCAAAGCAAGAACAACTTAACAAAAAGCATTGGCGCGCTTTTACTAACCACTTGCGTGGTGGGGACAGCAGAATATTTTAGTTGAGTCACAGATTACTTAGAATAGAATAGAATTTTATTTTGCAAATATGGGTAATATACAATAGTTGTTATGATTGATGGTTGAGATGATCAAAGCTCAGCCATATTTTACCATTCGGCATGCAAACATTTACATTATTTATGCAACATGAACAAACATTTTAAAACCAGATAAATAAATAAATTATCATTACAATTATCATTCAATGGATCAATTAATATACATATTATCTTTACAATTATCATTCAATAGGTCAATTAAAAAAATATAATTACAATTATCCTTCAGTAGATCATTAATAAATTATCATTATGCTTACAATTTCAATTCAATAGATCACTTAATAAATTATCGTTATCATCACAATTACAATTTGATAAATCAATTAATAATTTATCATTATCATCACAATTATCACTAATAGATCATATTTAAATTATCAATATCATTACAATTATCATTCAATAGATCAATCAATCAAAAAATATTTTTTTCTCAGTCAAAAAATCAGCCACACTGTAGTATGTTTTATTTATAAAAAAAATACGTAGTCTACTCTTAAACATCACCGTATTTAAATCTTTCCAACCACTTGGTAATTTATTGTAAACAACTGGGGCCATGCAAGAAATACTGTTGCGCATCAAAGTGGTTTGACATGATACTTGACATATTTTGCTATTGTCACGCCTATTCCTTGGGAATACATCAGCTAGGCGTTCAAAACGACTTGGATTTTAAATTTTAAATTCTTAGCATTTGGTACTTTATAGATACATACAACCATTAATTTATAATTAATAAGCTCAACAGCACAACATTCGAAAACTGGCAATGACAGTTTTGATATTTGAGGTAGGTATGTCCTTCCATTGGTGACAATTATTAACAATAAATAAATACATGCTCCTCCTCTCTTCTTTTCCTGTCTACTATAACATGCAGCCAAACTGTAATTCGGTATGCATAGTTGTTTTTCGTTACCTTTCATGATTAAATGTTCGGTAATACATATAATATCCACATTTATATTTATATCAGATATTTCATTTAAGCACACCGTAAGAGCATTTGATTTATTTAATAAACCTGCAATATTTTAATTTTTTATTTTAAAAACTGTTCTTTTGGTTCATTTTTTGCGTTAAGCGCATTTTCTTCTAAGATTTCCAATTGAAGGTTGAATAGGTCCTCCAAAATAATTCCCACGGTGTAGTCTTTTAAGGCGCCCGACCTTGTGTACGTAGAATGGTGATAGCTTAAGTTCAAATTAGAGTCCAGAATATATGAGTATTGATGCGTAATAATGTCCATATATAGCATGTTGTTGAACATTTCCAATCTTGAGTTATATAAAATATTATAGTTATCACTACATTTGTATGTTGGCAAAGCAATAATTATATTTGTGTTCTTTATGTCCTGTAATGCGTTTATCATAAATGTAATTATATCAAAGTAACATAGTCTTAAAATCTTCCTCGCCGATCATTATTACACAGAAATCATTCATTGTGTAATTTCTGAGTTTTGTCTGTATATCTCGTAGAAGGTGCATAATACCAACATTTGGTGTTAGGTAGTGACTATTTGATAATTGTCTTGAAAGTACTTTTCTGCCAAAGCTAATACATTTTTGTTAGTTTATTTAATTTTGTGCACATTTCTTAATTACATTTTTAAAAATTTCTATAAAAAAACAAATTATAAAAAAAAATCATTTAAAAATATAAAAAAATAATGGTTTTCCGCCGGTGTCGGGAGCAGGGTCCAAGCTACCGGTGGTTAGGGCTCCAGAGACAGGAACCTCCTCACGATGCGAGCCGTATCGAGGAGTACTGCTTTCTGTATCAGACCCTTGATCCAACCGCGCAATGACAGCCTCGACAGATGGTCGTCGAGACTCTTGGCCATCAGGCCGTTGGCCGTAACGACAATCGGCACAATGATCGCCGAGTCCACATTCCACATGTCGACAACCTCGTGTGCCAAGTCGAGATACTTGATTTGTTTCTCTTTCTCAGCTTTCACGAGGTTCTCGTCATGTGGGATGGTGACATCGATTATCATTGTGCGGCGCGCTAATCGGTCTATCACCACTATATCCGGCTTATTGGCAACAATAGTCCTATCAGTGATGATAGACCGATCCCAGTACAACGTGACATGGTCATTTTCGAGAACTGGGTCGGGCACATACTTGTAATACGGTACCTCTGAATCCACTAAATTGTACTTCAAAGCAAGTTGCTGGTGAATAATCCTGGCCACTTGGTTATGCCTGTGTAAGTACTCGCCGTTAGCCAGACGAGAACAACCAGAGATAATATGTCTGATGGATTCACCCGGACGGTGGCATGCCCGACACACGTCAACCGTTCCGTCCTTCATTATATGTCTCCGGTAGTTATTCGTCAGGATAACTTCGTCCATAATTGCACAGACAAAACCTTCAGTTTCCCTGAAAAGGTCACCGAAACGTAGCCAGGATACAGATGCTTGGAAATCTACATCGGGCCCATGGAGAGCCCGATAGAAGCGTCCGTGTAGTTCCTTGCCTTGCCATACCTCTTTGCGTTCATCAGTAGTTAGTATTACAGGCTTGCGCCAGTTCTCTTTAGCCATGGTCAACGGGGTGAGTCCCTTGTCCACTGCGACCACATCCCGATGCATACCCACTTCAGTTTTTAAAAAGTATTATCTGAGGCTGCACACCTCGCGGTTGTGAAGAGTCTTGGCGTTTAAAAAGCCTCGACCCCCACATTTCCGCGGGATGTACAGTCTCATCACTGATGATCGTGGGTGATGAATCCGGTTTGCGGTCAGCAGTGTCCGGACCCTCCTATCAAGGGCGTCGAGCTCAGTCTGAGTCCATTTGAGTATGCCGAAAGAGTACATCAAAACCGGCATGACCCAACTGTTGAAGGCGCGCACCTTATTTCCACCTGACAAAAGGCTATTTAATACCTTTTTCAGGCGGCCAAAGAAACGCTCCTTCAGCAGTTGCTTCATGTCAGTACTGTTAATGCCCAACGCTTCCGACATACCCAAATACTTTTAAGTTTCGGTCGAGGAGAGGTGTCTGAGGTGTATGGAATCAGAGAGTTGAATTCCCTCGGATTCCATAATCTCCCCTTGCTTTACATGCATGACTGCACATTTGTCCACACCAAATTCCATCCTGATGGAGTCACTGAAGGTTTCAGTTACCTTCAGTAGCTCCGTCAGTTGGAATTTGTTGGGGGTAAAGAGTTTCAGATCATCCATGTAAAGGAGGTGAGATATAACCTGACCACCTCTTCTCAGCCGATACCTAGACCATAGCCTAGACCTGAATCCTCCAGCAGTGTACTTAGAGGATTCAGGGCTAAGCAGAACCAAAGAGGACTCAAACTGTCGCCCTGAAATATCCCCCGCTTAATCCATACAGGCTCATCATCCCCCTGAATCAGTCGACATCCTGGATATCGAAGGACAGTCTTCCATTGCCCCATACATGACTCAAGGAAGGCGCGTAGAGTTGCATCTATTTTGTACAACTCCAGCACCCTCATGAGCCATGTATGCGGCACAGAGTCGTAGGCCTTCTTGTAGTCTATCCAGCATGTCGACAGATCCTTGCGGGATCGACGAACCTGCTGGCTTATGGCCAAGTCAATGAGGAGTAGCTCCTTAGTGCCGCGGGACCCATTCCTACATCCATTCTGAGAGGCAGACATTATTAAGTTATTTTCAATGTGTACATTAATTTTTCCTCTCAGGATGGATGTAAGAAGTTTATAAACCGTCGACAAACATGTTATTGGTCTATAATTCTTGGGTTCCGCGGGACTACCTGTCTTATGGAGCAAGTGGGTAACACCTGTTGTTAAAAACTGCGGAAGCGACCCAGATTCTAAACATGACTGGAATTGAGATGCCAGAAACGCGTGTGAGCTGCTATACCATTTTAGCCAGAAGTTATGCAGTCCGTCCGGTCCTGGAGACTTCCAGTTCGGTAGCGGACGAACTGCTTTGGCTACATCTGAGGGACTAATTATAACTTTTTCCATTTCTGGTATAGCTTCACACACGCGCTCGACATCACGCATCCAGTCACCCTCAGTGTGATAGACGGGTACCGACCAGATGCTACGCCAGAATGTACTCGTAGCGACATCATCCGGGCGGCACACGTCAGTCACACTTTGCTCAGGTCGCTCCCAAGCTCTGTATACCCACCTCTCATCGCTCTGGAACATGCGATTCTGCGAGTACCGGTCAACCCGCCGCTTATACCGCCGAATACGGCTGGCCCATGCACACACTTTCTGCTTCAAGAAGTCGATGCGCTCCGTGACACGGGACATGTATTCTTGAGGACTGATCCCAGTCCCCGAAAATGCCCGCTTCACGAAGCGCATCACACGTGGTCGTGTATTGCCCTCTCTGAAGCAGCATAGTTTGCCGATGAGTACCCTAGCCCTATCGATACGCTGTTCGATCCTGCATTGCCAGGCTGGCACGGCAGGCTTTGGTCGAATAGCTTCATTTCGGAACTTAACATTAGCTAAACGACATGCCGCAACAGCCCCGCAATACAGGATTGAATGCGTATCAACGAGGTTCTCGCTGCTTTCAAAGATGTTCTTAAGCAGCGAGTCCAAAGCACACACCAGCGCCCTATTCTTCTTGTGCATAGGCAACCGTGGTAATCGGGGTCAAACTTCAGTCGGTGTTGACCTATACTCGCGAAGCGCATCTTCCAGTGCGCTCCTCAATCTTTCGTTGGACTGGCTACTTACTGTGGCAACCCTATCATCTGCCTCATCGTTAACATGATTGGACCGCGGCGGGATCACAATAGTGGCTGGCGGTGCCGCGGTCTGTGTCGGGGTTGAGACGATTTGGTTGCTCAGCACTTCTGAGCGCAGCCTATCAAGTGCGGCGTCGTCCAACCTGTGATTACGCTGAATTACCCGCACCTGATCCGACAATCGTTGGGCCGAGATGTTGACGGTTGGTTCTAGGTCCTGAAACAGAGACAGCATCCTGACACGGTACGCAGTGAGGTGAGTTCCCCCCTCTGTTGACCCGTAATATGCGCGCATGACGTTCTCATTCATACCTTGAGTCCATTTCATGCGCTGCACACAACCACCGGCAGCGGGGACCCGGCTCGGGGCCGGTTGGCCCCTAGATCCCAAGCTCCTCGGTGGCCGGCCTCTCCCCTGCCGACGTACAGGTGTTGGCGACGTCGGCGGGGAAAAATACTCGTCGCTCGAGCTCGACGCAACTGTAGCCGCCGATGACACTGGTGATCCGAGGTCCGGCGGCGGCGAGGCGGAGCTGAGCAACGAGTCCGGGGGTGGATGGCGTGCGCGACAGGCAGCTTGTCTCGTCAACATTATATTGCTTTTTCCTTACACTTTTCCATTCTATAAATTGTTTGGTTGACGTCTGTCAGTGACGGCGTCAACTGGTTTCAAGTAATTTTCTGAACTTTTATTGGATTTGTTGTGGATTTATCAAACTGAATGTTATAAATAGGTATTTTTGATCTGGTTTCTTCTGTGGTATAATTTTTCTAAGTTTGATGGTTGTATGATTTTGATATTAAATAAATAGTGCAGGAAAAAATTTGACATGTTGACAATTGAGGGGTTGCCAAGTTAAATTTGTTAGTTTTATTATTACTTAATATACATAAGTTATTTTTTAATTTATTTTTTGTTACTTGTTTATTTTTCATTTGCACCTGCTCATTCGAAGGTTGTGGCGCCATCTGTGGACTGGAATGTGTATTGATGTTTACTTAATAGTTACTACGTAACAGATACTTCACTCAGTAGAAAATTTCCAATACCTACTGCTATAATAGCCTACTCCGTCGCGTCAGCAAACACTGCATGCTAAAATGTGCCTTAATGCTCAAGCGTACAGTTGTGATTGCTTCGCACCGCGCATTCCCACAGCAATCGCAGGGCTGCCTCTTCGATAAAGTTCTAGGGGTCTTTAAGTCAAGAGTGAATAGGTTATTTCTAGGCAAGCGTTTCACCCGTGTTTGTTTCTTTACGCTAACAGCACGACAAGTAGAGACAGGTCGCCGCGCCGCGCGTTGTAATTTTTTATTTTTTGTATTTGCGCGACTGTCCGTCAATTATTATCACAATTTTATTATAATAAAAATAGCTTTTTAAAAGTTGTTAAAATAGTGTTTAAGATAAGTATAACGTTTCTATTTAACAAAAATATGTAATTCTGTGTCTGAAAGGCAAGCTAATGCTTAATACCTACCTATTAACAATAATTTTTAAACGACAAAAAATAGTAATACCTACTTCTTTCGTGATTGACAGATTAATGGAAAAATGTTAGGTGTTTATCCCTTCTTTTACTTGATTTGCACCCTGTGCTGTATATGCACATAAGGCATCAGACGGCATCGTAGGTATGCGTACGAACGAATGGAACTATTAAAACTTAATTCAAAAAATAAAAAAACCCGACTGCTTCAAAAGCGAACTAAAAAGTCGTAAACAAGGAAAAAATCATGCTGTGCAGTCGGAGGATATATTCGCGGGCTGGCTGACCAAAATCTGGTGTTAAAACTCTTTATTTTGATACCCCACACGATGGGCTTGGAAGAAAAAAAATTGGGCCCCCACAATATGGCACCCAAAAGCCACCATTTTTCTATTGTCCAATTTTAATGTAGCCTAAGGCCGCGCTTCCACTGACGCGGAGCTGGGCGGAGAGGAGCGGAGACGAGCGGAAGCGACCAATTACAATGGTTGAAATCCTCATCGCGCCACTCGTCTCGTCTGTGATTGGACGATTCCTGCACGTCACCGCTCCTCTCCGCCCAGCTCCGCGTCAGTGGAACCGCGGCCTATGACACGCGCAGGGTTAAGAGGAAATACGGGCGGAGAGACTTTAGAAAAATAGGTATTTGAAAAAACTATCGCTGTCGCTCTGCGAACTCCGAGCGCGTGGCGCCCGGCCGCCCTATCCATGTGTGTGTAAGTTGACAGTGTGTGCGTGCCTCCGAAACGCTCCCGGTCGCGGCTCGCGCATTTCTTGTAATCGCCCCAGTCACTCGTTACTTTTGTTGTTCTGGATTGTGGACAGATATCCAACAATATATGTTATTCTTAACAGCAAACGCAGAAAATCTTTTTTTGGACGTGACTAATAATACTGTAGAGCAATTTAATAATGTAATTGCTAAATTTATTGGCGGAAAAAGAATTAAATTTTGCACGAAGTGGCTCATATCATATCACATCAGACAAGATGTTATGGAACTTCATGGAATAGCGAAGGGCTATTCATGTACGCATTCAAAAAAAAATACAGGGCTGCAGTCCGGGCCACTATACAAAAAAAATATAGAACAAAAGCAGCGTTCGAAAAAAATCACAGAGGTTTACCGAAAAAGGAAACTGACGTATCCCAAAGACGGAACGAGCAAAATAAAAAGAACTACATAACCTGGTCGCTTAGAGTTGGAAAAAATATCTTCTTCCTGCCTTTGGATTTATATATATTAAAAGAAAAATAAATTTCTTGAAAGATTGCTCTCAACTAAGGATGTTCAAAGAAAAATAGTGGGGGCCAAAGCGATAATAGCTTATGGGAAATTGAAAGACTAAGGAGGCTTACGGCATCGAATTTTGGGCGAATATGTAAGATGCGACCGAAAACATCGGTTCGCAAAATATGAGAAACGTTATTATATAACAAACTAGCGGACGCCTTGCGGTTTCACCCACGTAGTTCCCTTTCCCATGGGAATACAGGGATAAAAAGTAGCCTATGTCACCCGGGGATAGTGTAGCTTCCCAACGGTGAAAGAATTTTTGAAATCGGTCCAGTAGTTTCGGAGCCTATTCGGTACAAACAAACACACAAACAAACAAACAAAAAAATCTTTCCTCTTTATAATATTTGTATAGATATAGATTTAAAGGAACTGTGGCTACCAATTATGGCAAAAGGAATCTGAAGCGATCGATCAATTTATCAAGCACACGGGGCAACAGGTATTAGAGTGTGGAATGTGTATCGATGAAAACAAACGCTTTTTAGCGGCAAGCCCGGATGGTCTGGTAGGTGAAGACTCGATAATAGAGGTAAACTGTCCTTATGAAATTGCAAGTATGTCACCTGAAGACGGAATTCATCAAAAATAAATGGATTTAGAGCTGTTTTCAAGGGTCAACACTAATCGTCTCCGTAGACCACACACATACGCGGCAGGTTATACAGAAGACCGAAAAGAACAACCTGCCTCTCTGTTTAGCGTTTGTGGAATACCTACGAGAAAGCCTTCGATTCGATCGACACTTGGGCTGTACTGCAGTCTCTCCAACGGTACCAAATTGACTACCGGTACATTGAAGTGTTGAAATGTTTGTATAAAAACGCTACCATGTCAGTTCGACTTCAGGATCAGACCTCGGAACCCGTCCTTATGCAGCGAGGTGTGAGACAGGGAGACGTAATATCTCCAAAACTGTTCACCGCTGCACTGGAGGATGTCTACAGGGTTCTGGACCGGAAAGGGCTAAGCATAAATGTCAATGGCGAATACATCACTCACCTTCGGTTTGCCGACGATATAGTGGTCATGGCTGAGACTATGGAGGACCTCAGTACAATGCTCGATGACCTCAGTAGAGCTTCCTAAAGAATGGGTCTTAGGATGAACATGCACAAAACCAAGGTGATGTTGAATGTCCATGTTACACTCACTCCAATCGAGGTCGGATACTCTACACTCGAAGTTGTGGGACTATGTCTACCTGGGACAAACGATCCAGTTGGGTAGGGCCAACTTCGAGAAAGAGGTCAACCGTCGAATCCGACTTGGCTGGGCAGTGTTCGGGAAGTTGCGGTATCTTCTCGTCCAACTTACCACAGTGTCTCAAGACGATAGTCTATGACCAGTGTGTGTTGCCAGACATATGGCTCTGAGACATGGTCGCTTACTATGGGCCTCAGCAGAAAGCTTACAGTCACCCAAAGGGCAATGGAGAGGGCTATGCATGAAGTTTCCTTGCGTGGTCGAATCAGAAATGTAGAAATCCAGCACGTCGTCATAATCTGCCTAGCCTTTTTCCCATCTACGTTATAGTCGGATGCAGCTGAATACCAGTATTTTGATGGATCGACTGCTTATCTGACCTCCACAACCAGTTACTGGGTAATATGCAAACCCTTGGTAAAACGGGTCAGACTTTCGGGCTGTCAAAGCCGAAAATCCAACAAACCAACAGCCAGGACCAACGGCTTAACGTGCTTGGCGAGACACGGACGGGTCTTGGTATGTAAAGATGGTCACCCATCCACGGACCAACCACGGCAAGCATAGCACAGCCTGATCGATTGACCCGTGCGGCTGACGTTGAAATAAGTTTAATTTCGCTGATGTACCTAGTAGGTGATCTAGAGATTGCGGATACCTATCCGATATATAATTTTCTGTTTTGTATTGAAAACTTTTTGTAATAAATATTTATAGACATGCACTTTATTTTATTTTGTATCCAATACTTTTTAATACTTCTATTTGTATTTCTCACGAACAGCACATGTAAACAATATAAATGTGTTTATCGATAACTGTTTTCAACACTAGGATATCGATATTATTTTCAACTACTACGCATCACCTTTCCATCTGTGTACGTATTATGCCCCCTTGCGTCTCACCCCGCCCACAAATTCGTGCGATAAGGACAACTGCAGATTCGACAAATTTTCTTAAGTAAAAAGTCATAATTCGAGGTTTGGCTCTCGTCTGTTTTCTCCTCCAATATTGGACCGATTTAGAAGATATTTCATAAACTGAATAAGAAGGATATTTACTATGTCCCTATGTTTTCTTTTTTTCATTAATAGTTGTCAAATTTGTACACTAAGGCTCTGAAGACAGCGACTCAATAAAGACAATTTTGAGCATTTTGAGAGGGTTCTAGTTCTTATACGGATAATATATCACCAAAAAGGAAAACATAGGGACATAGAAGAAGTTGATATTTATTTTACTGTAAAAAATCATTGCTTTAAGTTCATAAACCAGAGAGAAAACAGACGAGAGCGTTTGTATGGAGAAAAGACCACCCCCGTTTCCTCTTAAGACGCATCGATTGACGTATGAATCGTCAAAATCGGCCAACGCATTTGGTCTCTGGAATATCATATAGGAACAAATATACATACCTACATACATACTTACTTACATACATAGACTGATAAACACATTACCCTCCTACGGCAGTCGGGTAAAAATTTAACAACGGGCGTGCGCTTCGCTTGCGAAAACCGCACTGAATTTGGTCCACAAACGGCCCGAGACCGCTAGTCCGGGCGATAGGTAATTATAGCGCGCAAGTACATGGAGTGACGGAGGCCTGGTTGATTACTGAAGTCTGACAGACAGCCTTAGAGCTAAGACGTCGTAGAATCAGCGTCGAACCGTAATATTAGTAAGCAAGCTTGTAACTTTGAGTTGTGACTATTTGATTAAACCCAGTGCATCGAATAGCTTGTGTGATTTAATTTTTAAGATTGTAGGTACCCACCGACCTGCCCACATACGATGTCTTAACCTAAGGGAATGCATCCTGACTTCCCAATGGTTTACATCTATCAGCCAGCCTTGATGCGACGTATAGTTTTCTTAGCGCACGCCAAATAATGAATTTTATAGGCAAAATTTTGCTACTTTGGGTTACATTATTGCAGGTTTTATAAGTATCTCTAATGTTTTTGAAAATAATTTATAGTTAGTCTATATTACTCGAGAATAATGTAGCTTTCCATATGTGAAAGATTTTTTTAAATCGGTCTTATCTTTATTTGTTGTTGTAGCGGCAACAGATATACATCACCTGTGAAAATTTCAACTGTCTAGCTATCACGGTTCATGAGATACAGCCTGGTGACAGACAGACAGACGGACCGCAGAGTCTCAGTAATAGGGTCCCGTTTTTACCCTTTGGGTACGGAACCCTAATAAAACGCCAAAACTTACAACAACAAATACCAAGAGACAGAAAGGAGATATCGCACACAAGCAAGAAAATTAAAGAATGTATAAGGAAACATAGACAAGACACAAGAACTGAAAGAATAATATTTCATATAAAAACCACAGGAGGAGTGAAAAAGGCTTGGAAAGAATTACAAGAATCTACAGATTGGATACCAAAATTACAACATAAAAGAATCAAGAAAGACAAGATAAAGAGAACTGACATACTGAAGGTAGCAACTAACTTTTACAGAGACCTCTACAGCGAGAATAAAAGAAGTCCATCATCTAATAAAAATTGTATGTCGTTTTTGTGGCGAATAAACACTTTTTCTTTCTTTCTTTTCTTTCTAAGTTCCTCCAATCTTGAATGCTGAAATAGATAAAGCGATACAATCTCAAAAGAGCGGGAAATCACCTGGAGAAGATGGTATCTCAAACGAACTCTTGAAAGGCTCAACTCACGTCATAATGGAAGCTCTGCGGGACCTGTTCAACAAAATACTGGATAAAGATGAAATACCTCCCCAGTGGTCAACTTCAACGATTATCTTACGACACAAGAAGGGTAGTAGGGACGATATCGGTAACTACCGCCCGATAAGTTTGATGTCGAACTTGTATAAGATATTCGTTAAGGTAATTCTGGACCGAATCACAAAGATTTTAGATGAGAACCAACCAAAAGAACAAGCAGGATTCCGCAGCGGCTTCTCAACAGTGGACCACATACATACGATTAAACAGGTTATTAAGAAATACAATGAGTATCAAATGACGTATTACCTTGCATTCGTAGACTACAACAAGGCATTTGATTCTCTAAAACACCTATGTATCTGGGAAGCACTACTGAGTCAAGGTGTACACAAGAAATACATCAGAATAATTAAGGAAATCTACACAAATATGACAGCTAGAGTAAAAACAGAAAGAGTAGGCGAAAAATTCGCAATAAAGAAGGGTGTGAGACAAGGAGACCCTCTGTCGCCGAAACTCTTCTCTGCCACTCTAGAACAGGCATTTAGAAATCTGGACTGGAACGGCTATGGTATTAAACTAAACGGAGCAAAATTCAATCATCTACGCTTTGCTGACGATCTCATTCTCATTACGGATAACCCTAAACATCTACAAGAAATGCTAGAACAGCTAGTAAGAGTGAGCACCAAAGTTGGACTTCAGTTGAACACGCTTAAAACTAAATTAATGACCAACCACATAAAAGGGTCTGGGGGAGGCCTATGCTGGTGAGCAAGACAAACAAACCCATGTATATATTCTCAAAAATTATTTAAATAATAGTTTTAAGTTTGTCAATAAAGGCTATTTGAATACATTCAGGGTGCCAAATTTTCGAACCACATATCATTTACAAATTATTTGTGTACCATTTTTGAGGTTATGCTAAGATAAACAAATAGCGTTGTAGTTATAGCGTGACAGAACAACGTTGATAGTAGGGCAACAAAAATTAATGTAATTTATTACGGATACGATTTTTTTTTGCTATACCATATTTGTTGATGCAATCGACTAAATGGAAAGAAACAATTTTAAAATATGTTTACGTTTATTTACCGCGAAACTTCTTTCGTCGGACTGACATTGATTCTTTTCGTTGCTTGTTTTAAGAGTTTCTGTAAGCACAGTGCGCAGAATCGTGCAACACGGCATTGAAAACGGTGGGAAATTCTCAACACCAGCTAAACACAGGAAGGGTCGTCCACCAAAGGTATTGGACGACTTTATATTGAATGCAATTGATTATTAAAAATACTTACCCTCTTACTAATAAACGCGGAATAAAGTTATAGGTACCAGGTATAACTAAGGTATACCCATACATTTTCATAGGTTTATACCTGGTATAACTTTATTCTGCGTTTATTTGTAAGAGGGTTATTTATTGTGAAGTTGTTGTTTTATTACTAATACATATCAAATATTTAATATACATACTTATTTAATATGTTACTATTTTTACTTATTTACTCATTATTTAAACCCAATAAATAAATAATACTATTCAAGTATCAAGATCAGCTGGGTCGTACTAACTGGGTTGCTATCTGAGTGATTTTGGCGCCCTCATTTATTTTCTACTCTTTTATGTCGCACTGTATAAATGTCATTTGGGCAACGCAATTGGATCGAGTTAGTTACGGTTCTGTTCATTTACGTGTATTCAGTGATCTTATGTTGCGTAACGATTTACAAGCACCGTATTCATATCTGAACTCACTTGCTTACTTTCAAAGTAAATAATATGATAGCGGTAGATTTCGCTGTTCCGTATGAATTGACTTAAAGAATTTCACCATCCTATTCTAAACAAGCAACGGACTTCTACCTATACTTATTTCCTTCACCTCCAACTGGAGACGAAACACAATCCTTAAAAACAAAAAGAAACTTCCTGAAGGAATATACGTATCAGAAGACTT
This sequence comes from Orthosia gothica, assembly GCA_949775005.1. NCBI lineage: Eukaryota > Metazoa > Arthropoda > Insecta > Lepidoptera > Noctuidae > Orthosia > Orthosia gothica. Next base: position 930,247 of record OX459046.1, on the reverse strand, counting down.
TACGAAAGAAACGTTAGAAATAAGAAAGTCTCTGCAGCCAAAACTCGAAGAAGAAAGGAACAAAGGCAATATTGCCTACCTGCGAGGAGAAAAACTTATAGTCAAGAAACCATCGGATATCCAAAAGAGTGAGAAGAGGAAAAGAGATTCATCCTTTTCACCTAACCAAAACCAACTACCCTCCTCAGCGGGCCCAAAGAAAATTGCTGCAAGGAACGCTTTCGAGTTTATGACACGTCCAAGAAGCAACTCAATTAAAGAAAAGATTGATAACTAGCAATTAAAATCTTCCAGCTACAGGAATAACGACAACGTTAACTACACAAACTCACAACCAATAAACCAAACGAAAACTCCCCCAAGCCGGCTGGTCCCCGTGGGGGAAAGAGACCATAACCCTCTAGCTAGCACAAAAACAAAAAATGAAATTCAAAAAATTGGCACATTTAATGTCAGATCATTAGGGTCAGAGATAAGATACATAGAATTAATGTACTCACTACAAAATATAGAAATAGACATACTCGGTATAGCGGAAGTCCGGAAATTGGGATGTAATATTGAAGAACGTGAGAATTATATCCTTTGCTATAAAGGAGAAACGCCTGGGTTGTACGGAGTAGGCTTTCTCGTCAAGAAAAAACATAAGAGAAACACAATAAATTTCACAGGCCTTTCAGAGCGGGTCGCTGTATTACAAATGAAATACGAAAATGAAAGTTTATTAATAATACAGGCGTACGCTCCCACAGAAAAGTCATCAGAAGAAGCAATTACCTCATTTTACAAAACCTTGGAGTCAGCTTTTAACCTGGTAGGAGCACACGTCCTTCTGATTGGAGATTTTAACGCTCAGGTAGGACAAACAAATATGAATGACAGTTTAGTCATGGGGAAATTCAGGTAAGGAATCCGAAGTGAAAGGGGTGAAAACTTAGTGCAATGTGTCCTAGAAAACAAACTATCGATTATGAAAACTTTCTTCAAAACGAGAAAACACCGTAAATGGACGTGGCTATCCCCAGATGGAAAAACAAAAAATGAAGTAGATTATATTTTTCGTACCACTTGCTCAAAAAAGTGACATTCCATGCCACAAAATGCGAACATAACAATAGTCATTTTTAATCTGTTAAAAACAGGGAAAGAAAATTGTACTGAATTTCATTCATCCTCTAGGGGGAGAATGTGATTTAAATTTGGAATACTTACCGAAATTTATACTGAACTACATCTGTGTTTACACCATTGAATTTGTATATAAAGCATTATACATATTTTTGAAAAAGGAATACGCATTTATTTTGCAGTTATGATTATTAAATAAAATTACGAAAACCGACGAGGCCGTATGAGCTTGATGCCTTTGCTTTTCCGACAAAAAAATATTAGTCTAGGAATTTGCCGCGTTTTTGTTTTCTTCAAATACATAAACATTAAGTTTATTTTACTTTTTATTATTTTAATAAATGCTTATCTCATATTATTATTGTGTTAATTTTTTCGCAAATGGTACGAAAAGTAGAGTATTTTCCTCGGTGATAAAGCTGTCTTAGTCTTGGGTGAACTTAAATCCCTCGTTACACTCAGGACTCGTCTTAAACCATCGCTTCGCTTGTGATTTAAGTGATTAACACCCTCGCTACGCTCGGGAGTAAACCTCGAGTCCTTCGTTACGCTCGCGATTTAAATCGTCACCCGCGACAGAAGACATTGCTTTATTCCCTTGGTTAATAATCTACTATTATCAAACGAAACCACAAAAATAAGGAACATAGAAGTTCTGCACGGCTTAGGATTTAGATCAGACCACCGCTTAGTAAGAGCTACTATCTTCTAGGAAATCAAAAGAAAATCAGAACAACTTTTAAATCACAACCTAAGCCATTTAAAACAACAGAAGATAACAATCGCTACTTGAAAAAATCAAACCGACTTCTAGAACAAAAAACTACAAAACGAAAAATAAAATTCTTTTCCGAAGTCGGTGTCTTTTTTACCCATTGTTTTCCGTTTTTCGACACCGACTTCGGAAAAGAATTTTATTTTTCGTTTTGTAGTTTTTTGTTCTAGAAGTCGGTTTGATTTTTTGTTAAAAAGTTTTCTATTTTTAGTTTTGGTAGGTACCTCCAATTAACATGATTATCATTTATTGCCAAAGTACATCTCATGGCAATTCCAATAAGCCCAAACACGACTAGGATACTTTGTTTTATTTGAGAGTTCCAGTGCCTACCTTCCGGCTTCATCATCAGATCAGTTCGATGGTGCCATTTTCATCAGTACCATTTATTAATAAGTATTTGTTTCATTATAGTCGAGATATGTTATGCCCGTGATATACTAAGCATTGAGTAGTTCCAGTGGCCATCTGTGGTCTTATTCATCAGTTCCACTTCACCAAATGATACTTTATGAGTGAAAATGATTGCATTGTTGATGAAAATACCAAAATCGCTATATGTTTGCCTAAAATATTCGAGGAGTTCCCTCGATTTCTCTAGGATTCCATCATCAGATCCTGACCTGATGACTATGTGACCAACTAGGAAGTACACCCTTCCAAACAAAAGAAGAATTTTTGAAATCGGTCCAGGCGTATTTGAGTAATCGGGGCACATAAATAAAAAAAATAAAAAAAGATGCCGATGAATTGAGAACCTCCTCCTTTTTTTGAAGTCGGTTAAAAACTTAGAACATAATATTCAAGAGTTAAATCTCCAAGAAGACGACCATGACGTTCAGACACTATACAATAAACTAGAAAACGCCATTAATAAGAGTATGCCATTAAAAGCGCCTGATTCAATAATAGACAGAGCTGAAAATATTATAAGTAAAAGTACAAGGGACATGCTGCTAAAATGAACAGAGTTAATAAAAATGAAACAAAAAACTAAAGAAATGAAAAATGAATTAATGTTCTCTTTAAAACAACAAGCAAAGCCATCAGAACAGATTATCAGAATTATAGAAATAAGATAATAGAAGACAACCTACAGAAATATAGAAGCTCCAAAAAAGCCTGCAAACAGTTGACAACACGTAAAAATTGAATTAAAAACCTAAATACTAGGAAGAACGAGACAAAAACCAGAGAAGACGTGATAAATAGTGCAACGGAATTTTACAAAACACTGTATGCAGAGAAAAAACATATCGATTACATCTTATATAAGTAACAGTACTCTGCATAGTGAAGTAACTAATCAAGATATACCACCAATAGACGATATGGAAACTATTGAACATATCAAAAAGATGAAAAATGATAAAAGCCCAGGACCAGATGCTATACATAACGAGGCTTTAAAGACAGGTTCTCTGCTCCTAGCACGTCCTCTTTCTTACCTATTTAATAAAGTTCTAGACACTGGTCAGGTGCCAGATCAATGGAAGAGATCCGATATAATCTTATTGTACAAAAAAGGAGACCCGAAAGACGTAGGTAACTACAGACCTATAAGTCTTCTTTCAAGCGTGTACAAAATATTTATGTCAATTCTGCAAAGCAGATTGTCTCCAAAAATTGATGAACACCAACCGTTAGAACAAGCTGGCTTCCGTTCGGGCTTTGCTACAACAGACCACATACACGTTATTCAACAAGTTATAGAAAAACACAAAGAGTTCAACAAACCACTATATATAGCTTTCATTGACTACGCTAAAGCTTTTGATACAATCTCTCATAAGTCTATATGGGAAGCCCTGGGTCACTGTAAAATCCAAGAAAAATACATAAAGGTATTAAAGAACATCTACAAAGGAAGTACTAGAAAAAAACTGGAAAAAGAGGAACAAATATACCAATCTGTCGGGGAGTAAGACAAGGAGATCCTCTTTCACCAAAACTTTTTATAGCGATACTGCAGCTTATCTTTGAGAATGTGCACTGGCCAACACACGGAATCAGACTAAATGGGAGAAGGCTAACTCACTTAAGATTCGCTGACGACATCGTCATTTTCGCCGACACCAGTGACAAACTATACGAAATGATAAGCACACTGAGAGAAGAAAGCGGAAAAGTTGGGCTAATGATGAACCAAGATAAAACCGAGCTAATGACAAACAGCAAAACCACCAACATCGACTTGTATGGCAAGCCACAAGAATACGTAATAATATCAAACAAGTATCATTCAGTAACAATAATGAGGAAGTAGAAATATAACGGCGAGTAAACATTGGGTGGAAAAGATACTGGAGTCTAAAGGAAATTCTAAAAGGCACTTTCCCCCTTCACCTGAAGAAGACTGTAATGGATACATGCATTCTACCGACTCTCACCTACGGCTGCCAAACATGGACGTTTATCACAAAAATAAAAACAAAACTAACAAACTGTCAGAAAGCGATGGAAAGAAGTATATTAAAAATAAGAAAAATTCAAAAGATAAGAAGCAAAGACAAAAACTAACTTAATAGACATACTTCATCATGCACGCACACAAAAATGGCGATGGGCAGGGCATATAGCGAGATACTCAGACAATAGATGGACATTAGAAAACACAACATGAAAAGGACCGGCGGGAAAAAGGAAAAGAGGTCGTCCAAGGAACAGGTGGATCGGCGAAATAATTTTAGTAGCAGGAAAAAATTGGAGAGACAAAGCAAAAAATAGAAAATTGTGGAGTAAGCTAGAGGAGGCCTTTACCCAGCGTGGGGTTCCAATAATAGAGTAGTATTATAATAGTTTCAAAGTAAATTATTATTGTTCATTATTAAATATATCAATTGTTTATTCAATCAATCAATCTTTTAAATCAATTTTATATTATTTCATGTATAACTTCATAGTTTTGTTAATTTTAATTGAATCATCTATTTATTGTTAATTACCCAATAATAATCTAACTTTATTTGTTAAATTTCAATTGTATTGTCTATGTGGAATTAATAAAGCTTTTTATTATATATTATTTATATTATAATAGTTATTTAGTAATAAGAGAAAATGTTATTTAAGGTTGTTGGAAATAAATGGGCTTTATTATTATTATTCCTTTTATTCATTTTATATACATATTTTTACATTTTTAAATATTATACATTTAAAAATACAAAAATAGGAGCCCACCGGTATCGGGAACAGGGTCCAAGTTACCGGTGGTCAGAGCTCCTGAGAGAGGAACCTCCTAACGATACGCGCCGTGTCCAGGAGTACCGCTTTCTGGATCAAGCCCTTGATCCAGCTGCCCAACGAGAGCCTCCTCAGATGTTCGTCGAGGCTCTTGGCTATTATGCCATTGGCGGTCACGACTATCGGCACAATGATGCTGTATTCACATCCCACATGTAGACAACCTCGCGAGCCAGATCAAGATACTTGCTTTTCTTATCTCTCTCAGCCTTCACGAGGTTCTCGTCATGGGGGACCGCTATATCAACAATCATTGCACGACGCTCTTGTCGGTCTATCACCACTATGTCAGGCTTATTGGCAACAATAGTCCGTGATGTCGTAGTCAGTGATGATAGACCGATCCCAATACAATGTGACATTGCCATTTTCGAGAACTGGGTCGGGCACATACTTATAGTAAGGCACTTCCGATTCCACAAGATTGTATTTAAGAGCAAGTTGCTGATGGATAATCATGGCTACAAGGTTGTGTCTATGCAAGTAGTCTCCGTTAGCCAGACTAGAACAACCGGAGATAATGTGACGGATAGATTCCCCCGGCCGGTGACATGCCCGACAGATGTCAACTGTGCCGTCCTTCACAATGTATTTCCGGTAGTTATTCGTCATCATAACTTCGTCCATAATCGCAAAGACAAAACCTTCGGTTTCCCCGAAAAGGTCACCAAATCGCAGCTTGCCACGGACGCTAAGAGATCTACATCGGGCCCATGTAGGACCCGGTAGAAGCGTCCGTGAAGCTCCTTGCTCTGCCATACCTCCCTGCGGTCATTAGTATCTAATACTATAGGTTTGCGCCAGTTCTCGTTAGCCAAAGAGAGCGGGGTTAGGCCCTTGTTCACCGCTACCACATCTCGATGCATACCCACGTCGACGGCCTGGAAGTATTCCCTAAGACTGCATACCTCGCGGTTGTGCAGGGTCTTAGCATTTAAAAAGCCACGACCACCGCACTTCCGCGGGATATGCAGTCTCATAACTGATGATCGTGGGTGATGCATACGATTTGCGGTAAGCAATGTGCGGACTCTCCTATCCAGGGCGTCAAGTTCTGTCTGAGTCCATTTGAGTATGCCGAAAGAATACATCAAGACCGGCATGACCTAGCCGTTGAAAGCGCGCACCTTGTTCCCGCCTGATAGAAGACTATTTAGTACTTTTTTCAGGCGGCCAAAGAAGCGCTTCTTCAACGACTGTTTCACGTCAGTAGCATTGATGCCTAGTGCTTCCGACATACCCAAATACTTGTAAGTTTCGGTTGAGGAAAGGGATCGAAGGTGTATGGAATCCGAGAGTTGTATTCCCACGGATTCCATAATCTCCCCTCGCTTTACATGCATGACTGCACATTTGTCCACACCAAATTCCATCCTGACGGCGTCACTAAAGGTTTCTGTAACCTTCAGTAGCTTCATCAGTTGCAAGTTGTTGGAGGCAAAGAGCTTCAGATCATCCATGTAAAGGAGGTGAGATATGACCTGACCTCCTCTTCTCAATCGATAGCCCAGGCCTGAACCCTCCAGCAGTGTACTTATTATTATTTCCTTTATTCAATTTCTTTTCTTATTGTTTACATTTATAAATATTTTATAAATTAAATTACAAAAAAAAAACATTAAAAAATATAAAAAATAGAGGCCCACCGGTATCGGGAACAGGGTCCAAGCTACCGGCGGTCAGGGCTCCAGAGAGAGGAACCACACCACCACCAACCACCTCACTTCACCGTTGTCATGGGGGACTTCAACGCGAAACTGGGCAAACGAGGCGATGATGAGATGAGTTGCAAGTGGGGCAATTTGGAGTTGGACGACGGAACCACCGGGTTACCAACTGGCCAGTTTTATGGAGAAGGAGGGCCGATTTATGATGAACTCCTTCTTCAGAAAGCGTAAACAGAAAATGAGATCAACTTCATCATGTCAACCAGGAAGCAAATGTTCAATGATGTCTCCGTGATTAATTCGGTAAAAACCAGGTACGATCACCGCATGGTAAGAGGCACATTGAACATTAATATTAAGCTTGAAAGGTCTCGACTGATGAAGTCTACGCTCCGTCCAGCACAGATCCAAGTCCAAAACCCCGAGACCTTTCAGCTCGAACTCCAGAATCGTTTCGAGTGCCTAGGGAGCTCCGTGGACGAATATAGCAGATGGGTTCGTGGAAGCGGACAGCTTCCACGAACCCATCTGCTCGGGCTTACGGTCGGGTGTAAGTTATTCGAGACCCTTCGTACAGATAGAAACAAAAAGCTCTCTGATCCTACCCTCAAGCTTATGAAGGAGAGGCGTGAGTTGATCCTGCAGTCTTCAGATGAGGCGTGCAAATACCGGCAGCTCAATAACAGATCTCTAAATCCTTGAAAAGAGACCTCCGCCGCTTTAATACCGAGCGTATTAAAGACGCGATTGAGCGATATAAAGGCTCCAAGGTGTTTTCAAGGGGTCTGGCTATTGGGCAGAGCCAGCTCACGAAACTGAAGACCGTCGATGGCAGGATCTTTTCCGCTAAATCATAGCTTCTGAGGGAGAACGAGATATTCTATGGGCAGTACACATCAATCGGCAATCAATCGAAATGTTAACCGACAAGCCCGGCTGAAGAACTATAGGCCCATCACACTTCTCAGCCATGTCTACAAGTTATTTTCAAGAGTCATCATGAATCGTCTCGCACGCAGGTTTGACGATTTCCAGCCTCCCGAACAAACCGGATTCCGTAAAGGCTTCAGCACCGTAGACCACATACATACGCTGCGGCAGGTTATACAGAAGACCGAAGAGTATAACCTGCCTCTCTGTTTAGCGTTTGTGGACTACGAGAAAGCCTTCGATTCGATCGAGACTTGGGCTGTACTGCAGTCTCTCCAACGGTGCAGATCGACTACCAGTACATTGAGGTGTTGAAATGTTTGTACAAAAACGCCACCATGTCAGTCCGTCTTCAGGATCAGACCTCGAAACCAATCTTTTTCTGACATGGCGTGAGACAGGGAGACGTCATTTCTCCGAAACTATTCACTGCTACGCTGGAGATGTCTTCAAGGTCCTGGACTGGAGGGGGCTCGGCATCAACGTTAATGGCGAGTACATCACTCACCTTCGGTTTGCCGACGACATAGTAGTCATGGCTGACACCATGAACAGCCTCAGTACAATGCTCGATGACCTCAGTAGAGCTTCCGAAAGTGGGTCTAAGAATGAACATGGACAAAACCAAGGTCATGGTGAATGCCCATGTAACACCCACTCCTATCAAGGTCGGAGACTTTACACTCGAAGTTGTAGACGAATATGTCCACCTGGATCGAAACCGACTAGGCTGGGCGGCGTTCGGGTTGCGTGGTGTCTTCTCGTCCAAATTAAATTAAATTAAATAAACTTTATTTCAGAATCACTTCCATATTTGTTAGTAACAATGTAAACTTATACCAGGCCCCTCAGAAAGTATTGCGAAAAAAAGTTTTTATATATGGGAGACTGGCCAGTTATAATGTTTTTCGAAAATATGATTATTTATAAGTAAAAATAAGTAAGTTCCAATTTCAAAATTTCCCTCCACATTTTTTTCGAGTTAATTCAAAGTATTGTGTCTCACTGAAATATGGATCTGCGCCGGGAACATTTTAGAGCTATGATTTTATACGATTTCAAGTGTCGCCTGAAACCGGATGAATCGTACGATAGACTTCAAATGGCATTCATGGATGAAGGCCCTTCCAAGGCAACCGTGTATCGTTGGTATAACGAATTCAAGCGCGGTCGACCAACTTTGGGGGATGACGAAAGAAGCGGTCGCCCTTTGACGGCTGTTACCGAAGAAAACGTGCTAGCAGTGAAAAATTTAATCCAAGACAATAGGCGAATTACATGTCAGGAGATTCAACACATATTGAAGATTGGATCGGGAAGCGTTCACGAGATTCTACACAGCCATCTTCGCGTGAGGAGGATAGTATCACGCTGGGTGCCGCACAACCTCACCGATGCTCAGAAGCAGGCCCGGGTGGAATGGTGCCGTTATATGCTTAACAAATTTGAAGCAGGCTCGTCTCGGCGTGTTTACGACATCGTTACAGGTGATGAGTCCTGGATTTATCAATACGACCCAGAAACCAAGCGCCAGTCGACTGTTTGGGTGTTTCAAAATGAGCCAACGCCTACCAAAGTGAAGCGATCTAGAAGCGGGGGTAAGATTTTGATCGCTAGCTTTTTTAATTTGACTGGCCACTTGGTATCAATTCCCTTACGGGATCAAAGAAGCATTAATGCCGAATGGTATACTACCAAATGTTTGCCAGAAGTTTTCTCTGTTATAAGCAACAAGCGACCAAACACAGGGCTCCGCGGGCTACTGCTCCACCACGACAATGCACCTGCGCACACCGCACTCAAAACGAGGGACTTCCTGGACAGCACGCCAGTCAAACTCCTGGGTCACCCTCCTTACAGCCCTGATCTAGCACCGTGTGACTTCTTTTTATTCCCAAAAATAAAAAATCAGCTCAAAGGGATACAATTTTCGTCGCCGGAAGATGCGCTGGCTGCGTTCGAGCAGGCTGTAAACGAGGTGTCTGCGGCGGACTGGAAAAAGTGTTTTGAAAACTGGTTTAGGCGCATGAATCTTTGTATAGAGGCTGGTGGAAAGTACTTTGAAAAGATTTAATAAAAATATATGTACGTATAGAACAATTTTTTTTAGTTTCGCAAAACTTTCTGAGTGTCCCACGTATAATAGTGTTAGTAACATTTATTCATAGCTGTGAGAGGCACGTCGATCCTGGGGCATGTCTATTTGACTGCATGCAGTCGTATCCATCGCCTCAAGATCGGAGAGTCCCAGCTATCAGCCAACGCTCTAAGAATGGTGTTAGGGCTGGCGCGAACACGGCGTAGTAGAGATGCGCATCTCTTGCGCATGATGGCCGCAAAACTATCAACGTCCGCATCAATTACCGCAGCGTCTCATGACAAAAAGTCTATGACCAGTGTGTGTTGCCAGTGATCACCTATGGGACCGAGACGTGGTCGCTCACAATGGGCCTTATCAGTAAGATTAGTCACCCAAAGGGCAATGCAAAGGGCTATGCTCGGAGTTTCTATGCGTGATCACGTCAGAAATGAGGATATCCGCAGAAGAACCAAAGTTACCGACATAGCCTGAAGAATTGCCAAACTTAAGTGGCAGGGCACATTGCTCCCAGAACGGATGGCCGATGGGATCGAAAAGTTCTGGAATGGCGACCGCGAACCGGAAGACGATACGTTAGCAGGCCTCCCACTAGGTTGATTGATGACCTGGCTAAGGTTGCGGGAAGGAGCTGAATGCGAGACTCACGCAATCGGTCAATGTGGCGACGCCTATGTCCAGCAGTGGACGTCTTTCTACTGAAATGATGATGATGAGATTTTGCGATCATTTTACTTACATACAAACTGAGTTGGTGAGCGATAGTAAAGGGCTACTGTTGATAATCTGATTTTAATGATAATGATCCGAGTTAATTCGTGAAGCTCCTTCTAATTATTAGGGTTAGTGGTTTCCCTTTTATTAGCCGTCAGTATGTCCAAAATCTTTAAGTCAAAGGCGAGAATCTTGTGAGATGGATCCCCAATCACCAAGTTCCTTGAGAATTAGACGTTATTGTTGTTGACAGTGGTAGTGAGACCAAATCTGATTAAGAATGGCTCATACTTGAAACTTTGAACCGCACTTCATGAGTAACATGTGGCGATGGGTCTACTAGGAATCGTTGGTGCGATTTCTGTCTGTGTTGGTGACTTGGTGCACAGAGCGCTTATGTGTTGTAGCACATTTGCGCTAGATTTTTGAGAATCATTTATACGATTTGTCTGTGTTGGTGCACAGAGCGCTTCATGTGTTGTAGCACATATTGTGCTAGATTTTTGAGATTCGTTGGTGCGATTTCTGCCTGTGTTGGTGCGCAGACCACTTCATGTGTTGTAGCATATGTGGTGGCAGTTATGTAAAGAATCGTTGGTAGATGCGATTCTGGCTTGTGTTGGAGCTCAAGTCACAATTCAAGTTTCATGAGTTGAGTATGCATTGCCTTTGAATTATGGTAAAGAGTAACAGAATTGTTACAGTTACTTTGTTTAGTTGTTGAACTTTTTGATCGTTGGACCTTTTTCTAATGAAATGTTAAATGATTTTATTTCTGTAAGTTGGTTTGCACAAACACTTTTACATTTCGATCAAATTTTTTTTTAAACTAGTTGAGGTCGGCGTTTCCTATCTGACTACTCTGAGAAGAAAGGCCGAAACAAACTCAGAGGTCACAGTCTCTTTTAAATTCTGAAAATGGTCTTTTGAGGAAATAACCAGCCAGATTGAGTGGACCTGTCCAGTCAGTGCACGCATTTTTCACTATCCGAGCAGATTAACTCAGAATTTAAGGAGTTCAACGATTCGACGAACAATACCAAATAAATGACACTCGGGTAGGCCGCATAAACTACTCAATCTGCCAGACCATGATTAAAAACTAAGATAAATTAAAAATAAATATCCACATAGTCTTCACATTCACAATTACACAAAACAAATTAAAATTAAATAATATAATACTTTAAAAAGTAAATATTCTTGTCATTGCAAGAAAACCACTAAAAATATATAAAAAATAACAAAATTCACGGTGCAAAATATTTAAAAAAAAAAAAAATTGAGCATCTCAATCCGTTTTATCTTTAATGCTATAAAACGCTTTCTGGCACAACTTACGTTCAATGAATGTTTGGGGGTATGCGGAACAGGGTGTAAAATCCCACAAACCTCCATAGAAGAGAGGATCCTCCGACCAGACGGGTGTTGTGTCTGGTCCGGGCAACTGCCCAACGGTTCTCGTCGGACTGTTGTATGTGTTCTAATCGCGCCGAAAACTTTACTTGCGCGATGCAGGATTTGTGTGACGTCATCTCATTAGTTCGTAAGTGGCGGCGTTGGTGCCGCTACAAATGATTTGAATTTATTAAGACTTAGATCTTGTACGTGGCTTGGAAGCTTTTTAACCGACTTCAAAATAAGGAGGAGGTTCTCAATTCGTCGGAATCTTTTTTTTATAAAAGCGTACACATTGACATCTAAACGAGCCACCTATTTGGAAGAATTGAGCCCTGTGGGACTCCCATTGTTACTATAGATCCGGGAGATCTAAGATATCTATAGTAACAATGGGAGTCCCACAGGGCTCAATTCTTGGTCCTTTCTTGTTACTTATTTATATTAATGATTTGCCTTACCTCATAAAGGTCGACTGGTAGAAAATGCCTTAGGCATTAAGCCCGCCTCTGTACGTTTGTGTGCATAAAGTATTAAATAAATAAATAAATAAAGGATAACCATGATATAGTGTTGTTTGAGGATGCTACTTCACTTTTGTTTAAACTTAAACGTCAGCAGCTGGTTACTGACATTGTAAGTAGCGCGATCTCAAAAGTAGTTCGCTGGTTCAATGTTAACAATTTACTTCTTAATGAAAAAAAAACCAAATGCATTAAGTTTACCCTACCTCACGTCAGGCAGGTGAAAACTGATTTGCTGATAAAGGGTGATCCTGAAAATAGCACAGTATTCTTAGGTTTAACTATGGATGCTAAGCTTCAGTGGGGCCCACATATATATAAATTTTCAAAGAAGCTAAGCTCCGCAGACTGACTGTGCCTTCTCAGTATATTTATGAAAATCTTTTATATGCCCATAAAAGTATTTTTTTTTTATTGTTATATACAGTGATATCCATAACATAAATACTAGGAACAAACACAAACTTGTAGTACCTACAACAAGGCTCAAGCAAATAGGTGGCTCGTTTAGATGTCAATGTGTACGCTTTTATAAAAAAAAGATTCCGACGAATTGAGAACCTCCTCCTTATTTTGAAGTCGGTTAAAAAGCTTCCAAGCCACGTACAAGATCTAAGTCTTAATAAATTCAAATCATTTGTAGCGGCACCAACGCCGCCACTTACGAACTAATGAGATGACGTCACACAAATCCTGCATCGCGCAAGTAAAGTTTTCGGCGCGATTAGAACACATACAACAGTCCGACGAGAACCGTTGGGCAGTTGCCCGGACCAGACACAACACCCGTCTGGTCGGAGGATCCTCTCTTCTATGGAGGTTTGTGGGATTTTACACCCTGTTCCGCATACCCCCAAACATTCATTGAACGTAAGTTGTGCCAGAAAGCGTTTTATAGCATTAAAGATAAAACGGATTGAGATGCTCAATTTTTTTTTTTTTTAAATATTTTGCACCGTGAATTTTGTTATTTTTTATATATTTTTAGTGGTTTTCTTGCAATGACAAGAATATTTACTTTTTAAAGTATTATATTATTTAATTTTAATTTGTTTTGTGTAATTGTGAATGTGAAGACTATGTGGATATTTATTTTTAATTTATCTTAGTTTTTAATCATGGTCTGGCAGATTGAGTAGTTTATGCGGCCTACCCGAGTGTCATTTATTTGGTATTGTTCGTCGAATCGTTGAACTCCTTAAATTCTGAGTTAATCTGCTCGGATAGTGAAAAATGCGTGCACTGACTGGACAGGTCCACTCAATCTGGCTGGTTATTTCCTCAAAAGACCATTTTCAGAATTTAAAAGAGACTGTGACCTCTGAGTTTGTTTCGGCCTTTCTTCTCAGAGTAGTCAGATAGGAAACGCCGACCTCATCTAGTTTAAAAAAAAATTTGATCGAAATGTAAAAGTGTTTGTGCAAACCAACTTACAGAAATAAAATCATTTAACATTTCATTAGAAAAAGGTCCAACGATCAAAAAGTTCAACAACTAAACAAAGTAACTGTAACAATTCTGTTACTCTTTACCATAATTCAAAGGCAATGCATACTCAACTCATGAAACTTGAATTGTGACTTGAGCTCCAACACAAGCCAGAATCGCATCTACCAACGATTCTTTACATAACTGCCACCACATATGCTACAACACATGAAGTGGTCTGCGCACCAACACAGGCAGAAATCGCACCAACGAATCTCAAAAATCTAGCACAATATGTGCTACAACACATGAAGCGCTCTGTGCACCAACACAGACAAATCGTATAAATGATTCTCAAAAATCTAGCGCAAATGTGCTACAACACATAAGCGCTCTGTGCACCAAGTCACCAACACAGACAGAAATCGCACCAACGATTCCTAGTAGACCCATCGCCACATGTTACTCATGAAGTGCGGTTCAAAGTTTCAAGTATGAGCCATTCTTAATCAGATTTGGTCTCACTACCACTGTCAACAACAATAACGTCTAATTCTCAAGGAACTTGGTGATTGGGGATCCATCTCACAAGATTCTCGCCTTTGACTTAAAGATTTTGGACATACTGACGGCTAATAAAAGGGAAACCACTAACCCTAATAATTAGAAGGAGCTTCACGAATTAACTCGGATCATTATCATTAAAATCAGATTATCAACAGTAGCCCTTTACTATCGCTCACCAACTCAGTTTGTATGTAAGTAAAATGATCGCAAAATCTCATCATCATCATTTCAGTAGAAAGACGTCCACTGCTGGACATAGGCGTCGCCACATTGACCGATTGCGTGAGTCTCGCATTCAGCTCCTTCCCGCAACCTTAGCCAGGTCATCAATCAACCTAGTGGGAGGCCTGCTAACGTATCGTCTTCCGGTTCGCGGTCGCCATTCCAGAACTTTTCGATCCCATCGGCCATCCGTTCTGGGAGCAATGTGCCCTGCCACTTAAGTTTGGCAATTCTTCAGGCTATGTCGGTAACTTTGGTTCTTCTGCGGATATCCTCATTTCTGACGTGATCACGCATAGAAACTCCGAGCATAGCCCTTTGCATTGCCCTTTGGGTGACTAATCTTACTGATAAGGCCCATTGTGAGCGACCACGTCTCGGTCCCATAGGTGATCACTGGCAACACACACTGGTCATAGACTTTTTGTCATGAGACGCTGCGGTAATTGATGCGGACGTTGATAGTTTTGCGGCCATCATGCGCAAGAGATGCGCATCTCTACTACGCCGTGTTCGCGCCAGCCCTAACACCATTCTTAGAGCGTTGGCTGATAGCTGGGACTCTCCGATCTTGAGGCGATGGATACGACTGCATGCAGTCAAATAGACATGCCCCAGGATCGACGTGCCTCTCACAGCTATGAATAAATGTTACTAACACTATTATACGTGGGACACTCAGAAAGTTTTGCGAAACTAAAAAAAATTGTTCTATACGTACATATATTTTTATTAAATCTTTTCAAAGTACTTTCCACCAGCCTCTATACAAAGATTCATGCGCCTAAACCAGTTTTCAAAACACTTTTTCCAGTCCGCCGCAGACACCTCGTTTACAGCCTGCTCGAACGCAGCCAGCGCATCTTCCGGCGACGAAAATTGTATCCCTTTGAGCTGATTTTTTATTTTTGGGAATAAAAAGAAGTCACACGGTGCTAGATCAGGGCTGTAAGGAGGGTGACCCAGGAGTTTGACTGGCGTGCTGTCCAGGAAGTCCCTCGTTTTGAGTGCGGTGTGCGCAGGTGCATTGTCGTGGTGGAGCAGTAGCCCGCGGAGCCCTGTGTTTGGTCGCTTGTTGCTTATAACAGAGAAAACTTCTGGCAAACATTTGGTAGTATACCATTCGGCATTAATGCTTCTTTGATCCCGTAAGGGAATTGATACCAAGTGGCCAGTCAAATTAAAAAAGCTAGCGATCAAAATCTTACCCCCGCTTCTAGATCGCTTCACTTTGGTAGGCGTTGGCTCATTTTGAAACACCCAAACAGTCGACTGGCGCTTGGTTTCTGGGTCGTATTGATAAATCCAGGACTCATCACCTGTAACGATGTCGTAAACACGCCGAGACGAGCCTGCTTCAAATTTGTTAAGCATATAACGGCACCATTCCACCCGGGCCTGCTTCTGAGCATCGGTGAGGTTGTGCGGCACCCAGCGTGATACTATCCTCCTCACGCGAAGATGGCTGTGTAGAATCTCGTGAACGCTTCCCGATCCAATCTTCAATATGTGTTGAATCTCCTGACATGTAATTCGCCTATTGTCTTGGATTAAATTTTTCACTGCTAGCACGTTTTCTTCGGTAACAGCCGTCAAAGGGCGACCGCTTCTTTCGTCATCCCCCAAAGTTGGTCGACCGCGCTTGAATTCGTTATACCAACGATACACGGTTGCCTTGGAAGGGCCTTCATCCATGAATGCCATTTGAAGTCTATCGTACGATTCATCCGGTTTCAGGCGACACTTGAAATCGTATAAAATCATAGCTCTAAAATGTTCCCGGCGCAGATCCATATTTCAGTGAGACACAATACTTTGAATTAACTCGAAAAAAATGTGGAGGGAAATTTTGAAATTGGAACTTACTTATTTTTACTTATAAATAATCATATTTTCGAAAAACATTATAACTGGCCAGTCTCCCATATATAAAAACTTTTTTTCGCAATACTTTCTGAGGGGCCTGGTATAAGTTTACATTGTTACTAACAAATATGGAAGTGATTCTGAAATAAAGTTTATTTAATTTAATTTAATTTGGACGAGAAGACACCACGCAACCCGAACGCCGCCCAGCCTAGTCGGTTTCGATCCAGGTGGACATATTCGTCTACAACTTCGAGTGTAAAGTCTCCGACCTTGATAGGAGTGGGTGTTACATGGGCATTCACCATGACCTTGGTTTTGTCCATGTTCATTCTTAGACCCACTTTCGGAAGCTCTACTGAGGTCATCGAGCATTGCATTGTACTGAGGCTGTTCATGGTGTCAGCCATGACTACTATGTCGTCGGCAAACCGAAGGTGAGTGATGTACTCGCCATTAACGTTGATGCCGAGCCCCCTCCAGTCCAGGACCTTGAAGACATCTCCAGCGTAGCAGTGAATAGTTTCGGAGAAATGACGTCTCCCTGTCTCACGCCATGTCAGAAAAAGATTGGTTTCGAGGTCTGATCCTGAAGACGGACTGACATGGTGGCGTTTTTGTACAAACATTTCAACACCTCAATGTACTGGTAGTCGATCTGCACCGTTGGAGAGACTGCAGTACAGCCCAAGTCTCGATCGAATCGAAGGCTTTCTCGTAGTCCACAAACGCTAAACAGAGAGGCAGGTTATACTCTTCGGTCTTCTGTATAACCTGCCGCAGCGTATGTATGTGGTCTACGGTGCTGAAGCCTTTACGGAATCCGGTTTGTTCGGGAGGCTGGAAATCGTCAAACCTGCGTGCGAGACGATTCATGATGACTCTTGAAAATAACTTGTAGACATGGCTGAGAAGTGTGATGGGCCTATAGTTCTTCAGCCGGGCTTGTCGGTTAACATTTCGATTGATTGCCGATTGATGTGTACTGCCCATAGAATATCTCGTTCTCCCTCAGAAGCTATGATTTAGCGGAAAAGATCCTGCCATCGACGGTCTTCAGTTTCGTGAGCTGGCTCTGCCCAATAGCCAGACCCCTTGAAAACACCTTGGAGCCTTTATATCGCTCAATGATTTACGCTTTATGAGGTAAGGCAAATCATTAATATAAATAAGTAACAAGAAAGGACCAAGAATTGAGCCCTGTGGGACTCCCATTGTTACTATAGATCCGGGAGATCTAAGATATCTATAATAGTTCCTTGCTACAGTGAACAGAGAGATGTAATTGATCATGATTGTTCCTCACTCACCTAGAGTTTGAGTCAGGATTGGACGAGCGAATACAGTTTGGAAAATTGTATTTTTCAGAAATACATCCTCGTATGATGGGAGATTGCCAGGACGAAGTGGACTATGAGGTCGTGTGGCGCAACACGACATGAGGTGGTATGGAGCAAGGACAAGAAGATGATGCCTTCGGGTGATAGATTTGGGGAGTTTGTCACCTGAGAGAGGCCCGAAAAAGCGACATGATGTTTTCCACGCTCGCCTCTCAAGAGGATCTAAGGCCTACAGAACACCATGTGGTTTTAGTCAGTAGGAGTCTGACAGACCCGTCAGCTTTCCCCAAGGGCTGAGGACATCCATTGACGATTTCCACATAATTCGATACACTGTTAAAACCTGACGATGAGGAACAGACGAGGACGCCTGTCTCGCAGGATGGCCGGGTCGGGTTTAGTCAATAGTACGGACGGCAAAACAAATCGCAAGCACGCCATCTGGCGGCAAAGCAAGAACAACTACGCATTGGCCCGCTTGCGTGGTGGGGACAGCAGAATATGTCAGTTGAGTACTGAAGTCCGACAGCCTTAGAGCTAAGACGTCGTAGAATCAGTGTCGATCCGTTATTGATGATTAAAGAAAGATTGTACCTGTGAGTTGTGACTATTTGAATAAACCCAGTGTATCAAATAATTTGTGTGATTTCATTTTTAAGATTGTACCCACACACAATGTTTTACTTTTAACCTAAGAGAATGCATCCTCGCTTCCCGATGGTTTACATCTATCAGCCAGCCTTGATGCGACATATAGTTTTCTTAGCGCACGCCAAATAATGAATTTTATAGTCAAAATTTTGCTACTTTGGGTTACATTATTGCAAGTTTTATAAGTATCTCTAATATTTTTGAAAATAATTTATAGTTAGTCTATATTACTCGAGAATAATCTAGGTTTCCATAGGTGAAAGATTTTTTTAAATCGGTGCAGTATTTTCAGAGCCTATTCAGTACAAACAAACAAAAAAATCTTTCGTCTTTATAATATTGGTAGGTTAGATACCTATAAATAAGTGGGCATTTACAAATCTTTAAGCCCTGGCGAAAAAAAGAGGGGTTTTATAAGTTTGCCATGTGTATTTGTGTATCTGTCTGTGGCATTATAGCTCCTAAACAGATAAAACTTTTGATTCACTTTTTTATGTTTGAAAGATGACTTTGTTGAGTGTTCTTAGCTATATTTGATGAAAATCAGTTTAGTTCAAAACTTATGCACATTTTGCTCTTTAATTAGGGGTATTTTGGCATAAATTGCGTTATTAATTACTACTAGACAAATAATGTAGTTTAAAAAACATGGGTTAATAAGTCTCACAACAAGGGCTCTTTAAATTTGATATCTTGTTATTTCCAAAATGCAGCTCAGTGCAGACAATGAATATGCAAAAATCATTCCAAATTTACTGTCAGTTCAATGGATGGGGTTGATGAGTGTGATTCATTACAAATTAAACTTGTAAAATCTTCTTTTAATATATTATAATTATACTTGGCTAGAAACATCTTTACAAATTGAATCTATTCAGTGAAATAGAGCACAAAAAGATGATTTTCCCATATTACTTGTAACTGGAACTACAATCCTGATAAAATTCAACAAATCAAGCTTTTGTAACTTTTTATTAACATCAATTAATAAACAACCTATTTTTTGGAGACATTATCAAGTTTATTACTGTTTCGGTTTGTCCTCGGCTGGGTTGACAACTTCTTCTGAAGCGGGATTACTGCGGAAGTTCGGGAACTGTTCCCATGGAGCACTAAGCTCAAAGCGCCTGAATTCTTGCGCCAGCTCCAAAGGCTCTACCACCACACGCTTCTGTTCATCATCATAGCGGACCTCGACATATCCACTGAGTGGGAAGTCCTTCCTGAAGGGATGACCCTCAAACCCATAATCTGTCAAAATTCTTCGCAAATCAGGATGGTTAGCAAAGAAGACACCATACATATCCCATATTTCTCTTTCGTACCAATTCGCAGCTTTAAAGACGTCGTTAGCAGAGTCAACAGGAGTCAACTCATCAGTGTATGTCTTGACTCTGATTCTAGCATTGTATCGCAGTGACAGTAAGTTGTATATGATCTCAAACCTGTTGGGTCGGTTGGGCACGTCCATGCCGGCGATATCCACGAGGTTCGTGAATTGTGCGCTGTGATTATCCTTCAAAAACTGCAGAACTGGAATGACACCTTCAGGAGGAATTAGAACTTCCAATTCGTTACCCGCCGTTAGTTGCACTTTTTGTACGTATTTAGGCAAACATTCAGCAACGTATTTCCCAAAATCAACCAAATGAGTTTTCTGAAGAGGATCCACTTTCGCCACTGTTGGTCGACTCTCCGTTTGAGGAGCAGCCTGGTCGGCTTTTGTAGCTACACGCAGGACAACCGGAGTCTTGGCATTGTTTAAAATGTTACGCCCCAAACTGCATCCAGCACTGATGGTGCGTTTAAGTAGGAACGACATCCCGTTCGTTCTGTATTTCCAAAATAAACTTACGTAATTCGACTATTGAACGACCCGACCACACTCCAGCACCAAAACAAGGTAGGCAGTAGGCACTTCAATCAAGTCAAGGTAGACACTAGACAGAGAGACAGACAGTAACACTGACATTTATTTGACAGACTTCACAACTGTCGATGCTAGTCAGAGAGTTTGTAATTACTAGAGATAACGTATTTACGACGAAAAAGAAACTGTCAATTCTTTCGTTCTGGCATATGGAAAAACTATGGAAAAAAAGAGACAAACATAGACAAACGCTACCATCCTGAACGTCAAAGAGATAACTTTTTAGTCATTGTTGTAACCCATCGGTTAGCAGCTGTAATTAAAGGTTTTCGCTGTTTTCACGCCTTTGTTTCGTTTATATCAGGAAGAATCCGAAGAATTTCAATCAATCAATCAGTCTTTATTTGTAAACATAAGTAGGTTACAGCAGTGTGCAAGATGTTAAAATAAAAAACAGTTTCTATATGTTATGCCATGTGGCGTACAAATATACAATGAGGCTTTTGCCAATTAGGTAAATTAATTTATAATAATTCTGTAATCAATGTCAATTTTTTTGTTTAATTTAATATGTCAAGTAATGTCTGTAATTAATTATTATTATTATTTTTCTTTTAAAAAACGTTGCCCCACACTAGGAATTTCTTCCTGTATCGTGGGTGCGTTTACAAACATATAAACTCACATACACAAACACCCAAAGCCGGAACAACTATCTGTAGGTCATACAAATATTTGTTCCGTGCGGGAATCGAACCCGCGACACGCAGCGCAGCAGTCAATCGCTCAACCACTGCGCCAACCGTGCGCCAATTAATTATAAATGCGGTCATGTTAGTAATAAGTAGTTTTAATGTCAATAAGTTATTGTCAACAGAAAAGTATAAAAGTGATATTGTCCACAGAATTACAAAGTCATCATTACATTACACGTGCATTACACATATTTTTCATGGGGCATGCTATGGGTATACAAACTTCGTACTTCAATACTCAATAGAGTTGTGGTGACATTTCAGATAAAGACAATCATTTTTCATTTAAATAATCATTAATTGAATAATAACATTTTGTGACTAGGAATTCATGCAAACATAATTTGAATTGGTACATTTTGTGTAGGTCTGTGATACTTTTTGGCAACTTATTGTATATTTTGGGTGCCATGCCCAAAATGTTTTTACTAAATACTGCTTTTTTATGACTTCTTACGCATATTTTATTTTTGTGTCGTGTGCTTTTTGGATGGGTGTAAAGATGTAGATTCGCTTTGACAAAGATCGCCAATTCATATGTATAAAGATACGGGAATGTTAATAATTGGAACTCTTGAAAATATGGCTTACAGCTTTCTGTGCGTTGTATGCCACACATTGCCCTTATGCATTGTTTCTGGGCTTTGAACGCCATTTCTCTGTCTGGCGAGTTCCCCCAAAATATAAGTCCGTAGCGTAAAGTAGATGCAACATACCCGTGATACGCCATTAATAATGTTGCACGATTTGACACTTTTCTTAGGTTATGGAGAGCATAGGAATACTGGCTAAGCTTTTTGCATGTATTTTCAACATTTGTTTTCCAGCTCATATTTTTATCAATCCAAAATCCCAAAAAAATTGGTGTGTTCTGCTTCATTGATTGTTTTGTCACCGTAACGAATATCCGGTTTTTTATTATTTGTTTGTTGTTCAAATGAAATGTAATTTGTTTTTCCAAAATTTAATTTTTAATTGTTTTCAGTTAGCCAAGATAATATAACATTTAAGTTGTTGTTTATTTCTTTTTCGAATGTTACATCATCTTTACTTTTGATTAGTATTGTGCTGTCGTCAGCGAATAAAATCATTGGATTATTAATAGTTTTAGGCATGTCATTAATATATATAATGAATAGCAATGGAGCAAGAACACCGCCCTGTGGCACACCAAATATGCATTTTCTATGTGTAGAGACGAAAGTCTTTTCAGTTCTTGTAAAGGGGCTGATTTTATTTAAGTATGTAATTTGATCTCTATTGGTTAGATATGATTTTATAAGTTCAAGTACTAGTAAGTAAGTAATTTTGTTGTTTACTTATCTGCATGAACCATGTCGTGTGTGTCTATCGGTTGCAAGAGTAGAATGAGTGTATTAACAGAACATAATCAAAGAATATCTTTTCACAGGTGAGTTATCGACTAGCATATTGAAATTATTGTGCAGGGAATACATTTCATAGGTTGTCTGGAATAAAGGAATCTTAAATCTAAAAACGTCGAGGACGTTTAATACCATTTAAACCATTCTATTTAGTGGAAAAATAACTTTTATGCGTTCGCTGATAGAGCTTTGACAGTTTACGTACTTACGTTCTGATGTTAGAGATGTGACAAAAATCACAAGAAAGATTTATCGATACTGTATTTTTGTTTTACTTACTTTAATTTATTTCACAAAGTTTATTTTCTATTTGTTAATATTAATCTAATATTGATTGTGCACAGGTTTCCTAAGAGTACTTATTTAAGAAATAAGTGGATCAAGAATATAAAAAGAAATAACTGGGCATCTTCACCATATTCTCGCTTGTGTTCACTGCATTTTAAAGAATCATGCTATCGCTATCCCTCGACCCATATATGGATGGATACAGGTTGATGAATCATGTTTACTTACACATTTTACTTAATAAAATGAAATTATTATATCTAAACCGTTTTGTTTTTATTTATTTTATAACTTTTTTAAACATACTCGTCTGTAAACTTTATTTTCAGGCTTGCACAAGAACTAGCATTGTAATACTATATACTTATCAGTATATTGATCAGTACAGGTTGGCCAAAAAGAGTTGACATTAAATAAATCGGAACTAAAATTTTTCTACACATGGCAACTCTAAAGAAATGTCAAACATCAGTCGAACCACCAGATCAAAGAAGTCTATTGTGAGTTAATGAGATTTTTGGTTGTTATTAAACGCATTAGTCGGTGATTTAGTATTGAAAATGGACAAGACAGTAAAAAGTGGTGCCAGACAAGTTATTTTCAATGTTTTTAAGAGGTGTTTGGAGGAATACCAGCAAACTTCTAACAGAGTTGGATGAGATTTAGAAACGAGTTGCTGATATGACAGGTATTTTTCACTCTAATTTTATATAATATACATAGTTCATGATCTAACTTACAGTTAAAGTCGGTTAGGTCTTCAAAATATACCACATCATCGAAGTTTTTTACGGATTTTGTTTAATTTTACAGGTTATGTTTACATAGGGAAATTACTTTGACACAATGACTTTGTATAGAGCGACTGCATTTTTTGATCGTCACGCACGTCATGCTACAATTTATACAATAAAACATTAATGTTTTATTTTGATTACAGGAAAATCAGAAAGCACTGTACGTCGCATAATAAAAGAAGGGAATAAAAACTAAGGCAAATTTACTACCCCAGCCAAGCACTGAAAAGGCCGTCCGAAAATAGAGTTGGATGATTTTAATAATAATAGTTACTATAATAAAGATGTTTTTACTCTCCTAGGCTTTTTTATTTACAAGTTAGAAAAATATAGAAGTTTACCATCTAATTTAACGATTTCCCCATTCTGATTTATCTTTAGAAATACTTCAAGTATCAAATTAATTCATGTTATAGTATAAAAATGATGCCATATAAACGATAGTGGCGACCTCAATTTTCGTCAACTCTTTTTGGCCAACCTGTAGCTGTTTGTACAGTCGTAAGAGTGTACCACAAAAACCTCGTTTTTGCGCAAGGTATGAATAAACATTATTATACAACGCGTATAATGTGTAGAAAAATTACGAAAGAGCGAAATTGTACTTTTACAATGTATAAGTTCACTCTTTGTACGAGTTCACATCCACTTTTTAAATAATTATAATGAATCTCTAAAGAAACGAAGAAAAACTTAGCTGCAGTCAGGGACGATTCTTACAGACATTTGACCTTTGTAGATCGCTCCAAAACTAAACTCGATAATCTATATCTATAAAAGCGAAAGGTGACTGACTGACTGACTGACTGATCAATCAACGCACAGCCAAAACTGCAAAGCCTAGAAGCATGAAATTTGGCAGAAAGGTTCCTCAAGTGACGTAAGTGTGCACTAAGAAAGGATTTTTGGAAATTTAACCCCTAAGGGGGTAAAAAGGGGGTTGAAAGTTTGTATGTAAAATCTAATTCCTTCGACCAAAATTCTTGAAACTTAGCACAAATAGTATTCTAAGTAAATGATAAAGATTGACATTATTAGTTTTTCGAAACTACCCCAAATAATGATTTAGGGGTTGTTGAAATTTGTATGGAAAATCTGATTTCTTGGGTTAATAAACTTGAAACTTGCCACAAATACTAACCTAAATGAATAATAAAGGTTGCTATTATTATTTTTTGAAACTACCCCCAAAAGATGATTTAGGGTACGTAATTTTTTTTGAAGAATCTAATTTCTTGGGTGAATAAACATGAAACTTGACATAAATACCATCCTAAATAAACAATAAAGTTTGTGATTATTAGTTTTTTGCAACTACCCCCAAAAGACGATTTAAGAGGTATAACAGTGTTTTTGAAAATCTGATTTCTCGGGTCAATAAACTTGCTACTAATATACTAACCTAAATGAATAATAAATGTTGCTCTTATTATTTTTTGAAACTACCCCAAAAGACGATTTAGGGGATGTTAATATTTTTGAAGAATCTGATTTCTTGGGTCAATAAACATGAAACTTGAAATAAATACCAACCTAAATAAACAATAAAGGTTTTCAATAATTATTTTTTCGAAACTATCCTTAAAATACGACTTCGGGGTGGTAAAGATTTTTGATTTTACTGCACATAGCTTCTTTTTATGACGTTGGGGAGCACTTAGGAGGGGTTTTTGGAAATTCAACTTTTTAAAGGGTTAAAAGGGAGACATTTATTTGTATAAAAATCTTATTCCTTTGGCAAAATAATAAAGGATGGCATCATTAGTTTTTCGGATTTACCCCCAGAAGACGATTTAGGGGTGTCAAAGTTTCTTTGAAGAATCAAATGGCACTAGGATGGGGACCTCTACATCGATTTGGAACTACCGAACTGGACCGTTTGTCTCAGGTTTAATAGCAGCTTATTTTTGGTTGCCATCACACGAACGAAGTCGCGGGCGGAGTTAATATTATAAATGTGAAAGTGACTCTGTCTGTCTCTCTGTCCACCTTTTCACGCTTAAACCGTTGAACCGATTTAGATGCAATTTGGTTCGGAGATATTTTGAGACGCTGGGCAGGACATAGCATAGTTTTTATCCCGGAAATCTTACTTAAGGAGGTGGAAAGAGGGGTAGAAGTTTGTATGGAAAACCCACAATATTATGCTGCGATATAAAAAAAAAGCTATTCGAATTACTAATGCTTCGCAGACGTAGTAGCGGGCAACAGCTAGTATAGATATAACAGTGGCACAGATCTAGTATTGATATATGTCTATAGATAAGTATCTATAGCATCCTCGGTCACACTGGCACATAAGATGGCATAGACAAAAGTATATCTATCTCTTTTTGCTTATGACGTTATCTGTTAGTGCGAAAGTGAATACCGATGTTGAAATTGCGTCTTAAATATGTTATCTCTAGGTTATTATACAAACTCTCTGATGCCAGCAGAGTCGAAGACTCGATGCCAAATGCCACAGACTAAATAGAAGTTCGAGACGCGCAGCGCCTTCACCCAAGCTTCGCCACATCGACTAGCTTTGTGCATTGCATCTTGCATCAGTGTTCTTGCATCCAGCTAATTAACAGAAAACATAGCAAAAACAATTGTTTTTATTACCATAAGTCATGTCCCTTTTAGCACTCAAGCGAATTTAAAATGTAATTTAAAATGTTGCCGAGTTCGAATCTACCCTCACATTTTATCCTGCAGCTTGAGTTTTGGAGAGCATGTACCTCCTAAAATTTTACTTCTTAGTACACAAACTGCCATGAAATGGAGAAGTAATTGAGCAGGTTTTGGAATTAATTTGCGATGTCTTCGTCAGGAAGTACTTGTGTAAGCAATCCAAAAAGTTTTTTTTTTATTTGCGGTGAATAAAGATTTCAAGAATGTCGCATGTCGGTTAAATAAATGTGTCTGAATTTGAAAACTAGCCTAAATTGACTATTTGGGCAGCCATTAGCCACTAAATAAATACTAAGCCCTGGATCTGTAATTTGGTGCGTAAACGTTGTGTGGAGTCATTGTGTTTAAATATCTGGTAGGCATATAAAAAGCACATTTTTTTAAGTCATCATCATGTTTCATTTCAATGTTCGGGCAAAAAGATGATTGATAAGTTAATGTTGTCTAGGTTATGAAGGTATATACTTGAAAATTTTGATAAATCAGTATTACCTACATACATATTCTAGTTTGATTTCGAGTAAGGAGTTCGTATAGGCGGATCCGTGGGGCGGACACGTGCGGGGGGCAGGCGGAGCAAGATGGTAGTGTTTGTCGCTTTTGACGTGACAACGTCATTGAGGTAATAATGTACGACAACGTCTAATAAATTGATGAACGCCGGCTGCATGCACGATGAAGTGTCCCGTTACGCTCATTGTAACGTTACGATCGGAGCGAGAGCGCTACACAAGCGAACGAAAGGCACGATCGGCTTGAGCGTTCGGCTTTCATCAGTATTTCGATAAGACGTTGTCACGTTACATTAAACTATCGACCGTAAACAGACTTTACAGACAACCAATTTTTTTTTTCATAGTTTTTCTATAAGCAAGCACGAAATACCTGAGACTTTATTTTTCGTAACGTTCTGTCTAGAAGTTCTGCTATAAATACCATTGTTTTTCTTCTTTGGCGACTGGCTAAATAGGCCGATGCCTATATAAAGACATATATCAGTACTAGATCTGTACCACTGCCATAACGATATTAACGAGTTTAGTTTTGGCGCGATCTACTTTGCTCAAATATCTGTAAGAATCATCCCTGACTTGAGAATTTTTTTTCTACGTTTTTTTAGTGATTATAATTATATATAGAGTGGACTTGTATTCGTACAAAGAGTTAACTTATCAGTCATAGAAAGAGTACACTTCCACTCTTTTGTAACTTTTCTATGGCTTAATAAGTCGTATATAATGTTTAAACTAATAATATCTAACACAAATCCTATACATGATATTAAAGTGTAAATTTTTGTTAAGCTCTCGTAAGGCTGGACAAATAGTATCGAAATTTTTATCTTGTGACTGTTGTTACATCTCTAACATCAAAATTTAAGTACAGCCTGACCAACTTAACTGTGCAATTATGAGTGGCGCTGTCCGTCACCATTTCACCAAACGATAAACAAAGCTAATCCTATGTCCCATTCAAAATGTAAGTTCCAGTTCACAGATAAGTTGGTCGGGCTATATGTAAACTGTCATAGATCTATCTACGAACGCATCACCATCATAAAGATAATTAATCATCAAAATTCTGCCTGTTTAAAACGATACAAACGCGTGAAAACAACGAAATACTTTAATTACAGCTGGTAACCAAAAGACTACCACTGTGAATCAAAAGTTGTCACTCTGACATTCAAGATGGTGCGTTTGTCTATGTTTGTCTCTTTTCTTTTCATAGTTGGACCAGACTGAAGTGGACTGTATTGGTTGTTCGGTTGGAGACTCGTTGAGCAAATGAAAATACTGTCTTGATTCGTATCTTCAATTTATACCTCACTTGTTACTCCTTGTAGAGTGGAAGACTGACTGTGTCTCTGCCTACAAGCGGGCCGGCTTTTATACAAAAACCGCTCGGCGAGAACAATGGCGCCCCTACTTTTCAACTGTATTCAAGCATGGCACCACTTTATGTGCCATTTCTTTTGGGAGGTATTCCATAGTCCTGAGATCAGTTCATCTTCAAACTCTGCCCCCCAACCCGTATTTGAGGCGTCGGTGACTAGATGGATTTCCGGTTCTTTCAGGATTATCTTTGATCTTTGTTCTAAGTTTACCAACCACCACTGCAACTCTTGAATAATTTCTGGTTTTATTTTGAAGTGTAGATTGGGCATAGATTCTGGTAACCGGTTCACGGCTCGTTGAATCTTACGACAGTGTAGCCGAGCTAGCGGTATCACGAACGAAGCGAATTCCATTTTGCCCAAAATTGACTTGCCTTGTTGCCAACTCCAGTTTCCGCTTTTTATGATTTTTAGGATGATTTTTTCCAGTGATTGTATTTTTTGTACAGGTAGGCTTTTTAGATTCAATTCTGTATTCCAGTTTATTCCGAGGAACGTTATTTCTTTTGTTGGGTTTAGCACTGACTTTTCCCAGTTTATTCTGAAGCCCAGGTTTGTAAGAGTCTTTATAACCATTGACACTTCGTTTCTCAGAAGCCGTGGGTTTTGATTCACTATCAAAAAATCGTCGAGGTATACGACTAATCTCATGTTCTGTTTTCTGAGTAACATGGCAACCCAGTTCATTATTTTTGCAAACATTTGAGGCGCGGAACTCAGGCCAAAAGGAAGCGCCGTTAGTGCGTAGGTTGAATTTCGGTAGTGTAGTGCTAGGTAACGCCAGTGTCTTTTTGCTATTGGTAAATTAAGATAGGCCTGTGATAGGTCTATTTTCGCCATGTAGTCTACTTTTTGTAGAAAGTATTGTAGTTTTCGATGGTTTACCAATCGGAACTTTTGTAACTTGACAAATTCGTTTAGTCTTTTCAGGTTGAAGACTGGTCTCCATTGGCCGTCTGATTTTGGTGTAAAGAACATTTTTGAGAGGAAGCCAGTCTTGCAGTCTAGCTTTATTACGGTCTTTTGTTGAATCATTTTTATAATTTCTTGGTCCATCAGCGGGGAAGTTGGTGTTCGGAATTTCTCAGTAATGATGGTGTTAAGGTTGTGATTGGAGGTTTTTCCGGGAACGGAATTACGTAGCCTTTTATGATGCTTATGATGGATTTTGGTGCACCTAGATTTTCCCACGCTGTTATGTGGTCTGCTACTTATCCCGCCCAAAAGCATTGGTTGTCAAAGATAACGCCGTCTCTCCCCTCCACCCCTTTCCTTATAATTGTGACGTTTATGGTCCTTTGATGACTGTGGTTTCTTTTAATTTTCTACGAACGTTACTCAACGTTTTCGAGAACTTTCACACACATTGTAGGTACACACACCACTCCATCACCACTCGCTTGCGTAAACAAAAGCGTACTGAAGTAAATAAGCGGGTCTCTGCGCGGCCCGACACTAGCCGTCAAGCACAGCATGGGAAAGAGACAGCGATAGGTAGGTCGTTTAGGGAGGGAACGGGATAGATAAGGGGTACACACACTGATACGTGAACGTAAATGGAAGAGGTAATCTCAGAGGTCAGGCCGTAGGCACAGAGCCGAAATATAAAGAATATACGTATACATCTCATATCATCTCATCTTTGTATACATTAGAATACGGGTGTAACATATTCTAATGGTTTTTGGAGTATTTGGCAGCAAATTGTATCGAGTTAGCCTTCCCAGTAAGCTTTGCGGAGGTAATCAATACCACAATAAAATTCTCCGCTCCACTATCCTGAGATCGCTTCTGTCAATGATTTCACATATTGAATAGAATAGAATAGAATACTCTATATTATGTACACCTTAAAAGTTACAGAAAATATAGACGAAGAAAACATTACACTGGGTGACACAATGGGCGGCCTTATCGCTAAAAGCGATCTTTTCAAGCTTCGATCATGAATACACCTAGATTGAGGATCCCATACAAAACTTATCTTTAAAACTGACGCCAATTGTGTTTAGGTAATTCTAAGAATTCTACTTGGAATAAATATACAGTAATGTAAATTCAACCTTAAACCCAATGTTTAAAGTTGCATTCACAAAACGATGTATAAAAAGCAATAAAAAGACATGGCCAGATTCTGCCCTACGAATCAATTCAGAATACGTAATGTACAGCAGTTATTAATATGTGAAAATAACTTGGAAAATAAATTAAAATTAATGGCAACAATTACATTACTCTAGAACAGGTGACAAAAAATTCCAAAAATTAAGTATGTTAATTGTTTTTGTGCGGTTTCTGTGTAATGGATTTGCGTTTGGATACACGAATAAGACAAACACTGTTCCTGAAGTACGCCTGAAGGTAGATTAAAAAATAAAACAACTACAACTGCATGAATCGTATTGCTAAGATAATTACCTCTAAAATAAAAGGTAAGGTTTTACGAATATCGCAGATACCATTTATCAAGCTACCGCGCGTCACCATAATGCTGAATGCATCGACAATATATTGCAGTGTGTATCCTAACGTTCTAGTCATTTGACGTTTTTACGCGCGCGCACTGCACTGGTGCAGTCTAATCTGTGGTGCAGTCTTGCGTTGATCATAGCACGTGTTCTTGTTTATTATTCTGTTGGATATTTTAGCTTAACCCCACGCTATCGTTTATCGGCCTTTCGTTTACGCTTCTTCGTGAATATTTGTGCTGTGCTTACTGGACTTGTTTGTTTACCATTTGGATTCGGACGCTCACGAGTCACGATTTCATGATGTCAAGGTGCCTGAATTGTGTGGCCACTACTCGAATGCGAAGGCATATTGTAACATCTTTAACACCGCAGTTACAAAATACAGATAAAGACAGTTACTGTTACAGTTGTTAATTACAGTTCTATTTTAGTGTTTTGTTGCATATTTTTTGCTAAGTCGCTATGAAGATGTATGATTAAAATAATAGTCATAATATCCCAGTAATATAAGTAAACGACGTTTCTTCACTAGCCGACTGTCGAAGCGTAATTCTATGAAAATGCTTGGAATACCGACAGTGAGAGTGTTTCATACATACATTTTCTTTTCTCCTAAATTCTGAAAGGCGCTCAATTACTCATCTGTTAGTGTTACTATCATTGTCAACTGTCATTGTCAACTGTCATTGTCAACTGTCAACTGTCATTGTCAACTGTCACTGTCAACTATCACTCGTGCCACTTAACGACATCATTGCTATTCAAAATGATTAGGCATTTATTTTGTTTCCTTTTTAGTGTCTCTCGCTTCTTCTATGATCATAAAAGTTAAACTATTGTAAAGCCTTACCTCTAAGCTTTTATACGACGTACTGTATGTCAATGTACATGAATATTTTTGTTAGGGCACAGCTCTATACAAATTCTGGCCACGTCCTTTATGAGCTCAATACAAAGGACATGGCCAGAATTTGTATAGAGCTGTGCCCTAACAAAAAATATTCATGTACATTGACAAACAGTACGTCGTATTAAAGCTTAGAGTTATGGCTTTACAATAGTTCAAGTTTTATGATCATAGAAGAAGCGAGAGACACTCTAAAACAGAAACAAAAAAATGCCTAATCATTTTGAATAGCAATGATGTCGTTAGGTGGCACGTGTGATAGTTGACAGTGACAGTTGACAATGACAGTTGACAATGACAGTTGACAATGACAGTTGACAATGACAGTAACAGATGAGTAGTTGAGCGCCTTTCAGAATTTATGAAAATAGAAAATGTATGAAACATTCTTACTGCCGGTGTTCCAAGCATTTTCATAGAATTACGCTTCGACAGTCGCGGCTAGTGAAGAAACAGTCAAAAATCAAAATACCAATAACGTAATCACATTGATGTAAGTCGGAAATAGTCTGTCCTTTGAAATATCGTCTTAGTGCAGGCCGCGATAGCGAGCAAGAGCTCGTCGTTTGCTTATATTACTGGGATATTATGACTATTATAAATCATACATCCTCATAGTGACGTAGTAAAAAATATACAATTGGATATGCTACAAAACACTAAAATAGAACTGTAACAAACAACTGTAACAGTAACTGTCTTTATCTGTATTTTGTAACTGCGGTATTAAAGATGTTACAATATGCCTTCGCATTCGAGTAGTGGCCACACTACAATTCAGGCACCTTGATATCATGAAATCGTGACTCATGAGCGTCCGAATCCAAATGGTAAACAAACAAGTCCAGTAATCACTAATATTCACGAAGAAGCGTAAACGAAAGGCCGAGAAACGATAGCGTGGGGTTAAGCTAAAATATCCAACAGAATAACAAACAAGAACACGTGATATGATCAACGCAAGACTGCACCACAGATTAGTCATAATGACTAGGACGTTCGGATACAATATATTGTCGATTCATTGAGAATTATGGTGACGCGCGGTAGCTTGAAAAATGGTATCGGCGATATTCGTAAAACCTTAGCTTTTATTTTAGAGGTATTTATCTTAGCAATACGATTCATGTAGTTGTAGTTGTTTTATTTTTTAATCTGACCTTCAGGCGTACTTCAGAAACAGTGTTTGTCTTATTCGGGTATCCAAACGCAAATGCATTGCACAGAAACCGCACAAAAACAATTAACATACATATTATAATGGAATTTTCTGTCGCCTGTTCTAGAGTAATGTAATTGGTGCCATTAATTTTAATTTATTTTACAAGTAATTTTCACATATCAATAACTACTGTACATTACGTATTCTGAATTGATGCGTAGGGCAGAATCTGGCCATGTCATTTAGTCTTACACGCAAGTGTTAAAGTCTAAATCACAATGCGCCAAAAAAAAAACAATTTGAAATTCGAATTTTTAAAATTTTTGTTTGAGCTTGGACAAGGAATGAGTGGAGTCGAAACGTTCAATTATTTTTTTTATATCATCGATCTATAAAAATACTAGATTAAGAATCAGGAACGAAAATAAGTCGCTCAAATGGCCACACACACCTACCTATCTTTCTATATTATAAAAATCAATTGCTGTTCGTTGGTCTCGCTAAAACTCAAAAACGGCTGGATCGATTTGAAAAATTATTAAAAATAATAAAAAAATAGATTCGTGGGTAGGTAGGTAGGTAGGGTAGTTAGGTAGGGTAGGGTTTGCATGAAAACTTGAAAATTAAAAGTCAGTTATATGTAAGTACAAAAATATTTATTAAAAATGAAACTTAAAATTTCAGCAATAAGGTTAAAAACACTATGTAGGAAAGAACAATGGCCAAATTTCTATAGGAGCTGGACTTGAAATTTATTTTTCATGTCCCAAAGTAAATTATAGCTAGATTCGTTTGTTTTTATGTTGTAAACATCACCCCGTTTGAAAATCATATCTAAATGGCCACGATTTTTATAATAATGTAAACAATGTGTTTGAGGTTAGAATCAATATCTGCCTTTTACAAGACTGTGGCGTAGCCTAAAAAGGTAGTTATCGACAACTCGACAAGCGAAGGTCAAAACAACAGAAGGAAATCCAAAATAGTACAGTACGTATCACAATTCACAACAACGAGTGAAGCTAATCTTAATATCATCTAGTTCCGATGCGAAGCGAATGATCGCCGGGTGTCAAATTGACATTTGACATTGATTGACACTGTCAAGTGTCAATCAATGGCGCGGGTCGATGACAAATAATGTTCCGTTCTAAGCAATATAATAAAACGCATAAATACTTACTATGAGCCTATATAATTATTTTTATGACAGGAATCCAATGCATAATAAAACAGCGTAGTAGTTGATTTGATGCCTACATACTAATTAAATTGAAATACATTAACAACTATTCAGAAAAACGTTAATAATTATAGTCTTTGAATAACAGTCATTTCATACGTGAAATGAATCGTCAATAGGTGCGTTCTGAACATGGTATTCTAAATAATTGCCAAAAAATTACATAAACAAAAATAAATGGATATCTTTTTTTTGTGGTTACTTAAAGAGACATTTCTTGTGTTTTTTAAAACCTTAAAAAATAAGGGTATTTTTCATATATACGGCAAATTCGGACGCCATCTTTTCATCACCTGGTACGATTTGGCCATCCTTTGGGTTACTTTATTTCGTTTTTTATGGTGTCAAATATTTTTGACTGATTTATAAAAGTAGTCGGACCAAAATGACACAATAGTATTTTTTTAAATAATTAAAAAAAAAATAGCTTTACAAACTACTCCATGCATTCTCTGTTCCAGAACAGTCAATGTTTGTTACAATAGTTGGCGCGTTCGCTTTGTCGACGCAAACGTTGGTCAAACAATCATAATATTTGGTAATTGATTCATATTTTCTATTTAATTCGGTTTTTACTATAAGAAAAACACATAATGATATAAACTTACCGAAAAAAAGATATTCCTTCCAAAATCAAAGTGTTACGGTGGTTATTTTCACAGTTTTTGAACGCACATTGCGGCATTTTTAACGTATTAATGTTGGCTATGATTGGACCATACTAATTTTGAAATAGGGCCACAAACGTATTTGTGGCCCAATTTTTCGGCCCGTTTTTTAAGCGCTGACCGGGAATCTAGGTGTATTTTTGATCGAAGTTTTCAAGACAACCTTTATATTGTCCAGTTGCGTAGACAGTTTAGACACAAAACTACACCAATTTTATATCACAATATCCACTAGGAATTAATTTGCAAATAATATTAACAGCCGCTGAACTTCACTGGAAAAAATCCCGCCAAAAAAAAAAAAACCTCATAGTTTTTAAATGCAGGAATGTTTTTTTTTTTTTTCCTTCGCCATACTCGGGTAGGCTAAGATCTTGGACCATACCGCCGTGCAAGACATTTATTTTCTCTATGGTGCAAGAATGAAAGATCAAAGAAAGACCTGACACTCCTGACCAAAGAGTAGCTCCTGACAGTTTACTAACATAACAGTTTTAGAGCACAGAGAAATTTATTTTATTTTAAAGTGTCTGCTCCTGACAGTTTACTAACATAACAGTTTTAGAGCACAGAGAAATTTATTTTATTTTAAAGTGTCTTTTTCGTCATAGATAGTTAGATACGTTTCGTGTCTATTACGCGCTACATATCAGTAATCTGTGTATTACGCTTTTCTGTCTGACATGAGTTTTTTGATGAATAAAATCAAAATGGTAGGCAGATACTAACGTATTGTGTCAAACACTGTATATAATAGTAATCTTTGGTCAAACAATAACAAACATAGTTCTAAATTCTTTATAAACTGCTTACTCTGTAGCATAGACTACTACTACTTACTTTATTTTGTTTATAGCCTTGTGTGTGTGGTGGGAATAGGGAACTATCCGCAAAGCTGAGCTCAGATGGCGCCACTGAAAACAAAGGATAACCACAGAACATATATACCCTCAGCCGGGAGGTTAACAAACTATACCAAAGAGTATGTAACACTACGTTTTTTTTTTATACTGTTGAAAGTCGAGCGGCAATATTTCGCAGTTTAAGCATACAAAATATAAAACTAATAGCATGTGCTAATAGTGAAAGAAAAATGGAGCTAACTAATAATTGAGGAAATCAGACCATACTGTACCTAAAAACCCGGTTTCAAGAGCGCGGTGCATCAGTAAAAGGAAAAAGAAAACGGATTTAGTTGAAAGGTACGACTATGAATGCGAACATTGAAAATCTTGTGTAACTTGCAGATATTATATCAATTTAATATGTAATGAGATCAATGTACTTCCAATTAATATTCAAAACAATACTTCCAGGTTGATTTTATATGACTTACATAATTACTTTGCAGTGGAACCGTTTTGCACACGGTTACATTTTGATGGTGGACAGCAGTCCAATGCACTATTAATTGCCAAAAGCCTTACCAAAGACCTAAACGCTGACTTCCTTACCACCCTTAATCATTTCGAATAAATATATATATTCTTTTAAGAAGGTGATTTGTAAAAGCAGATATTAAATATCTTTGTTTTGATAGTTTTTACTCTAAAATTAGAAATCTTGTCATTGAATCATAAATAAGTTTATTGGCACTTGATATTATTACATTTCATTTACATCTACTGTCTTCATTCTTTCAGGTTTGATCTAAACATAGAAAAAGGACTGAAAATGTATCTGCGTATCTGCTGCACGTTAGAATGGCATTTGCAGCTAATGCTTGTTATTATGTTTTATTGCACCACCCGGTCTAAGGCCTCCATGAAAATATCAGTACCTATTTTTACAACAACAAAATAGATATTAAAATGTACCTACTGTGTGTTACTTAATTATAACAAGAAATAAATGAAAATTCTTTGTACTTGTATGTTATTTATTTTTCTTAGGATTGATTACTAATACAATTCATAAACAATGTTGTCTGCCAATATAATCGGAGAAATCCTGGTCAACCTGAGTAATGTGTCAAAACTGTTAAAAATAGACAAACTGTTAAAGTAAGTAACCGGTGAAACTTATTATTTCTGAGAGTAGGCACTGAATCTATATTATTGTCCAAGTATCAAATTAAGTTAAAAATAAATATATTTCTTTATTTACAATATTTCACATCAATTAACAAGAGTTTTAGAAGGGTTATTGTCATGAAACTTAGGTCCAGAGTTGATTCTAAATCTAGGCTATCTGGGTATATCCATGATATCAAAGTTACATTCTTAAGGGCCAAGTTATTCTACTTACAAAAGGTGTTTTCTTATTGTTTTACCACAAATGAAATTTAGCTTTTTGAAACACTATTTTTAAGACATTATTGTGAAACTTATTCCAACAGCACCGGAAATTTAAAGTGCTGATTGTTTCTCCTCAATTTGTTCAAAGTTTCCTTCTCTGTTTATCTTTCATCGACTCTTTTTTCTCCAAACAATGGTAGGTAACCCCCTTATTTAATATTTTTCTATTTAGTTTCAGTCCTGTAAGTATAAATTAGGTTTTATTAACACCATATGGTTAAACATGCGTATTTATGTAGACATTAAAACCATTTTGTAGTTGTGTTTAATTAGTACACAATGTTATGTACCTTCTTTTTAATGTCTATAGCATTAAACATAATAATTACTGTTATTATTTGAATAAAGGTTGCCTTAGGATAATACACTGACCTGTAAAATACCTTCTTTATTAAATATTCCGCTTTAGAACGGTCAGGACACAGCCTTGACTTTTTTGTAAAATTCCTACGACGAATAGTAATTTCCCATTGCTTGCGAATATTGGCGTTTTCTGGGATCATATGGCCGGTTTTATTTCTGCATCCATAAACACAACACTGATGCATTCTTGACCAACAGCTAGCAATATTATTATTTAGTTTTTGAACACAAGTTATACTTAAAACAGTAAAAATAGTTCGGTAACCACTAACACAAACTGTAGGAGACGCCATGTTGTTATGTTTTTGTTTCCTTTTATTCTTCAAGCGCCATCTGGCGGGAGCAATTGGCAGTAATGTTCCCTATTGTGTATCTTGTAGTATCATAATCATAAAATCATATCATATAGTGAATAGTCCCTAGTGCCTCTACACGGTATTTATGTTCTGTGTATAAAGTAGGTACTCTGTGTTCGTAAGTGTCAGCAAAGATGGGAGAAGAACTAATAAAAGAGGTGAAAATAAGGTTGCGCTCCCTGGTGGTGTCGAGCCCGACGCAAATGGATTCGCGCAGTTTGATGCGAGACTATGTAAAGCTGTTGGGTACACAAATTCCGTTAGGCAAGTTGGGGTATAGGGACTTCGTCTCATTCCTCAGGGAGCGATGTCGTGACAGCTTCCTGGTAAGTTCTGCTGATTAACTTAATATGATCCTATCTTTTGTTGTACTTATGACAAAATATCACTTAGCCTTATACAGAAAACGCCAACGTACGTAAACTGTACCTAACTTATTTCATAAGTCTGCATGGTGTTTTTACGTCTTTCAAGAAATTTTGCGTGTCTGAAGTTACCCATGTTTCACAAAAAGCCAACGTACGTAAACTGTACCTAACTTATTTCATAAGTCTGCATGGTGTTTTTACGTCTTTCAAGAAATTTTGCGTGTCTTAAGTTACCCATGTTTCAGAAAAAGCCAACGTACGTAAACTGTACCTAACTTATTTCATAAGTCTGCATGGTATTTTTAAGTGTTTCAAGAAATTTTAAGTTACCCATGTTTTTGTTTGTTTTCAGTTATCGGGTCCTCCATCAAACCCTATACTGACTGTGATTGTGCCGGACTCATCAAAACACATTGATAATTTTGTACAGAGATCAAAATTACCATCTACAGCAAAAGTGTAAGCATGTTTTCATGTTTTTTTTTTTTTAATAAACATACTTCCTTATAAATATGATCATTAATTAATAAATTATTTGTACAATTACAGTAAAACTAAACGGAGGAGCATACCGGAAGCTAGAGTTAATCCTCAAAATCTCATTTACAATTCATTTGTGAAAGCCGCTCCATCCATCACTGAAGAGCCAAAAAAAGTAGAGATGAAAGCTCCAGAGAACAATTCCAAGCACACCAGCCTGAACAAAGAGAATGTTGACTGCCATAGGAACACACCAGCCACTAGTCATGTAGACCAGCACAAGAACACGCCAGTGACTAGTAATGATGTCAAAAATTTCCTGAAGAAGCGTCTTCCACTGTACAATAGTTTACATAACTTTGAAGAGGCCCCGTCTGAGATTGATGGAGCTATGTATCAGGATGATGATTCAGGGAGACAGACATCCTCCAGTAAGTTCTTTTTTATTCTGATGATTCTACATTACATACTGGTAAAATTAGCGGTACCTACCAAAAAGGTTAAAACTCAGAATTAATATTTAACATACCTAATTTCTTTTAAAAAAATGCACATGGATGAATTTATGGTTTACAAGTAAAAGAAATATCACATAACATCAAGTGTTTCCTCCATGATATCTTTATAAAACTTTTGTTGGCCTAGACATGTTAAGAATGACCTTGAAAACGTGGTATGTGACTGAGTATTGTCAATCATCCGAATGACCATCGAAATACCACATGTTTAGTAACTCTAGTAAAGTGATTTGCAATAAGAATGTCACCATATCATACAAGCTCCAGAACATATCCCACCTGAATCCATAATTGGCCTTGGCCCTCAGCCATATGCCACTGTAGTTACAAAATTTTACTTCTCATATAGTTTTCTTTAGAATTCACACAATCATTACTTTACAACTATATTTGAAACAATTTTGCACTCATCAAGTCATCACTAACAATATCTCAATTGGTCCTTAGACCAAAGTTGATGCTCCAGAGCAAAAGTGATATTCATATTCTTTATTGTACACAAAACAAACAGAGACATTTGGACTGGGGAGAAGGACGATTTTTTTGTAAAAAAGATTAGTTCTACTTTGTTTTCATCCGTAAGCTCTCT
Source organism: Orthosia gothica (assembly GCA_949775005.1). Taxonomy (NCBI): domain Eukaryota; kingdom Metazoa; phylum Arthropoda; class Insecta; order Lepidoptera; family Noctuidae; genus Orthosia; species Orthosia gothica. The sequence continues at coordinate 890,603 of OX459046.1, read as the reverse complement.
CGTTCGCACTCTATCTAATAGTGTTCCCACACTGCTGTCAAAAATATTTACAATGTTTTTCTAACACTAATAACATTTGCCAACAAATTTTAGGAATTGTTACATTCTGTTAGATGTTTACCGGCTCCCAGTTTGGATTTACGTTCCGAGGCGTCTACACGGATTATTCGGTTTAGGACAGATTCTGGTTTGGGCAGATTCTTGTTACGGCAGATTCTTGATAAGACAGATATTCTGTAGATATTCATCTACAGAAGTTTTATATAAGGATTATATGCAAAAGTGTGCATTGATAGGAAAACTATTTTTTGCGGATAATAGATCCTACACACGACCAGATCTGATGCCTGATATTGTCAGATCAGGAGCGATATCATGTGGTCTCTCTAGTCTTAAATAATAGTCTTATATAAATTGTCAGTTCAGATGAAAATCAAGTCGTGTGGAGCAATCCGGCCTGATTTCGCCGCTCACACAGTACCATTATTACAGTGATATGCCAAATAAAAATTGCAAAAGTACTAGGAGATCAGATTCTGTAGGAGGTAAAACTAATGGTTTAAAAAGATCAGGCCTGGACGCGAAATCTGATGTTACGGATATTATATTTAGACCATTGAAATCATAGTCTGTAGGGCCTATAAATGTAATCTCTTTGGTTCACAATTTCATTATTAATTACATAGTCTCTTTTGTATAAATCGTAATGATTTCTTTGTTGTCATTGGTGGCTTGTTGTCATTCTTGTTTCGAGTTGAGTGAATATTTTCAAATTAATATTTAGGTTTGCCTGGTCCTATTGGTGAAGGCGATATGCAGATTATTAAAAGCAAAAAGGGAAAACTTGTACTTCACGGTGGGTATCGTTACAACTTTGCCGTGAAGAACAAGAACGCAACAACCAATTGGAGGTGCCACAATAAGTTAGAATGCAATACTTCACTAACTTTGAATGCTGCGAATAATATTGTTAAGGAATCTAAGCACACCTGTAGATACTCCAGACATGGCTAGAAATACTGTTGATGCATTATTACACGGTTGTAAGAAAGAGGTTTGCGCTAATCTAAAATTTTATTTTTTGGTACTACGTTGGCGAAACAGAATTTGAAGAAATGCCGAAAATATAGTGGAGATGGTACTTTTAAAATTACCCCCACTCCGTTCTATCAGCTATTTACGCTACACGTTAACATGTCGAATGAAGACGAATATTTTTATTTCATACCCTTGATAAAAATATGTTGCTTCCAAATAAGGCGCAAGATACCTATGCAAGGATGTTCAAGGTACTGAGTCAATTCAAGCAATAAAGCAAATATACCCTGAAGTTAAGATTACAGGCTGCTTTTATCATTTTTCTCTCCCCGTATGTAAAATATTAAATCAATTGGTTACACTAAAACAGTCGGTGGTTCAAAAATCACACGGTGGTGTGTGTACTACACACATGCTCAAGCTCGCACTTTTACATCCACGACTAATCCCTGAGGGTTATTTGGCTATTCGCGAGATAGTTACGGATCGCGACGAATTGTCAAAGTTTGACGGTTATTTTGTCAAGCAGTGGTTTAATAAAATTACAAGCGAGACATTTAGCTGTTATCGTGAAAAGATAAGGACCACGAACTCAATTGAAGGATGGCATCGAAGGGAAAATTCGAAATTTCCTCGCAAGCCGTCGATTTATCATTTTATTCAATTATTAAAAAAAGAAGTTATAGTGCAGGACAGAAATTTAGAAAAAGTTTAAATGTCTTGCATAAGTAACAGACGGAACATGAAAACTATCAAAATAAATAAATGCATAAATAATATAATAGAAAACGCAGAATCAAATGAAATCACGATATTAGAATGTCTTCAACTTTTGGCAACGCATTCACCAAGCAGTGTTAGGTGTTTGCAGAGATTTTTTTTATTGTCTGTAGGCTCGCGCTTGACCACAATTTCACCTGATGGTAAGCGAGGTTAAGTTTTCTTTGCTTTAATTTTTTTTCCTTTGCTAAGTACCTTTAATAAAGTTTTTAGTTTGAAATTGACTTTAAATATACTATTCATAAATTATATGGTTTATGTTGGTCATGTTTGGTCATGTTTGGGCGCACGGTTGGCGCAGTGGTTGAGCGATTGACTGCTGTGCTGCGTGTCGCGGGTTCGATTCCCGCACGGAACAAATATTTGTATGACCTACAGGTAGTTGTTCCGGCTCTGGGTGTTGTATACGTGAGTTTATATGTTTGTAAAAGCACCCACGATACAGGAAGAAATTCCTAGTGTGGGGCAACGTTTTTTTTAAAAAAAAAAAAAAAAAAATGTTACTTCTGCCGTATAACGAATCTGCCGTAACAAGAATCTGCCCAAACCAGGAATCTGTCCTAAACCGAATGAGCCGTCTACACGACCACGGAACGTAAATCCAATGGATATGAATATGCTCAATACGCTCATTGGATTAGCTTTTATTTATTGTCCTAAAAATATAAAACCGGCCAAGTGCGAGTCGGACTCGCGCTCGAAGGGTTCCGTACTTGGTAAATTTTACAATTTATAACGTATTAAATACTCTCTAACTACTACTAACTACTTACTAGATCTCGTTCAAACCAATATTCGGTGGAAGTTTACATAGTAATGTAAATCATATAATTTTTTTAGTTTTATCATTCTCTTATTATAGAAGTTACAGGGGGGCGGGACACACAATTTACCACTTTGGAAGTGTCTCTCGCGCAAACTATTCAGTTTAGAAAAAAAAGATATTAAATACTTCGATATCATTTTTGAAGACCTATCCATAGATACCACACACATGGGATTGAAGTAAAAAAAATTTTGAGTTTCAGTTCTAAGTATGGGGAACCCCCAAAATTTATTGTATTTTTTACAATATTTGTGTAAAAATCTTAATGCAGTTCACAGAATACATTTACTTACCAAGTTTCAACAGCATAGTTCTTATAGTTTCGGAAAAAGTGGCTGTGACATACGGACGGACAGACAGACAGACATGACGAATCCATAAGGAAGGAACCCTTCCGTTTTTTATTGCCATTTGGCTACGGATCCCCGGAGTGCTTCAGCTGGATGCGCCGAACGCTAAGAGCTTTTTTTTTTTGTTACACTTTGTTAACTAACAATTTTGTGTTTACTAACATTACGTACCATGAAAACATGTTGTTAACATTGTGATCAAATATTTGTTTAGAAAATGTTTACTAATGTTTGTAAACATTTTTAGCAGCAGTGTGGGAGCACCATTCGTAAGCGAAGTTAAATTAAAGGATCATCCCTGTTAGAACTAAGTGTTTTCTGTTATTCCCGGTTTTCCCACAAAACCATTAGTTCCTCCAAATCATTGGCAACTGCAATAAATGGTAGGAACAGGTTGATTAAGTATGGAGATCATTCTCTAGGCTTGATCATTTCTCCTTATTCCAAGTGCACTGGCCGTTTTGGACATTTTTAGAAGCTTAGTACTTCAATATATTATAATAGTAAATGTTTTAAAGGTTAAAATAAAACAAATGTCGCTTTTACGTAATAACCCTAACACTAAAGGAATTCTCTCAAAATGATTAAGTTCGAATATAATTTAATGCATGAAATGTGACGTTCAATTGTTTTGATTAATTAGGATTAATTGGTTTCATTATAAAACTAAAGAAAACTGCTCTTCAGTGGTTCACAATAAAGATTGTTGATGTTCTTTAAATGATCCGCTTATTAGCCGGTGAACTAACTGACGTAGAAATATTTAAGAATGTATGCCTCTCTCTTCAGGTAACAACAGTACAAAGGCTCTTCAGTTTGAGGAGCTGAAGTCTGAGATAATGGAGCTAATCACTGCAGCTCCGGAGGGAGTGTGGTGCACAGATCTCATAAGGCTTTACAGGTGAGTGCTTCTTCAGACATCCACTCAGAGCATACATTGCCTGTCAGTGAGTGACCAGAATTTGGGCTAGTTAGGCAAGTGGTTAGAATTAAAAAAAAATACAAAAAGAAAAGCCGACTTCCGAAGCAAAGTATGTCAGGACGCGCGACGCCCCGCCGCGCCGCCATTGCTGCATGTAAGTACAGCTTAATAGTTATTTATGCAACTGTTGTATAATAAAGGGTATTAAAACCCGAATGTGGGTTAATCACACGAGGCGAAGCCGAGTGTGATAATTGTATCACATGAGTGTTTTAATACCTAATTATAACAGTTGCATACAAGACTTTATCTACACCCATGATATGAATCCTCTATAATGGTTCTGAAACCATAGGGTATTTATTAATACTTAGCGTACTTTTCCGCATTGAATAGAAGGTCCATAGGGATGACGATTTGATTTTTTCTGATAATTCTTGAAAATATACTAATAGCACATCTTCAGAAAATGATGTACTACTCTTTGATATTTTCCAATTCATGAAATTTTGGTACGTCTTTTCATAATGTTTTCTCGACTTTTCTGGTAATAATTGGTTAGAAATGTCCTTTACTGCATTAGAAATATCTGTTGGTGTGTTATCAAAGCTTGTATCACTCATTTTTGTAAACAACTTCTTTTTTTTTTTCCTATACTATTATTGAACAAAAATGGCGGTATACGACTTCAATTTAAAAATTCTAATAAGTTTTTTTTTAAATTACGGCGCTGTGGTAGTGAGAAACGCGCGTGCATGACAATATTCTTTTTTTGAAATTCATAAAGATGCCATGTAAAAACATTGTAAATTTGAATATTTTAAAAATTAAACTGTAAGAAGTCCCAATAAATAAGAGAGGCAGATTATTTAAATAAAAATATAAAAATTAAGTTTAGAAACTCAAAGGCGCCCTGAAAAGAATGAAACTAGAAACTATTCTTGTTTGATATTTATTTATTTATTTATTTATTTATTTAAACTTCATGTACAAAAGTGGTACATAGGCGGACTTAATGCCACAAGGCATTCTCTACCAGTCAACCTTAGGGTTAAAAAAGAACAACGTTGTGAAGGGGTACAAAATAATATTTAAAAAACAACTTGTATACGAAAAAGTATATTATACTTACATATATATTAATAATACACATATACAAATAAAATAGACTAATAAATACCAATAAAAAAACGAGAAACCTATTAATAATTATTATGACTAGACGTCTCTAGATGAGAGCTATTTTGTCTGACACAAATAGTGGTTACGAACTTTTCTCTTAAAAGTGAATTTGCTTTCAGCCTTTTTAATACCAAAGGGTAGCGCGTTCCAGAGCTTAATTGTTGAGACAGCGTATGAATTGGACATAAAACCGGTGCGGTGTGAAGGAATTTGGAGGAGTAGATTTTTGAAGGCTCGAAGGTTACGACTGTGAGAACTGCCCAACACTTTGAAATAAGTTTTTAGATAATCGGGAGCACAAGGATCGTTCATAATAGTGAAGAGCAAGCAGAGAGATCTGAGGGACCTCCTGAGGCGGATAGGCAGCCATTTAAGCTGAGAACGGTAGGAAGAAATATGATCGTATTTACGAAGGCCAAAAACAAAGCGAATACAATTGTTGAGAAGTCGATCCAATTTGTTTAGAAGCTCTTGGGATAGATCAGGATAACAAACATCAGCATAGTCGATAATGGGAAGCACAAGTGACTGGACCAAAGTGATTTTGGTGCTGGATGGGAGGAAATGCTTGAATCTATAGAGAGACCGCAGTGAGAACGCGACTTTCTGGCTCACCTGAGCTACGTGTTTATTCCAACTAAAACTGTCGTCAATGTACAGACCTAAATCTTTTACATGAGGTGAAAGAGAAATGACGGAGTTCTCGTACATCAGTGGCATAAGTTGGCCAGTGTTCACACTTCTCAAATAGTACGAACTACCAATGAGGATGGCCTGACATTTCCCGACGTTAACAGAAACCCCAAATCTGCCAGACCAATCACTGATAGCTCGAAGATCAGCATTGAGTAATGAAATGCAATTGTCAAGGTTGGCAATGTCTGATTGAGCGTAAAGTTGCAAGTCATCAGCGTACAGATGGTAAGAACATTTGAGGATAACAGTAATGGAGTTTATAAATAAAGAGAATAAAAGAGGAGAGAGTATACCGCCTTGTGGAACACCAGTTACCAAGTCGCACCAGTCAGAGCAATCCTGATCAGCACGCACAGCCTGCTGGCGACCACGAAGATATGATGAAAACCATTCACGTGACAACGAAGAGACCCCAATTTGAGACAACATGGCCAGGAGAATGTCGTGATCAACGGTGTTAAAAGCATTGGAAAAATCTATTAAAACCAGCACCGTTAACCTCGAATTTTCCAAGCCGTCCCTAATGTCTTCAGTAACTTTAAGCAGAGCTGTGGCTGTGCTGTGGCCAGGCCGAAAACCGGATTGGCAATTGGACAACAGGTTATTTTTGAAAACGTAGGAGGATATTTGTTTAAGAACAACTGCTTCTAGGATCTTAGAAAGGAAAGGGAGAATGGAGATGGGTCTGTAGTGAATAGCCAAACTGGGGTTGGGAATTTTAGGAAGAGGGATAATGTAAGCCTTACGCCACATTGCAGGAAACTCACCAGTCTGCAGCGATGAATTGATGATGTGAGTAATAATAGGAATTAAGTTCTCAATCATAAAAGATAACATAGTTCGACTGACCCCATCACAGCCCACAGCCCTAGACTTAATTGAGGTAAAATATTTGAGGACCTCAAGGTTAGTCACGGTGGAGAAAGAAAAAGAGTCAGGGGAAAGCATTGGCTTGGAAGTAATATCAGAGATAGTTTTATTTTTGACGTCAGCCTCAAGCGTAGCGGACGTTGAAAAATGATTATTAAGAACATCCAAAGGCAGATTAAGAGAAACAATACTAGAAGGGGACTTTGCTATGCCAAGCGATTTCAGGAACTTCCAAATATCAGCCGGTGACGAGTTGAGGACATTTTCACAAATGTATCGGCGTTTAGATGCTCTTACCATCTGGTTGCAGCGGTTTCTAGCCAACTTATACAGGATCCAGTTCTCCTCACTGCGGTCCCGCCTATATTTTCCAAAAGCCCTGTCTCGTCGTCTCATTGCCATCCGAACTCCAGGGGTTATCCATGAAGCTGGGGGGCGCTTGACACGAACAGCCCTCAGTGGCGCATGCGTGTCCATGAGCTGGAGTACATACCTGTTAAATATTTCAACTTTCTGATCCACTGAAGTTGACTGGGCAATATCAACCCAATCCAGGGCTTGTGCATCGCTATTGAGCTTTTCTTTATTTAATCTTACAAAATTTCGTATAAAAACAATAGCAGGCCGCTGCTTAGGGGGTTTAATTTTGTAAGACATGTAAATGAGATCGTGTCTGGATAAACCAGGCGCAGCGACCTGACCGTGGTTGGCAACGAGATCCACAGAAGATGCAATCATGAGATCAAGCCAGGAATCGTTTGAGTCAAAGTTACGATGAGTCGGATTAAGTTTAAGGAGTGACAGACTCGACGACTCCAGGATCGCTCTCAGCTTACGTGATCGAGGATTATCCTTCAAAAGGTCAGTGTTAAAATCACCCATGACTATGTGATGTTTGTAATCTGAGGAAACAGATTCAAAGAGAGATTCAAGAATGGAGAAGTAATCTATAGTAGGAGGGCAGTAAACAACTCCTAGAACCGCCTTAACCCCTTTAACTATAATTTCGAGAAATAAGTACTCGGGGCTGCCATTATAAATTGGGGATGAAGAAAATAAGATTTTGTAAGGGATATCACTACGCAGGTAAACGGCAACCCCCCCGGCTCTTTTCCCTGTACGATCGTTGCGAATTAAAATATAGCCAGGTAAACAGTAAAAAGTAGAGGGAAGTTCAGGTTTTAGCCAACTTTCGGACACCAAAACAGCATGCAAAGTGACGTCAAAAAATAAATCCAGTAACTCAGAATGGTGCTGAGGAATGCTCTGAGCATTGACATGACAGACGTTAAAGCACTTGTCAAATCGCTTGCACTCACCACTCAGAAAACCATTCACGGACAGAGAGTCGTCAAGAGTTGAAAAAGACGTTGAAGAACAAGAATAAAATGAGTCGTCGTCAGACATAATTATTAAGCAGGTAATTAAATAAATATAATATAAGCTAAAAATAATAATAGATAATATAATAAATGTGAAATAAAAATTCACTTAAGAATTAATTGCATAACCTGCCGGCAGACTGTTCACAAAACAAATCTAAAACTAATGCGCGTTTCCGAACGTAACTGAATGCAATACGCCGTAGACAGTGACAGGCAAGTGACAGCGACATTTCAAAACAAAAATAATGACTGTCAAGAACAAAGTCGGTACATGAAATAAAATAACTGTGACGCGCTCCCACTGCCCCTGCCCAAAATCGGCGAACAAACAATAACGATGCTTATGTAATGATGATGTTAATAATTACGCAAAAAGTAAATGACAAAATAATGAGAGTAAACAAAACAAGTTACTTCTTCTTTGCCAACCTCCTTGACCGAGTGTGTGCCTGCGCCGGTGCCGGGCTTGTATTATTCGTGCCGGGGTTAAAATCCGGAAGAACCACTTGATCCAGCGACTTGCCATGCTCCGCACCCAGCGCGTTGACTTCGTCAACAGTGAAGACCCGACGACGTTTGCCATTAGGGAGCTTGACGTTAATGTTTCCATCCATAGTCCACACATTAGTCACACCGAACAACTTGCGAGCTGTTGTAAAAGCAGACTGCCGCCGACGAGTGAGGTACTCAGACACTACATAAGAGGTACCCTTCAGCTTGGTCTTGGTCTTCCAGATTTGGCTCCTAATAGCAGACTCCATGAACCTAAGAAGGACAGGTCTAGAGTGACCTTCTGAAGCTGTACCAAGTCTGTGGCATACTGTTAAAGAAGATGGTGCCAGATCAGCAATGCCCAGCTTATCCTGCAGAAGGGATGCCACACTCTCCGGGAGCCTCTCACCAGGCTTCTCAGGCACACCGCCAAGCAGCAAGAATTTTTTCCTGTGACGCATCTCAATGACATCAACACTCTTGCTCACCTCAGTAATCTGCAGCTGCAATGCACTGAGGACACTCCACACATGCTCCTTGAAGGTTGTGAAATCCTTGTGAAGCCCGCTCAAGTCTGCTCCAGCTGATGAAATCTTCAGATGTTCTTCAAAATCAGTCATCCGCCGGTTGAGGGATGTAATTGCCAAACGCTGTGTCTCCGCAATGTCAGCTATTGAGCTCATGTTAGTGGCTTAGTGTTCAAGTTCAATACCTAGTCAGTGAGGTCAAAGTTCAAGTGACAGCTCAAGCCAGCAAGTAAATGCAATAACCACTGTTTAGGGCATGTGTATGTTACTGCCCACACAATATGTAGTTAAGGGTATATTAATATTAAATATTAGGTAAGAATTTCAATTGAAATATTGAAAATTCTATTAAAATTAAAATAAATGATTTGGGAACATATGTTTACTTTTTTGCACCTACCCACCAAAAAAACATTTATATGATATTCTTATCAACAAACTATTTAGCGGATATCCACATGGATATCCTCTGATTAGTTTGTTGATATAGCCGTGGTGGGATGGCCCTGCGAGTTGCAAACAAAACAATACATCAATCTTTGTAGCAAGGTAGCTAATATAGGTACTCGTAAATTATTAAATTTATAAATATATGTATACCTTATGGGTATGGTATAGGTGGCTGTGTTGTTCTGGATGCGAGACGCACGGGGCCAATCGATTTGGCGACACTTGGGGAGGCCTATGTCCAGCAGTGGACGTCTTTCGGCTGAAATGATGATGGGTATGTTACAGTGATTCTTATGTAATAACTAGCTTCTGCCGCCTGAAACTTGAAAATGATCCCGAGGGAACATATTCCTGGGATACAAAGTATCCTTTGTGCTATGCCTGACTATAGTCTATCTGTCATTTAACACTACTTATCCGATTGCCAAAGGACGGTAATGTGTTTAGTAGTCTATGTATGTAGGTTTGTTCCACGGAACAGAAAAAACAGTGGAAGTGCAATGCAGGAAAGTTACTATGGGAACCGTTGTCGCCAAACTCACACAAATAAACTAATAGTCATACAATGCACTACAAATAAGCCGTTCGTTTGATTTGTCGTTTTAATTTTAGTTAAAACTAGCATAAGTCAGAGATCCTACATCTGGAAATCAATCTTCACACTCTTTATATAGGATTTATTTTGCGTTAGTGTAGAAAGTATTTACGACGTTTTGTAATCTAAAGTCAAACTAGATTCGATTGCCAAGTAAATTCCGCTACCCACCCATAGATGGCGGTATTCTCAATGGTTGCAAGTATAAACTTTATTGCGTTTACCGTAAGGTTGACATTCGTGTGATAGATCGATATCAACTGCTACTCAACCAAGGAAGTAACATTACATTTTTAATTACATTGTCGATATCGATACCCGATATCTTAATTCGAAAAAAAATAAAACTATTTTGTAGATCAGTTTAAATGTAGGATGAATGACGTAGTATTATTTAAAAATAAAATATCATATGTATAAAAATCAATTACTGTTTGCCTACCGTAGTGGGTAGGTAGGTAGTAGGGTAGATATGGTAGGTAAGCAGCCGGTATAATCATTGCAATAATAATTATGTATGCAATACAACATAATGCCAATTATTTTGGAAATATTTAATCCACCTAATATAAAAGAAAATATAGTTTCCTATTTTCTTTTATCGATATCTATCTATAAAATCAATACCCGACACGACTACATCCCTAATTGAGTAGCGAAGAACTTTCGAGAACGAAATAGTGAATACGTTCAATCCAAAACAAACTATATGTTGATCGTGTAAGGTTGATTTTAACTAACATTCTATTAAATTATTAGTAAATTGAAATTTACTAATATTTTATTAGAAAACAATAAAATCGTTCTAACCGATGATACGAAACACCTCCATTTTTAAGTCCAAAATGGAACGAAACGGCATAGTTACGGAAATATAAATTTGTCACGAGACTAGCAACTCGACGCGATGTTAGAACACGACTGGAATCAAGTTTGCGTGGAAGCGCCTATTAGTGACACGCGTGCCACGCCTACTTTGCATTTCCACAGTTTTTTCTGTTCCGTGGTTTGTTCCTAGTATTCGGCATTTTAAAGACCAAAAGTGTTGGCCGATTTTGATTAATCTTACGTCAATCGATTCGTCTTAACCTTGCGAGTGTCACTGGCATCATTAAAATAAAAAAAATATATAAATTAAATAGGATATTCCCAATTTTTTTTCATCCAAACCAATCGTGTGGATTATTAAAATGAAGGGTTTTAATAGATGTTAATAAAAATATAAAACATTTATATGTTTAAATGTAATTCGGTAAAAATATTATAACTAAAAAGATAAGCCTCAGGGTTAGTTGCTCGGACCGTTTTTGTTAGTAGTCTTTGTGAACAACATCGATCAGTGCCTCCATTCATACAAACTATTATGTTATGGCGATCACATGAAATTGGCACTATTTCAACGCTCGAAGGTGGACTAGCACTTTAGGATGATTTGTTTCGGCTTGAGGAGTACTGTCGGGCTAATAAAGACGGAACCACACTTACGTGTCGTGGCGTGGCGTGGCGCCTTCTGACGCAGTCGATTGGCTACAAAACTTGTAGTGTTATGACGTAGGCTGAAACAGAGTCGTTTGATTGGTGGATTCCGCGCCACGCCACGCCACGACACGTAAGTGTGGTTCCGCCTTAAACTTGATGTCAACCCATCCAAGTGTTCTGTGAACACTTACATTAGATAACCGTGCAGCCCAGCGAGCATGGGCGTACCCAAGACATTTGTGACAAGACATGATAAATTATGTCATGTCTTACAATTTGTCTTAAATGCTAGCACGGGTCAAACATGTGACATATTTTAAAGGCGCAACATGCCTTTCTTGTTGCTGCCCGGCGAGCACGGCCTACTGTGACATGGCTTGAGTCACACATTTCATCGCAGTTTGGGCGATAAAGCCATTTTGTCCTAAATAATAGCACCGGCGGCGTGAGAAAATTTCCTGACGTATATTTGGGACTCATCTGGTCTTTATTGCTAATACGGGCGCACCCATTTTGTCACAAATGTCACATTTTGACAGATGATTTAGAAAAATGTATCACTTTCGTTCGTAGGTGGTGATAAAATTTTATAGTTGAAAAACATATATTTTCCTTCTAATTACTGCACCAAATGGCAATAAATTCATTTTGTGTATGTGGTGATCAATGCTTATTAATTAATTGAAATGTTACAGAGTTATTAATTAATTTTATATTATTACTTTTTCATAATTATATTTTTTTTATTGTTGTTTTTATTTTGTATTTTTTTTTAATAATTATTTTCTTTTTTACCATATTCTTATAACTTTCTACATTTTTTAATATTTCTTAAATAAAAGCCCCAAAAACCATTTAAAATATAAAATATATAAATGGTATTGGTCCAAGCTATTATATTTTTTTAGGTAATTATTAAAATTTTCACAATAATTATATCTTTCTAACAAACACTTAAATTATGTTATCAAACAAACAAAGAAAACATAAAGTGTGCATAAGTCTATGGTCGTAGGTCAAATATTAATTTGTTCCCAACAAAATTAAAAAGTTGTTTATCTGTATGAACGGCATACTTTTGTACGTATTATTTTATTTGGTCGTCTATTCAAATTATATCGCACTATGAAGTCAACAACAAGAAAAGCATGTCGCGCCTGTAAACTACGTCACATGGTTGTCCCGTGCTAGCATTTAAGACAAATTGTAAGACATGACATATTTTATCAAAACTTGTCATGACCATAGTTCAAGTCGAAAACCAAGCAATGTAAAAAAAAAATAACTTTTCAATTCATGTTGGAATGCTGCTAACATGGGGGTAGCAAAGGGGGGGCCTAAATTTTGGTTATTTTTTAGTTATGTTTAATAGTGCGTCGAAGGGCTATGCTTCTCAGAACCTAAATGGTTTTTATGGCCAAGGTTAAACCGAAACTGCAATAAAATTAGAAAATTTCCGAAAAAAAAAAAAAAAAAAAACGTCAAGAAGTTATGCCACAAGTCAAGAAAATATCTCACGCCGCCTTGCTAGCCTTTAAGACAAAATGAGTTTATCGCCCAAACTGTGATTTAAAAGTGTGACATAAGCGATGTCACAGTAGGCCGTGCTCGCCGGGCAGTCCTAGCCACTACTTATACGTTGGTGAGCCAGATCTTGCCAAGGTGCAATACTATTCGTGACTTGAGTGTTCATCAAGACAGTGCAGTACAAGTGCAAAGGACAACTGATAGAAATCTATCGTCGAAATATGAAGTTTGCCGAGGTACATTATGAAAATAGTGGTACTGGAATCCACGTTATCATTACACTGACCGCCGCATTGAAAACAGCCAAAGACATTTCATAAAATATCTTTGTTTTCATGAAAAAATTCCATATCAGTCAAACAGATTTTTTTTTATTTTTTTTTATTAATTTGTAATAATAATAATAATAATAATAATAAATCTTTATTCAGAAATTAGAAAAGGTAAAAACACAGTTTTAATCTTAGATAACTAATGTAGGTATAATAATGTAAGATGCCTGTACTAGGTAATCCTGTATCACAGGCTGTAGGAGCTCTAAAAATATACTTATCTTAGGACAACAGAATTTAAACAATATTTAACATAAGAAGTCTAAAAATATGACATGATTGTATAATTTTGAAAATTAATTTTAATTTACTTAAAACTATAAACATAGAATTACTAGGTCATATACTTAATGTCTTATTTACCTAAATTGCAATAAAGTGCACTTTGATTACACATATAAAGATTGGGAAATAATTGGTAAGCAGAATTGTAAAATTAAACAGAGACACTTAATTTTTGCAGCTAACGACTAATATCCTTAGCCAGCAACAAATTGACTAAATGCAAATGTAAATAAAATAAATATTGTAAATGTAATGCAATCTATCTGGTGATATTCAGCATTAGGTTGGTATTTGCAGGTCTTGGGCTTGTGCGAGATTGTTCATTAACAATATCGCTTCATCATTATGCGATCTGCAACTTCACAATAACAGATCTTGTGGGTTTTTGCGTTTGAGCCTACGTGGCATTTGCACTTCGTTCATTAGATCCTTTGCAAGTACATTAGGGTGGTGTGTGATTCTTGTTTTATATTTAGTCATCCTTTCCTTGATTTCCTCCTTGACTGTTTTAATGTTAAGGTCGGTGTGTAGTCTATCATTTGTTATGTACCAAGGTGCGTTTGCCATCATGCGTAGCATTTTAGATTGAAATCTTTGCAGAATTTCTATGTTCGAGTTTGCCGCTGTACCCCATAGTTGCAGACCGTAGCACCATATGGGTTTAATTATAGTTTTATAAATGAGTAACTTATTTGTCATTGACAACTGGGACTTCTTGTGCAACATCCAGTACATTTGTCTGACCCTTTGACCCATTGCTAGTCTTTTGGTAAAGATGTGTTTTCTCCATGTGAGTCTCTTGTCTAGGTACATGCCCAAATACTTTGCCTCATCTTGTTGGGGGACTTGAACTCCGTTTAATGTAACTGTAGGGCAGGTGTCACGTCGAGTGGTGAAAGTCACTTGGACCGATTTGGATTCATTCGCCCTGATACGCCAATCTTTAAGCCATTTCGCGATATTGTCGAGGCTATTTTGGAGTTTTCGGGTGGCTTTTTCTGGGAGTTCGTCCGATGCCAGAACTGCTGTGTCGTCAGCGAAAGTTCCTGTTACAGTGGCCTCCGACGTCGGCAGATCTGCAGTATATAGAAGATACAAGGTAGGACCCATTACACTGCCCTGTGGTACGCCTGCATGGATTTGACATAGTGTTGTTACTTCTTCGCCATGTTTAACAAAGAAATGTCTATTTTCCAAATACGATCTAATAAAGTTGTAGTATTCGATTGGCACCGATTTTTTTTATCTTAGACAGTAGCCCATCATGCCATACGCGATCAAAAGCCTGTGAGATGTCCAAGAATGCAGCTGTGCAGTACTTTCTCCTTTCAAAAGCATTGTTAATGTTGTTCACAAGCCTATGTACTTGTTCAATAGTACCATGTTGTTGCCTGAAGCCGAACTGGTGGTCTGGGATTAAGCTTTTTTCTTTTATGATTGGCGCTAATCTGCTCAAGAATAGAATCTCCATTACTTTTGATGGTATTGGCAAAAGGCTGATAGGCCTGTAAGATTTTACGTCTTCAGGGCTTTTGCCCGGTTTAGGGACCATAATGATTTGAGCCACTTTCCATTGTCTGGGGACCGCTGAAGTTCTCAATATGGCATTGTATATATATGTTAACAAGCGCATACCCTCCTTTGGCAATTCTCTCATTATTTTAGCGGTTATGAGATCGTATCCTGGCGCTTTGTTTTGATCGAGTTTAGTAATTGCTTGTTTAACCTCAGATATAGAGAAGCTATTTATTGGGAGGTCTAATTGATGTGTTTCACTAAGTATACTCGACACTAATTCTGTCTGAGTAGATCCCTGATCAGGGTTTGGTACAAACACATTTTTCAGATGGTCAGCAAATGCCTGTGCCTTATCTGAATCTTTTATAGCCCAGCTGTTGTCTGCTTTGCGTATAGGAGGCCGTGTTTGCATAGGGCGCTTGAGTTTGCTTGTCGCTTTCCATAGTGAGTAGTCGGTTGCGGCGCTGGCATCTAGCTCTCTAAGGTATGCTTGCACATTTTGGTTTCGATTTTCACTCAGTAGTTGGCGCAGTTGGGATGTCAGTGAATTTAGGGCAGTTTTATCCGTTAAGTGCCGAGTTTTCTGCCATAATTTTCGTGCCTTTCGTTTTTTTGCAACCAATTCTCTAATATTAATCGGATAGCTTTGTGATTTGGGGATGGTTTTGGAAGTTTCAGGTGTAGCATGCCAAGCTGATTTTTGTATACAACTATTCAAATGCTCAACGGCTTCTTCTATGTCCTCGTTTGTTTTGAGTGGTAAGTGTAGGTTTATTGAAGCGGATATTGCCTCTCTGAAACTCTTCCAGTCTGTTTTTCTGCTATGTAGTCGACATGCGTCGTCAGTTGGGGTTATTTTTCTCTTCAACAGTATTTCGACTGGAGAGTGATCCGACGAAAGTTCAGGCATTGATTTGCATTCGAAGTATGTGCCAGCGATGCCCCTCACTATTGCGAAATCGATTAGGTCCGGTGTCTTTCTTACATCGGTGGGCCAATAGGTAGGTTCACCAGATGAGATACAGCTAAGTTTCAGCTGATCTAACGCTCTCAGCAGCTGTCGGCCTTTCGGCGTAACTGTTCGTGAGCCCCAGTATGTATGTTTGGCGTTATAGTCACCACCAGCCACGAATCGGCTTCCCAGGGTGTTGAAGAATTTCTCGTAGTCGTCTTGTTTTAAATTATGTTTAGGAAGGCTATACACGGCTGAGATTGTGAAGGGTCCAGCCCAGTCTTCAATTACTACGTTTGTAGCTTGTATTTCATTTGTACAATAGTTTGCAGTTTCATGGTGTCTGATATTGTTTTTGATTAATATGGCGCTACCTCCGTGGGCAGTACCATCAGGGTGCGTCGTATGGTATAATTTATATGAGTCAATTATGAAATTACCCTTTTTGGTGAAGTGGGTTTCTGATATCGTCGGAGTACGTCAATCTTATATAATTCAAGAAAAGCTTTCACCTCGAGGGTGTGTTGTGACAGGCCATTGGCATTCCAAATAACCATTTTTATGGAGTTGAATTTGTCAGTTTAGTCGTGAGTGTTATAAGTAGGTTTGTCATATTTGTAAGTTGGTGTATCATTTGCTTTAACATTATTATTAAGTCCCCATTATTGTTATTATCGCTATTTTCAGCCTGTGTGTTGTAGATTTGTTTGTCTGTTTTGTTTGCTTCCTTAGTTAGTGCGTCTCTATATGTCTTTTGGCTTTGGTTTTTCAAGGGTTCATTTGTATTTACAGTGTGTAGTGTCGGATTTGGTCTAGCATGCTTGCGTTGATTTTTATTTATTTCTGGTTTTCCTGGTAGTTTGAATTTTTGTAGTTCTCTATATACTTGACATCCCTTGTAGTTAGCAGGGTGATTTCCTTCACATAGAACGCATTTCACTTCGTCAGATCTTGTTTTTCTAGGGCAGTCTAGGGATAGGTGATCTCCAGCGCACTTAATGCATTTCGGGTTTCGACGGCAATAAGCCTTTGTGTGGCCGTATTGTTGACATTTAGCACATTGGGGTATCTCCCGCTTAGGGCGAGGGGGTTCAAATGTTATTTTACAATTTAAAAGGTACTTTATGTGGTACACATTTTTGTTGTTTTCATGCGGTTTTAGTTCGACAATAAATATTGGAAGTGGCTTTTTAGTTCCTCGTTGTTTAATATTCCAGATGTTGACACAGTCATGGCCTAGTTCTAAGAGTTCTAATTTTATATCAACGAGTCAACCGATTATCTCGGACTCTGTAAGAAGTATCATCTGCTACCACTGGTAGATCGACGTAAGATTGCTGACTGTTTATTCTTGTTGAAAATAGTCATTAATAATATTGATAACCCCTTTATTGACAAAATTTTGATGTTGAGGCTATCGTGCCCAGGGGCTTTACCTCTTACCTTGTTTTTATTAATGTTTGGCCGTTGTCTCAGAACATCATCATGTGTCATGTGAGCAGAACAGAAGCACAGTCAACATCAAATATCTGCGACACCGTACCCAAAGGCGACTTATCATGATTCACACTCATGACTATTAGTACCGTACCGTATACAGTATAAGTAGTAAGTGTGCGCTTGCTGTGTGCCCAGGGAGCGCTACCACCGCGAGCTGAACTTCACGCGCTTCGGCTACACGTCCATCATCAGCCTGGCCTACGTGCTGGAGGCGCGCGTGCAGATCACGCGGCCCGACGACACGGGCGACTGGCGCCTCGCCTCGCGCGCCGCGCCCGCGCCCGCCGCGCTGCGCCCGCCGCCGCGCCGCGCGCCGCCCGCGCCTCCCGCGCCGCTGCCGGAGCCCGACGACGCGCTGCCCGGCGTCGACTTCGTGAGTATTCTAGCTTTATTGTGAATGACGCATCTAATGCGCTTTATGACAATTGATTTAAACTAAAATTGTATTTTTAGGATACTAGAATAAAATAAATAGAATGGAATAGAATGAAAACATTTTTAAAAACTTTAGTTAGAAGACATGGTATATCTTGTATTTTTAGGGTTATGATAAATAGCCCGAAATTAAACTGACGTAACGCCAGCATTTGGCGTGGTACACTTGGTAACCGGAAAGGCATGTGGTCGGCAGGATCCAGACGTGTTTCCCGAAGACTGCGTGAACTTCGCGGAGCAGATCCCGGCGCAGTCGCTGGCGGACATCCGGCCCGGCGCCATGCTGGAGGTCATGGTGGGCGAGGTGTACTCGCCCAGCCACTTCTGGCTCATGCGCCTGGGCGAAAAGTACAGCGTCGCCATGGACGAGCTCATGGACGAGATGACGTGAGTGTTTACTATGTATACTGTGTATACTCACTGGCTCACTAGCCACTCGCTGCACGTTGGAGCGCGGCTAGTTGAGCTGCTACACGCTAATTGAGTGCATGCATAAGTTATACAATATTATTCCAGCACAGCGTACAGTAAAACTAATTGATTCATTAAGTTGATGATTCATCAACACATTAAAGTTATACTGCTCAAGTTGCACTAAGGACTTTTAAATAATATAGAAACTGTGTCAATATTGTCGTGCAATTTTGACCATTTTGTTTATAGGAATAGATTATTAATTGAATTAAAAAAAATATATTTTATCTGGGTAAGTAATATATGATATAATTATAAAATCTATTATTTACAAGATATAACAACTGAAACTATAATTTTATTTGATATAATGATCAGCAACGTTGTGGTTTAAAAGAAGATGTAGTGACTAAAATTGAAAAGGGTATGTTAAGATGGTTTGGCCATGTTGAGAGGATGAATGAAAGTCGACAAGGCAGACGTGAATGGAAACGCCGGGAGGGGACGCCCTAGAAAGACATACATAGACCTTATAGGTGATGTTCTTCAGAAAGGCCAAGTGCGCAGTACCCATAACCGGCGTGTGTGTATGACTAGATGTATGAATGTGTGTGAAGCAAAAGAAGTATGTAAGGATCGTAGCAGGGGGCGTTCTGTAGTTTCTGCCTACCCCCATGGGAAAAAGGCGTGAGTTTATGTATGTATGTATGTATAATGATCAGTTAATATAATAAACGATTGATATAATTTTAAAGTAACTAATTTTTATAAGGATAACATACATTGGATATAAAATCGTTTGATATACCACTCAAAAGACATAAAAAAAAAAAAACTAATTTGATAAAACGCCATTTGCCTGTAAAAACATGCAAAAAGCATACACCATGCAAACAAGCTTACACCATACATGCAGCATGCAAGTATGCATCAAGCACGCAACATGCAGCAGGCATGGTTTCTGTTATGGCTCCGGCGCGCGGCGGTCCCAAGCGAGCTTATCGGCGCAGATGTGTTTCACGCTCACCACCGCGGCTTCCGCTTGCTCCAGCCTCAGCCGCAGCGGCGAGTGTTAGAACCACCTGCTGCTCAGCTCGCGGGCCGCCTCGGGTTAGAAGCGTTATGACTACCTCTCGATAAGACTAAATAGCAGATATGACTAGTTCTCTATAGGACTTAATCTCGATATGACTAGATCTTGTTTGGACTAGATCGCAATAAGGCCAGATAGCGTAACGACTATGTTTTCGTTTGTTTTTTGAAGTACAGTTATCGAGATAAAGCATTAAGTTCTTTCCCTCGGTACCTATATTAAAAACTTAAAATGAATGATAGCATTTCATTGTAATATAATTATTTATTTATTTAAACTTACGCTTTAAATCGCTATCGTTTTTTAAAAAAGCGTAATCTTCTTCATCTCAAGTTTATTTAATTTTCTTTGATACACTTGCGATTGAATAATATGGTATTTCTTCTTTTGTTGTTCGGTTCGAACAGAGAATTTTGTTTTTTATCTTGAAAATGTGCCTCTTTTTTTAAATAAAATAAAAATTGTAACAACGTTGGTTTGCACATTAAGGCGACTTTTGGGAATTTGTGATGAGAATACAAACATTTTGTCGTCTTCTTGTAATTCAAACTCGGCAATCAAAAAGTATTTATTGATCATATTTGATTTTGTCACTTCGCTGGATTTAGAAAACTACTTTTTGCACTTGAAGGAACTTTTTACGATGTCTGTACAGGACATCCTTCACTGAATTATAAGATCTGCCATTAAAGGTTGCAGAAGAGGACAGTTGTTGGAGGACTTCTTTGTAAACCTTTTTTACTGAAGACATATCTTCGCATACATTCTGTTTTGCCGTATCCAGTAAAAGGTCTTCTTGCATTTTGTCATGGTCTTGCTCACACTTGTGCAGACTCTTTCTGATTATAATGGTATTTTCTTGATTTAGCGTGAGAGAAGCCCTACACTCTTGTCTCTTGTAGCAACGCCAGAACGATGTTCCGTTTGAATTGTTGGACACAAAATTGTATCGGTAGCCATCATGAAGAAGTACTTCCTTATTTTATTAATTTTCAATAAAATGAAATTATTAATTACTCTGCATTTTAAATAACAATAAAATATGCAAGATAAAAACTCAAAGCGACAATGACAAGTATTGTTTCAATCCATACTAATATTATAAATGTGAAAGTAATTCTGTCTGTCTGTCTGTTACCTTTTCAAGATTAAACCGCTGCACCGATTTAGATGAAAGTTGGTATGAAAATAGTTTGAGACCTGGGAAAGGACATAGGCTATATAGGTAGGGTAGGGTATGGTAGTGTAGGATAGAGTATTGTGGGGTAGTGTAGGGTCGGGTAGGTTAGGTTAGGGTAGGGTAGGGTAGGGTAGGTTAGGGTAGTGTAGGGTAGGGTAGGGTAGATAAATGTTTGGTCTTTTTATGGCAAAACAAAGTTTGCCGGGTCAGCTAGTTTATTTATAATAGTGGAACTTCATAGTGTATTTAGCGAACTAGTCATATCTGCTATTTAGTCTTATCGAGAGGTAGTCATAACGTTTCTAACCCGCCGCCTCGCCCTTCCGTCCCTACGCGATTTTAAATAACACTCTAGGGGTAGGGCAGACAAGAATACGTGGAGTCGGTTTTGCAGCGATTCGTTTCTGTGACGCCGCTCCCGCAGCACGCTCGCTTCACTCGTTCGCCGTCGCGCGTTAATGGTCACTGTTCTAAACAAACCTAGCTCAAATGATTCACCAACATAAAGGTGACCTGGCACTCCACTCCGCTGCCGCTTTAACCTTGTAACCTAATATAACCCATGCGAGTCGAATTGCTTTGAATCGGAGTGTTAACCATAAATATGGTATCAATATTATATATTTTAAACGATAGACCTAATGATTTTCAATTAAATAAACAATATATCCAATAACGTTATACGAAATAAGTTTTAGAGTATATAAATGTTATATCTAAAGAAATTATATCAACAGTTGGTATAACTCACGTTTATTATATCTTCTGAACGTTATTGAAATGAAAATATACCAAATAACTTTATACGATGTAAGACGCACATATTTTATCTTAGTGCAAAACAATATTTTATTTTAAAAACATTAGCTAAATATTTCGATTAAAATGTCTATTATAGGTTGACCGTAACCGTTGTACCGCGCTAGGCTACTCACACGAAGTAAGTCGTGTGCGGGGGGGGGGGGGGGGGCAGGCGGGGGGGGGGGGGGCGGACGAAAAATCTCATGAGATCGATATTGGACTGATCTTACGATATCAGTTTTTGACATTGTCTGTTGCGTCGGTGCTCCATAGACCAATTGAAATTTGACCAATTGGTCTATGGGGAAAATTACATGTTTCCATCGTCCAATTATCAACTGGTCTATGGAGAATTGAGAAATGTTCCGCTGCCCAGTTTAATAGTATAGTAAAGCCTTGTCCATAAGTATTAAAAAAAAAACAAGATCAATTTTTGAAACAATAATAATTTACTGAATAATCACGACATAACAATTCATTTGTACAAAGATTACAATACAAATCAATGTGAACGTCTATCTCATTGAGTCCGTTGGGATCCCAGAATTGGCGACAACAGTCTTCGCAATACCCTCATCCCTGAGACATACGGTCATTTGGCAAGTTATAGAAAGAATTAGTCCTTGAATATAGTTATCGGCATTGGCGAACTTTTAAATGTAAACCACATGTCGACGAAATAAACGTCAATTCTTCCTTCTGGGAGGCAAACGAGATAATCCAAAAATTAATACATTGTCATTACATTAACACCATACATAATGACAAAGTTTTCGGTGAACTGGACATTTCAAACAGTTTACATACTTTTTAAGAGAACCAGGGCTACCGACATAGCCCGAAGAATTGCCAAACTTAAGTAGCAGTGGACAGAGCAGATTGCTCGCAGAACGGATGGTCGATGGTGCAGAAAGGTTCTGAAGTGGCGACCGCGAACCGGAAGACGTTGCGTTGGATGGCCTCCCACCAGGTGGATCGATGACCTGGTGAAGGTTACGGGGATTCGCTGGATGCTAGACGCACGGGACCGATCAATATGGCGATGCTTGGGTGAGGCCTATGTCCAGCAGTGGACATCTTCCGGCTGATATGAATGATGATGATGATGACATACTTTTCTATATTTTCATTGAATATTATATTTTAATTAACTATAATTAGCTAACATTATATTGTATTTATTTATTTATTGTATTTTAGATTTCAGTTTGATGTGAACCAAAAAATTTAACAAAGACTTCTTTGAACCCAAAGTATAGGAAAATGTTGTGAACTCGGGCTTGTAATGTTATAATGGAACATAGTTTTAGTTTACGTTAAGTGTTTTCCATAGCCCAGTTGGTAATTGGACGATGGAAACATGTAATTTTCCCCATAGACCAATTGGTCAAATTTGAATTGGTCTACGGAGCACCGACGGTCTGTTGCTCTGTTGAGTATCGGTATCGGGGCAGCAATGTTCAGAAGTTAGTCGTGTGTTGCAGCAAGTACTACCAGTACGGGCCGGGCCGTGCGCGCCAGCTGGCGGCGGGCGCCGTGCGCGTGGGGCAGTACTGCGCCACGCTGTACGAGCGCGACTGGCACCGCTCGCTCATCGTCAAGCTGGTGGACTCGGACACCGTCAAGGTAGGCCACGCGACACTACTATTGCACTTCTAAAATGTTTATACTGTAAACTGCGAGAATCTACTAAAATGGAATCGTCGGGTGCTCCAGGTACGACACGTGGACTACGGCACGGTGGAGACGGTGAACGTGCGAGGACTGCGCCCTCTGCTGCGCTCGTGGGCGGCGCTGCCGGCGCAGGCCCTGCGCGCGCGCCTGGCCGGCGTGCGGCCCTCCGCCGGCGGCCGGCGCTGGCCGCACGCCGCCGCGCAGCACTTCCTGCGCCAGGTGCAGAGCGCGCAGCTCGTCGCCAACGTCGTCGCCGTGGACGCAGAGGTACGGCACCTCCCACACCACACACCACACACCACATGTATGTTAGCACGGAGTCGTGTTATATCGTCGCATCTGTGTGTTGCAGCACGACGTACTGGAAACGATGCTGATCGACACGCGCGGCGCGGACGACGTGTCGCTGGGCGCCGCCCTCACGCGCGCCGGACACGCGGACGCGCGGCATGACTCGGCGCTGCGGGTGAGTGACGCCAGTGCGGCCAGTGCGCCCAGTGCGGCCAGTGACCCCGCCAGTGACGTGAGCGACGTGAGCGCGTCGGCGTCCGAGCTGGTGGGCTCGGAGCCGGCGCGCCTGCGCACGTGGGACGCGGACAGCGCGGCCGCGCCCCCCGCGCCCCCGCCCGCGCCCCGCAGTGCGCTGCTACGCAAGCGCGCCGAGCTGTACGAGCGCCTGCAGCACACACCACACGCACAGCACACGCCGCACGCACAGCACACGCCGCTCAGCACCGAAGAGCGAGCACAGTCGCCGGCTGCACGTGACACGATGGATCGGAGGCCGATTGTACATGTGCCGCCTAATCAGAGGCCAATCATTCAAGCGTCGCCCGATAGGAAGCCGGTTGCGCAGGCGCAGTCGCCTGACTATCGCATGCCGGTCGCTCAGCCGTCGGCGCCGGAACGTATCACCAACCCGATCCTGCGCCGCCGACTCGCTTTGACTGAAAAATATCTCGATTGACTTACAAGCTTCTTAATGTGTACTATATATATACTATAGTGTCCGTTAAGTTCTAACACCACGTATGTCAAAATTGGGAACTTTTCAGAAAAGCACAAAAACTGTTTAGCAGCTCGTAACTCAGGTTTAAGAAAACAACTAAGTGTGCTGTTGCTATGCCAATACCGCTGAGTTACGCGGTTTTGCTGTGACTTTTCAGTGCAACACTCATCACTGACACACGCGGTATTTTGTCTTTCTTGAATAACGCCTTACCATTGGTTCAAACTCTCGTGTTTCATTCGTATAACGATGCGTTATGAGATTCCTTATCGAATGACGTACAATTTTTATTTTATTAGAAAATTGCCTTCCGCGGTGTTAGAACTTAAGTAACATGAGTAATGTTTTAGTGCAGCTTTACAATAAAATACATAATTTTAGCAGCTGTTGACGAGATGTCATTAACTTTATATAAACTAAGAGGACACTTGTCATAATATGGGGCCTGAAAAGATGATTATAATATAACTCACTAGAGGCTCTTTGAACAGTTTGATGCAGCTGATGATAGCATCTTGTTTGGAACTTTTTCATTAAATTTAGTAGTCGCTGTTATTTTTTACTATTTGCCATGACACATTTACATTTCTCATTTTCTATGATAGACAGGCGTAGGTAGGAATAGGCACCCGTTAATACCCTTTAGAATCCACTAAAAGATCCTTAATAATGATAATATAGCACTCGAATTGCTTAAACTGCCGTTAATGCTATGTAATAAAGTGACTCAGACGTGCGGTCTAGTGCACAGCACAGCTCTACTCTCCGCTCAGCCCGTTGTGTTACATTTGACAGATGCACGCCTAAGAAGTTTTATAATTATGAACAGGCAACCATAGACAATAAAATGCAATACTTTATGGACGCCCACGGTAGTGATGCGAAGTGTTTATTCGCACCATTATACCGATAAATTAATATTCACAGTTAAAACGATTTATGTAGCAGCAAATATCGCAGTGAAAAGGTGTGAAGGTTACATTTAAAAAAAAAACATATTGGATATACAATGTGTCCGGTTAACTTGTAGCAAAACTTTAAGGCCGCAAAATACACCTAATTTTATCGATAAAAATTCAGCATCACGATTCGAATAAGAGCGTGTTTGTCGACACTGGCCCAGTTTTCTGGCGTCACATTCGCATACGCATTTTTTAGTATTTCCAGCATTTTGTTTGAGGAGAAAGGTTTATTTTATTTAATTTATTCAATTTTGAGTATTATTTTGTATTAAATTGATTAAAATTTCTTCATCGTTAAAGTCTATTGTTTAAAATGTAATCGGTACCGCATTAGTAAATCACTAAATATGTAATTAGATTTTGTGCTAAATGTAAAATTACAAGTTAAAGTAATGCACCTCGTCAATTATGGTTTACGGAAATACGAATGCAACACAATAATAATACAACGGCAAAATTAGTGGAATATAAAAAAATAAAGGCGAGATTCTCTTGTGGAAGAGTGTGGGGTAGTTTTTATTTTGATTTATTTTTATTTAATCGTATTAACAGTGGCAGGGCACAGACCTCCGCTCATACAGCTAAGTCACGAGCATTATTAGTTCTTAATAAATTTATTATAGATATACATTATTACACCATACACATGTATCCATACATGGTCGTTTTAAAACAAAAAATAAAATAAATACATCAAAACATTAAATTACATAAATTGATTAATAACATCCAACGGAATCAAATAATTTAAACAAATCAATTAAATCGTCGATCTGTTCCAATAATTTGTCGCAGTTTTCTGTGATGTATAATAGAGAATTTAATTATTTTGTGAGAGGACCGGGACAAGGTAGAAAACACATGGCAGAAAGCCACGTCTAGCGGCCGTTCTAGCTAGAAACACGTTCGAGATGTAACAGTGAGCGAGTGAGTGAGCGAGTGAGTGAGTGAGTGAGCTGACGGTGACGGTGCGGCTCCTCCGTTCAACTAAACTGGTTTTGGTTTGTTCGCGCTCTGCGATGCTTAAACGTGAGCTATAGCTGTCTGCTCTTGTCAATGTGGGTGAACCGCGAATAGCTGTTTATAGTTGTAATTGCAAGTCGGAAAGATGTTCAATTCAATATTAGATTTAAAAATTGCATCGCATGCATTAAAAATAAAGATTTTTTATGTTCCGCTAATTTTGCCAATATGTGAAGAAAATTGTTAGAGATATAAAGTTGTGTCATGCAATAACTTCCGGACATTGGTAGCCTGATTGTACTTATGTTACTAGTAGTAATTATTCTTACTGTTTTCGCAAACCCACTGTTTTCGGGTGGGTTTGCGGGAGCACGAGAGCGATAGTTGTGTCGAGTATGTATTGTTGATATATCGCGGCGCTACCGCGACCGGTAGACATGTAGACATGTAAACATGGCTGCGCTCGAACCTCGGGGAAGGGTTCGGTGACGCGGCCCCGCCGCCTGCCACTCGAACTCTTGTCCTCGAGCTTCGCGCACAGTCTCACTCTGCGCTGTTTGTGTGGCAGGCGCCGGACTGCTACCTGTACCCGGGGTTCGACGCGCTCGAGAGCGGCGACACGCCCAACATGGCCGAGATACACGCCTACCTGCGCGACGGCATCGCGCTGGACTACGTGGAGGCCTTCCGCCGCCACGTGCCCGCCGCCGTGCCGCCCGCCTCGCCGCCCGCCTCGCCGCCCGCCCGCGCGTCCAGCCCCGCCAGCCCCGAGCCCGAGCTGGGCACGTGCATCCCGCTGCTGATGCCCAGCGCGTGTCCGCCGCCCGCCAGTCCATCCCCGCCGCCCGCCAGCCCCTCCCCACCGCCCGCCAGCCCCTCCCCGCCCCCGCCGCCGCCTCCTGCCGCGCTGGTGCAGCAGACGCCCCCCCAGCTCCCCGCCCCGCCCGCGCCTCGCCCTAGGCCGCCCGGCATCAACCCGCAGGCGCCGGTGTTCACTCCCCGCCACCCGCAGGCGTTCAGCCCCCGCCACAGCTACGCGCGGCCGCCCGGCATGTACCCGCTGGGCGCGGGGCTGCCGCCGCCGCCGGGCGCCGCGCCGCCGGGCCAGTGGTTCGGGCCGTACCCCGCGCCGGGCGGCGTGACGCTGAGCCTGGCCGAGTGCTCCACGTACCAGATGCTGGCGAGCGTCAACCCGGCCGCGGCGCACTGGTACATGGTGGGCGCGATGGGTCGCGCCATAGGAGCCCCGATGCTTGGGGCCCCAACGCTGGGCGTACCCCCGCGGGGGGTCCCGCCGCCTCGGGCCCCGGGTGGCATGGGGTCCGTGCGGGCGCCGCCCGGCTTCGGTGTGTAGGCCTCCCGTACAGTTTCTCCAACCGAGTGCCTTCTATCAGTTTGCAACAAATCTACCTCCAAATTAACGGATCCTGACAGCTGCCGCCAAACGCTTTTTTTACATTAGACATAAGGAAACTTGTTTTAGAGATAGTAGACTTAAGAAGTAAGCGTAAGATAAGAATACTTCGGTCTGAACATTATTTGTTATTATTACGAGTATTTTGTTAAGTGTTATGTTTTCTTGAAGCTATCGCTCGACATATATTTTTATTGACTGATACGTATGTCGTTGTGCTTTTTTGACATCTTGATTTAATAAATATGATCATTAAATTCCTTTAAAATTGTTTATTATCTTTCTGTTGTTAACGGTTCTCAAAAATCAGATTAATGTTCTGTATTTTGAAGTGCTTAACAGTAATTAAGGTCATTGTTACGACGGTGACGTTACGGTTTTTGTATGGATCATTTAGAGATATGTATATATATATATAACCGAACTGTGAGTGCCACTCATCCAACAGCTGCAATCAAATAAGGTACTAAGGGTCAAACTACATTGAGCCAGAGTCGAAGCGAAGCAACGTATGTAGGATGTGCGCGAATTCTCTCGTCTTGACTCATATTGAAGTACCTACAATATTTTTTTGCGATTATAAATTTATTAGCAGTTGATATACTGTCCGCGATCTATTTCGATGTATGTATAGCATTAACAGTTTGCCAACGGCATAATTAAGTTTTTCCCTCAACTTAATCCAATTTATCTTTTCATAGTTGGTAATGAACTTGTTTGTGCGAAACTCTCGGTACGCCAGTCCGACTCGCACTTGGCTAGTTTTATTAGCGTAGATGCGCTCGTGTTCGCGCACCTGTCGAAGCTATCTCGCAGACGAGTCTTTTGTGTATTTGGAGAGGAATGTGTGAATTATGGCGTGGCAATAGCGGTCAACACGCTATGTGCATTTTAAACTGAGGCGCTGCTTCTCTTCGCGTCTGAGTCAGTGTGCTTAGACCCTTAGTTAATATTCTCTCTCTTAACTTCAGCTTACCTTTGTTGATGAAATCTTAGTAGACCAAAGCGTTTGACGGGTGGCACACATCGCATTTCCATTACTTAGAATTAAGTACAAGTATACTATAAACTATATTTTGATCTTTTCTGTGATAAAGATGATGAATCAAGTCTACAAGATTGTCAGAACTGTGTTTGAATTAAAAGTATTTTTCAAAATTAACAATAATTTTTATTCTCTAACTTATTATTCCTGAGTGCAACCAAGTCCTCAGCTAACACCCATTTTGGCAAATACCCATCCAGGCCGCCTCACACTCACAGTGGGTCGAAAAAGGCTCTTGAAAGTATCGGTTCTTTTTCGCTTGAAATGGTTTTAAATGCAGTATCATGCTCATACAGTTAATATTCCTAGCCAGGAATCGATATTCCATAGATTTTGGAAAAAAAACACGCCTTAAGTCACCACCCGATAGTGTCGCTACTAAGGATCCAAGGGCCTTTAGGCGCGATTGGTCCAATTCACCTTATTCGCGATTGGTCCAATTCGCGGTTGGACCAATTTGCGTTTAGTCCAATTCGCGGTTAGTCCAATGTATTTCCAAAATTAAACAAAATAACACATTTTGAAGTACATATTGTACTATATTTATTCTTATCTAATCATGTTACTTATCATTATTTTGTATTACAAGCTCCTACCAATAATTAGTAGTAATACTAACTATTATAAAGTACTAACTTAAAAAATAAATAAAAAACTTCTAAAACAAATGTTGATTTTTTGTACCAATTTATCATACATACATAAACTCACGCCTTTTTACACGACTGCCGAAGGAGGGTAATGTGTTTATCAGTCTATGTATGTATGTATGTCAATTGATGCGTCTTAACCCTGCGAGTGTCATAGGCTACATTAAAATTGGATAATAGAAAAATGGCGGATTTTGGGTGCCATATTGTGGGGGCCCAAATTTTTATTTTCTTCCAAACCCATCGTGTGGGGTATCAAAATAAAGGGTTTTAAGAGGTGATTTCAAAAATATATAACACTTATATGTTTAAATGTATCTAATTCGAATAAAAACTAACTAAAAAGTTATAAATAAAAAAACTTAATTAAAAAAATCAAAAAACCCGACTGCTTCAAAAGCGAACTAAAAAGTCGTAAACAAGGAAAAAATCATGCTGTGCAGGCGGAGGATACACCAGATTTTGGTCAGCCAGCCCGCGAATATGTATGTATCCTCCGACTGCACAGCATGATTTTTTCCTTGTTTACGACTTTTTAGTTCGCTTTTGAAGCAGTCGGGTTTTTTGATTTTTTTTTCCCATGGGAGTAGACAGAAACTACAGAACGCCACCTCCTGCCCGGCGAGCATGGCCTACTGTGACATCGCTTAAGTCACACTTTTAATCACAGTTTGGGCGATAAACTCATTTTGTCTTAAATGCTAGCACGGCGGCGTGAGATATTTTCTTGACCTGTGGCATAACTTCTTGACGTTTATTTTTTTCTTTTTCGGAAATTTTCCAATTTTATTGTAGTTTCGGTTTAACCTTGGCCATAAAAACCATTTATGTTCTGAGAAGCATAGCCCTACGACGCACTGTTGCCGAATTATGGGCCTCCGTATCTTATTTTATTTTGCATATTTCCAAAATGATATCTCTAAAACGGTATGTCCTAGGCCAAAAATAACCAAAATTTAGCCCCCCCCCCCCCCCTTTGCTACCCCCATGTTAGCAGCATCCCAAAATGAATTACAAGTTTTTTTTTTTTTACATTGCTTGGTTTTCGACTCGGTCATGACAAGTTATGATAAAATACATCATGTCTTACAATTTGTCTTAAATGCTAGCACGGGACAACCATGTGACATAATTTACAGGCGCGACTTGCTTTTCTTGTTGTTGACTTCATAGTGCGACATAATTTGAATAGACGACCAAATAAAATAATACGTAAAAAAGTATGCCGTTCATACAGCTGAACAACTTTTTAATTTTGTTGGGAATAAATTAATATTTGACCCACGACCATAGACTTATGCACACTTTATTTTTCTTTGTTTGTTTGATTACATATTAAGTGTTTGTTAGAAAGATATATTTATTGTGAAAATTTTAATAATTACTAAAAAATATAATAGCTTGGACCAATACCGGTGGGCCCCTATTTTTTATATTTTAAATGTTTTTTGGGGATTTTATTTAAGAAATATTCAAAAATGTAGGAAGCAAGAAGATTATGGTATAAAAGAAAATAATTATAAAAAAAATAATCATAATTAAAATAAGAACAACAATAAAAAAAAATACAATTATGAAAAAGTAATAATATAAAATTAATTAATAATCTTGTAACATTTCAATTAATTAATAAGCATTGATCACCAATTCACCATACACACAAAATGAATTTATTGGAATTTGGTGCAGTAATTAGAAGGAAAATATATATTTTTACAACTATAAAATTTTATCACCACCTCCGAACGAAAGTGATACATTTTTCTAAATCATCTGTCAAAATGTGACATTTGTGACAAAATGGGTGCGCCCGTATTAGTAATTAAGACCCGATGAGTCCCAAATAAACGTCAGGAAATTTTCTCACGCCGCCGGTGCTATTATTTAGGACAAAATGGCGTTATCGCGCAAACTGCGATGAGATGTGTGACTCAAGCCATGTCACAGTAGGCCGTGCTCGCCGGGCAGCATCAAGAAAGGCATGTTGCGCCTTTAAAATATGTCACACGTTTGACCCGTGCTAGCATTTAAGACAAATTGTAAGGCATGACATAATTTATCATGTCTTGTCACGAATGTCTTGGGTACGCCCATGCTCGCTAGGCTGCTGTGAGTATTTTCCCTTATATAGGGGTACGATTACAGCCTTGCACCAGTCAAGCGCGGCACGCGGCCATATCTCAAACACATATTAAAGATCCGGTACAACAGGCTTGCCACTACCCCGTCACCGCCCTTCAGCATTTCAACAGATACTCGGTCATACCCTGCAGTTTTACCAATCTTCATCCCACTCAGTGCTTTTATAATCTCATCCATTTGTATTTCATTCTCATGCTTTTGCTCTTCGTCTGAGTTTGGGTCTTGACAACTGGCTTCTACCCACTCACCCACTCCTTGCACACTATCCTGACAACTAAATAAACTTTATATCCCTTCCAGCATTCCAAGACCTTGCATTCTTCGCTCATTAAGCACCCATCTTCTGCTCTTATTACATTCATGCTCAATGTTTTTGTCACTCCACGAGCCAATCTTACCTGTTTCCAGAACAGCTTTACATTAGCCCTGAAGTTATCGGAGAACTTCTTGTTATATTTTTCTTGCTGTTTATATTTTCATCCTTCTTCATTTTTACCACCTCTTTGACTTTCGCTTTCATTCCTTTCTACGTTACTTTCACTCTTTTTAGTGTGCTTATTCCGAGTGTTTTTAACTTGCTCGATCATGATAACGTAAACGATCTCTTATGTTAATTTGTATAAAAAAGTGGTTTCTCCTTACTGTCACCAGCCTAGCGAGCATGGGCGTACGCAAGACATTTGTGACAAGACATGATAAATTATGTCATGTCTTACAATTTGTCTTAAATGCTAGCACGGGTCAAACATGTGACATATTTTAAAGGCGCAACATGCCTTTCTTGTTGCTGCCCGGCGAGACATGCTCCACGGCGTGCTTTCTGAGGCACTTTCTGAATCTCGCTAAGTAAAGCATCGAGTCACCCATCCACGGACAAAACTTTGCAAGGATTGCTTTGTTGAACCTTGAAGCTCGACCCCCTGTCGCTGTTATGATTTAGCCACGAGATCTTCCATGAAATCAAATTATTACATTGACTTACTTGACCTAATATTTATAATTATCATGAATGTAAAATTTCCATCTCTAATTTTCTTTTTGTCTGTAGAAGTGTAATACTTATTCCTCCGCTAAGGTGAACGCGCACCTGTCCGCGCCGCACTCGCCGCACGCGCCGCAGTCATCGCATTTTCTCAAGGCCCCGCGCTATCCGCGCCGCACGCAATGTATCAACTTCTGTATAACTTGAACTATATTTTCATACAGATACGGATCATGTTTCCGCGCCGCCCGCATCGCTTCGCCGTCGATCTGTCGATCGAGTCTGATGACGTCATCCGCACGCACTGGTGGAATCCGTATACCTACAGCATTTTGCTGAAATGCGGCACGTGCGGCGCGGATAGGTGCGCGAGGCTGCATACGATGTCATATAAAGATTTATAAAATGCGATGACTGCGGCGCGTGCGGCTCCTGCGGCGCGGATAAGTGCGCGTTCACCTTTACCCGTATAGTAAGGCTATTAAGGCGCCGATTCCCTTGAGTAGCTAAATTTAAAATGAGAATCACGTCTAAACGGCTAGTCGTAATTTTTTGGAAAAAATATATGCTAGATTAGACCATTTTTTCTTAAGACGACGACTAACGCCAACGACCGATATGGTGTCAATTTCATTAAAATACTCCCAGCGGTTTTGTTGTGATTGTCGTGTTTTTGTCCGTTTTAGACATAACTTTACAAATTAATTACACTATGTTATATACGAATAAAACTCAAAATTTGCTCAGATGAAATTATTAAGAAAATACTCCCAGCGGTTTTGGTGTGATTATCGTTTTTTTGTCCGTTTTAGACATAACTTTACAAATTAATTACACTATGTTATACGAATAAAACTCAAAATTTACTCAGATGAAATTATTAAGAAAATGGTCTTATAACATATATTTTTTGCAATAAATTACGACTAGCCGTTTAGACGTGCTTCTCATTTTAAAATCAGCTACTCAAGGGAATCGGCGCCTTATTAAGGTGGGCCGCTAATAAGGAAAGTACAAAAAACTACTAAATTTTGGGTCGCGCGGGTGTGAAACGAGTGCGCGTTTTGGTCCCTCAAGGTCGTTGGCGTTAGTCGTCGTCTTAAGAGGAAATACGGGCGGAGAGACTTTTGAAAAATAGGTATTTGAAAAAACTATCGCTGTCGCTCTGCGAACTGCGAGCGCGTGGCGTCCGGCCGCCCTACCCATGTGTGTGTAAGTTGACAGTGTGTGCGTGCCTCAGAAACGCTCCCGGCCGCGGCTCGCGCATTTCTTGTAATCGCCCCTGTCACTCGTTACTTTTGTAGTTGTGGATTGTGGACAGATATCCAACAATATCTGTTATTCTTAACAGCAAACGCAGATTTTTTTTAAGTGACTAATAATACTGTAGAGCAATTTAATAATGTAACTAATTGCTAAATTTATTGGCGGAAAAAGAGTTAACTTTGCAGGAAGTGGCTCATATCTTATCAGACAAGATGTTATGGAGTAGTAACTCCATGGAATAGCGAAGGGCTATTCATGCACGCATTAAAAAAAAATACAGGGCTGCAGTCCGGGCCAATATATTAAAAAAAATATAGAACAAAAGCAGCGTTCGAAAAAAATCACAGAGATTTTCCGAAAAAGAAAACTGACGTATCCCAAAGACGGAGTGAGCAAAATAAAAAGAACTACATAACCTGTTAAAAACTACGGTTGTTTAGAGTTGGAAGAAGATATGCCTTTGGATTTATATAAATTAAAAGAAAAATAGTTTCTTGAAAGATTGCTCTCAACTAAGGATATTCAAAGAAAAACAGTGGGGGCCAAAGCGATAATAGCTTATGGGAAATTGAAAGACTAAAGAGGTTTACGGCATCGAATTTTGGGCGAATATGTAAGATGCGGCTGAAAACATCGGTTCGCAAAATATGAGAAACGTTATTATATATCAAATTTAAAGGAACTGTGGCTACCAATTATGGCAAGGAAAAGGAATCTGAAGCGATCGATCAATTTATCAAGCACACGGGGCTACTGGGGGGTGACCATAAGCTCTTAGAGTAAGGTTATTTTGAGTGTGTGTAACGGACAGATGTATATGACGTGTGTACATCTGTCACTTACTCGATCTCAAAATAACCTTACTCTAAGAGCGTATGGTCACCCCCCTGGTATTAGAGTGTGGAATGTTTATCGATGAAAACAAACCTTTTTTTGCGGCAAGCCCGGATGGTCTGGTAGGTGAAGACGCGATAATAGAGATAAACTGTCCTTATGAAATTGCAAGTATGTCACCTGAAGACGGAATTCATCAAAAATAAATGGATTTAGAGCTGTTTTCAAGGGTCATCACTAATCGTCTCCGTAGGCCACACACATTCGCTGCGGCAGGTTATACAGAAGACCGAAGAGTACAACCTGCCTCTCTGTTTAGCGTTTGTGGAATACGAGAAAGGCTTCGATTCGATCGACACTTGGGCTGTACTGGAGTCTCTTCAACGGTACCAAATTGACTGGTACATCGAAGTGTTGAAATGTTTGTATAAAAACGCCACCATGTCAGTTCGACTTCAGGATCAGACCTCGGAACCCGTCCTTATGCAGCGAGGTGTGAGACAGGGAGACGTAATATCTCTAAAACTGTTCACCGCTGCACTGGAGGATGTCTTCAGGGTTCTGGACTGGAAAGGGCTAGGCATAAATGTCAATGGCGAATACATCACTCACCTTCGGTTTGCCGACGATATAGTGGTCATGGCTGAGACTATGGAGGACCTCAGTACAATGCTCGATGACCTCAGTAGAGCTTCCTAAAGCGTGGGTCTTAGGATGAACATGGACAAAACCATGGTGATGTTGAATGTCCATGTTACACTCACTCCAATCAAGGTCGGATACTCTACACTCGAAGTTGTGGGCGACTATGTCTACCTGGGACAAACGATCCAGTTGGGTAGAGTCAACTTCGAGATAGAGGTCAACCGTCGAATCCGACTTGGCTGGGCAGTGTTCGGGAAGTTGCGGTATCTTCTCGTCCAACTTACCAAAGTGTCTCAAGATGAAAGTCTATGACCAGTGTGTGTTGCCAGACATATGGCTCTGAGACATGGTCGCTTACTATGGGCCTCACCAGAAAGCTTACAGTCACCCAAAGGGCAATGGAGAGGGCTATGCATGAAGTTACCTTGCTTGGTCGAATCAGAAATGTAGAGATCCGCAACAGAACCAGGGTTACCGACATAGCCCGAAGAATTGTGAAAACTTAAGTGGCAGTGGGCAGGGCACATTGCTCGCAGAACGGATGGCCGATGGGGCAGAAAGGTTCTGGAGTGGCGACCGCGAACCGGAAGACGTTGCATTGGAAGGCCTCCCACCAGATGGACCGATGACTTGGTGAAGGTTCCGGGGATCCGCTGGATGCGAGACGCACGGGACCGATCAATGTGGTGACGCTTGGGGGAGGCCTATGTCCAGCAGTGGCTGATATGATGACGATGATGATGATGAAAAAGATTTATGTACGTTTAAAGGCAAAATTTAGCGTAGCGTATTTAGAGTAGCGTAGAACTTTCGAAAACGTAATAGTGAATAACTCAGATTAGAGGTAAATACATTCGAAATTTTTAAATGCCGGAAGAGAAATAAACAAGGAGTGTGCGCACTAGGATCCAGGAACGAATCATACCATCAAAGAGTAAAATAATATATTATGGGCGCATACCATTCCCCGTGTAGTAACTATTAAGTAATCTGTGCCGTGGCTCTAACGCGCGCTCGTATCGGCTCCTTTCGCAATTGACGTCCTTCATATATGTACATAGATTATATATTGCAGCATTTGTTCCTATCATTGAATAATTTGATTTTACTTTTTGGTAGTTGAGTAGGTTGTTTGAAAATACTCATTCTAAAATATTTGTTTTCGGTTTGTAAATACTTGGAGATGTTAACGAAGACTATCTCCGTAACCGCAATACTGCAGTATTAAAATTATTAAGTGACGCTGGTTATAAATCTTTATTACAAACGCTTGCCTCTACCTGCGGTGGTACTCAAATAGATAATATTTCTAACTTCACTAACTCCATTTTCAGTTACCATCGTCCTATGTGGTCCCGTTTTTAGACGTTGTGAGCTGCTGAAACCGTTTTAATGTTCATGTAACACTAAAAAACCCTCTTCTTAGTCCGCATTATTATGTAACTACGGAACCCTATTACTGCGCGTGGCCCAACACGCACTTGGCTGGTTTTTTGTTTTTCTCTCTGTACGGCGGGTCTTGAAAACTTAGACCCAGCCGTATGGACAGCTTCCACGAACCCATCGCTGTATTCGTCCACAGAGCTCCCTACTCGAAACGATTCTGGAAACTTCGAGCTGAAAGATCTCGGGGTTTTGGATCTGGATCTGTGCTGGACCGAGCGTAGACTTCACCAGTCGAAACCTTTCAAGCTTAATAATCATATTAAATGTGCCATGTACCATGTGGTGATCGCTCCGGGTTTTCACCGAAGTGATCACAGAGACATCATTGAACATTAGCTTCTTGGTTGATATGATGAAGTCGATCTCGTTTTCAGATGCACCATCGGGGCTCTGCCAGTTTCATTTCCTGTGCTCAAGCTTTCTGAAGAAGGAGTTCATCATATAGAGGTAGGTCCAGTAGGTGACCCCGGTGATTGCGACGTAAAACTCCAAATTGCCCCACTTGCACCTCCTCCTCACCTCATTTGCCCAGTTTTGCGTTGAAGTCCCCCATGACAACGGTGAAGTGAGTTTTGAAACCATTCATGGCTATAGAGATATCCTCATACATGGTCTCCACCTCGACCTCACGGTGTGCCAAGGTCGGGGCGTAGACCTGTATGTCGTTCAGAAAATATTTTGAGGATATTCTGAAGGTACGCCACCCAGGTCGACACTCTCTTTTGATCTTCACCACGTTGTTCACAAGGGACTTCATATCACATCACACATCATCAGCCTATTAATGTTCCCCTAAGAGGGAATGGGTCGTAATCCACCACGCTGGCCCAGTGCGGGTTGGTGGATGTCACATGTCGTTGAATTTTTGGTTCTAGGACATGCCGGTTTCCTCACGATGTTTTCACCGTTTTGAGAGCAGTGGTGATGAAATAATTTACACACAACACTTACAACTTGTAAGTCGCCGCCGATACCACTGGGCCACCATTGCTCTCTTGGGACTTATGAACGATAAAACCGACACCACCCTGTGACTGCCGGTCACCCTCTCGGAAATAGAGCAGGTTACTGGATTTGAGGTTTATCGAGTCCTCCCCTCTCTCGTCGGACTTCAGATAACCCTATAATACTCCACCGTAACCTGCTCAATTCTTCCTCAAGTTCGGCTATCTTCTTGTCAGTCCTTAGTATTTACGTGTTATATGTTGCCCTTGCCACGCCATCGCCTCGTCCGCTACCGTAGTCAGACGGCCTGCTGGGCACTCGGGGCCGTTTGGTCGTTGTGCTATTAATTTTGGTTGGGGGCGGTTTGCCATAATCGCCACGCTTGCCAGGTGGGTTGGCGATCGCAGTTTGTTGTTAAAGAACACAGAGAACGCTGCTTCCCATTCTCTGGTGTGTCCCTTAGTCGCCTCTTATGACACTCACGGGAAGATATGTGATGGTGAAATTCTTTACCGTCCGACACCATACGGAACGTGTAGGAAATGTCGGAAAATAACGGGCCCAAATAAAGAAAATCCACAGAGATAGTTTCTGTGACAATTTTAGTTGATTGCAATTGCATAGTAAAATGTTATTTAAATAATACACTTCATTATTTTATGTCCGTGACTACCATCAACGCCAATCGCTTCCATAATTGGTAAATAATTGGTACTCAACGAAAAGGAAACGCCCGGCAGCCTAATTGTGTAAGTGAATTCGGCAAAGGAAACAATCTGTTTCTTTCCCAAAAACGACTTTTTGTATTGCGAAAAGTAGTTTTTGGGAAAGAAACAGATTGTTTCCTTTGCCGAATTCGCTTACACAATTAGGCTGCGGGTGTCACCATTGTGTGGATCGCCCGGAGCACACGGTGGAGCATACGATGGAGGTCTGCCCCGCTTGGGCAGAGCACCGCCGCCGTGTCCTCGTGGCAGCAGTGGCGACCTTTCGTGTCCGGCGCTGGTTCAGCCCATGGTACGGAGAGAGAGCGCTGGGATGAAAAGCTGTCATCTCCTTCTGCGAAACAGTAATGCTCGCGAAGGAGGATGCGGAACGCGTGAGGGAGATGCAACATAGACGCTCTAACGCCCCTAGCCACCGCAAGAGACGCCCCGGACGTCGGGAGTCGCAAGCCGATTCCCGGCCACCGCTGGCAGCACATAATGGGCTCGCCGTCCAATAAGGATCAGCCACGGCGCATAATGTTTCACGCGCGCCGCAACGAGATGTCGGGGTCCGTTAGGGCCGATGCCTGTTTGGGTCGTGGATAAATTTGAAAGAGAGTTACCGCGGCCCCGGCACAAGCAACTGAAGGAACACGGGTGGGTTTTAGTCAGTAAAAGTCTGACACGCCCTCCCGCTTCACCCAGAGCGGGCGAAGTCATTGGATGATTACCAAACCCAAAAAAAAAAAATGTCGGAAGCGTTGGGCATAAACAGTGCTGACATGAAGCACAAAATAGATAGTATACAGAAGGGCCACTCACGCAGTTTAGAAAATTGACAGCTAAACTTGACAGATTCACTAGGGTTGCTACTATATTGATTCCGAATTAAAAAAAAAGAGTAGGTTGCCCAAGTTACAAACATAAATACATAGATTCGTCTAAACATACATCATATCATGCTTACATGCCTTAGAGGGTAGACAGGGCATCAAATATCCATTTAATATCACGAAACATTTAATATTACGCCACATACGATGAACATTGGAGAGTAAAAAGACTTAGTAATAGTGTAATAATGATCCCACTTAAAAAAAAAAATTGTAATAAGCTCCAAGCTCGACAAAAATATAAATGTGAAAAAACAGGTACCTAATAAAATCAAAAAACCAAAGATGATCTTAAACAAGAAGAAAATTATGCTGTGCAGTCGGAGGAAACATATTTGTAAGCTGTACCTATGACTTGAACCTTATTATTATGACAAGTTCCTAATTTCATCTATGGGCTTAAAATAATTTATTATAATCCTAGATAGTGAATTTCTAATTTGTCATCTTGAAAGATTAAAGTTATTAATTTATAGTTTGCACTTATTTAAAACTAAATTAAAAAAGCCTTCTTGTTAGAAAAATGTTTTTACTCGGTGTCAGAATTTATGTCTGTAAAGTATCGATAGTGTTCCACTTGGCTTGTATAGCCCTGAGCTCGTCTTCAAGTTCCCATTTTTCGCATATTTCGTCTACGTTGATACTGCTCACCGACCTGTTGAAAGCCCTAAAATTGGTTCTCTGTTGAGCCAATAGTTCAGTGGCTTCAGGGTTTGACTGCGTACCTTTTTCATCCGAACCATAGGCAGTAAGTAAGCTTAGAGTAGACTGGTAGAGGCTCTTACCCTGTTGATAAAAGTTAGATGCGAAGTATTGAGGTTCCCTATCCGGAAACTCAGAGAGTTTCAAGTGATTTTGTTCGAACTCTCCCCAGAGGTTATCCAACGACTCTATTCTCTTTTGGATGTATTCTGTCGTTTTTCTCGACAACGGATCCTTACCGAAGTTGACCTTAATCCTATTGAGACCTTCTAATATTTCCGATTGACGAGCGCTTAAAACGGCCATAATGATTTAATAAAGGAACAATCTTACTTGGACACTGACGAATTGCGATACCAACTGTAGGCTGCCAACGCCGTGTGTCTACTGATGTAGATTCAGCTCCACCGATGTCTTCTTGGAACAATTCACTGATGGTTCACTGAATGGACTGAGTTGAACTATTTACGGAACTGTCGCGAAACACTCAACGAATATAATCAAGTGTGTGGCTGCGATTTCAACACACCTTGATCTATACACCCGATTGATTGATAAATTCGCGTGATCACAGTTTCTCGAAGGACCAAAAAAAATGTACGACGAAGGTCTATACACTTAGTTCAAGTGCACGATGATAGTTCTGTACACTTGAGATGATGAAAACCCGGGGATAATGAAATAAACCGCCCGTGTTGAGTGTGGTAAAATCACTCAACACGGGCGGTTTATTTCATTATCCCCGGGTTTTCATCATCTCAAGTGTACAGAACTATCATCGTGCACTTGAACTAAGTGTATAGACCTTCGTCGTACAATGTCAGTTAATGATAAATAGATACTTGCTATTAAATCATTTTTAATGAAATTTATTTGACATTATTTAAATTATGTATTTGACATTACATTGGATTCATTGAAATCACAATGTTTTTGTGACATAAATTGTATTATCTTGACATTATAATTTTTTGTGACATATATTGGTTTAACTCGATGTTTATTACTTGTGACATGTAGCGTATTTATTTGAAATTATAATTTTCTTGTAACACATATTGTACTAACTTGACATAATATTTTATTTTTTTATTTTTATTGTGACATATATTAGTTTTACTTGACATTACGTTTATTACTTGTGACATATTATATCGTATTAATTTGAAATTATAATCTTCTTGTAACATATGTTGTATTAACTTGCAATTATAATTCTTACTTGTGAAATGTACCTATTATGAACA
This sequence comes from Orthosia gothica, assembly GCA_949775005.1. Lineage (NCBI taxonomy): Eukaryota > Metazoa > Arthropoda > Insecta > Lepidoptera > Noctuidae > Orthosia > Orthosia gothica. The sequence continues at coordinate 849,448 of OX459046.1, read as the reverse complement.
AATTTGTATATTTTTTTTTTTGTGACTTTTTGTATTAACTTGACATTGTAATTAGTTCTTGTGACATACATCGGATTGATTTGGAATTGTCTTTTTTAATTTTTTGTTACTTATACAATATAAACTTGACATTGTACCTAATCTTATCTTGAGGCATTTATGGGATAAATTTGAAACTGGAATTTTCTTTTGGAACATATTTTTAATTAATGTGGCTCAATTTTAATAATAATTTAATTGACCTCGACGTGTATTATTATAATTCTTTTTTTTAATTTTAATTATGTAATGTTCGACACAATGTAAATTGTTTGAGAATAAATAAATGAAATGAAATGATTAATGACCTATAAAACTTAAAAATAATTGAAAGAAAGAATTAAAAACAAAAAAGTAAATTCGGTCTGTAACAAATAATAAAGGTAACCCATCCAATGCAACCAACCTCGTTACAGTACTTAATGTATGAATGATGTGACAAACGCCTGCACAAAGCAATCATGACAGCCGCGACTGAGCTCGGTCCAATATTGCCCAATATTCCCTGTAAAACCGAAATGTCAAAGTGAGAGTGGCCCCTCTGTCTGAGGCGCGCCGCCGCTTCCGTACTTTGTGCATGAAGCAACAACTGCTAAAGGATCGCTTCTTTGGCCGCCTGAAAAAGGTATTAAATAGACTTTTGTCGGGCGGAAATAAGGTGCGCGCCTTCAACAGTTGGGTCATGCCGGTTTTGATGTACTTTCGGCATACTCAAATGGACGCCCTCGATAGGAGGGTTCGGACATTGCTGACTGCAAACCGGATGCATCACCCACGATCATCGGAGATGAGACTGTACATCCCGCGGAAGTGTGGGGGGTCGAGGCTTTATAAATGCGAAGACTCTTCACAACCGCGAGGTGTGCAGCCTCAGAGAATACTTTTTAAGATCTAAAGTGGGTATGCAACGGGATGTGATCGCAGTGGACTAGGGACTCACCCTGTTATCCATGGATAAAGAGGAATGGCGCAAACCGAGTACTACCTACTGACGAAAGCAAAGAGGTATGGCAGGGTAAGGAGCTACACGGGCGCTTCTATCGGGCTCTCCATTGGCCCGATGTAGATTTCCCAGTGACCGTGTCCTGGCTACGTTTCGGCGACCTTTTTGGGGAAACTGATGGTTTTGTCCTTTTGTTTTTTCTCCCATATTACATTATTTTACTCTTTGGTTTTGTCTGACATCAGAACAACCAGAATCACTACCAGAATGAATCCATCTGACATATTATCTCTGGTTGTTCTCGTCGGGCTAACGGCGAGTACATACACAGGCATAACCATGTGGCCAGGAGTATTCCCAGCAACTTGCTTTGAAGTACAATATTGGATTCTGAGGTACCGTATTACAAATATGTGCCTGACCCAGTTCTCGAAAATGACCAAATCACGTTGTACTGGTATCGGTATATCACCACTGATAGGAATATTGTTGCCAATAAGCCGGATATAGTGGTGATAGACTGATTAGCGCGCCGCACAATAATAATCGATGTCACCATCCTCCATGGCGAGAACCTCGTGAAAGCTGTGAAAGAAATAAATCCCGACTTAGCACACGGTTGTCGACATGTGGAATGTATGTAGGTATGTTTGTTTGTTTGTATGTATGTTTGTCCACGCATTTCGCCAAAACTACTTAACGGATCGTGATCATTCTATTTTTATTGAATTAACTATCTCTCAACTTACGGCACAGCGCAAGTTTCCTCAAAATCGATTCAGCAGTTTTCAAGATATGGAACATACAACCGAACTCCTTAGCGAGAAACAGCACGAATGTGTAAATTAAGATATTATGGGTATGTCCGTATATATATGTTTCTCTGTGGTATTTTGTCAATCCTTTAGGTACGTAAGGTACCTAAAGGATTGATATAGACTTTGTTCTCTTTTTACCGACTTCAAAAAAAGGGCGGTAATCAATTCGAGACGTAAGTAATATTGTAGGAATTTCACAATACCAATTCACAAACCTATGTTACTCTGTATGGACTTCTAAGCACATACACCAAATTTCATAAGTGTATGTATGTATGTTTCTTTGTATGCATGCTTGTATGTATGAATGTTTGTACACGCATATCTCCGAAACTAGTAATCGGATCGTGAACATTCTTTTTTTATTAGATTACCTAGGGCCTTGTCCGGCAGCCTAATTGTGTAAGTAAATTCGGCAAACGAAACAATCTGTTTCTTTCCCAAAAACACACACATACACAAAAAGTTGAATCTTTAATCTTTTTTTTTATGTTTTTCAGCATTTCTGAAAAAACAAAACAACGTTTAGATTCGTTTCTTGTAGTTTCTGACAGTTACATCATTTCGGACATCTTTATTACACAAATAATCGCTAAGACAGTTACACATCAACTGAGCGAGCGCATAGCCACGCACCGCTTCCGACGACGTACCTTCGTTACGTAGCCGTACCTACCGTACATTAGCACGTCACGTCAATCCACCACGCCGCAAGACCGCACCGTTCCAGGTTGACGACGTCGTGACGTGGTGATGGGGACCCGCAGCCTAATTGTGTAAGTTAATTCGGCAACGGAAACAATGTTTCTTTCCCAAAAACACACACATACACAAAAAAGTTGAATTTTCAAGGCACGACAACGTGCTTTTTTTTTCTATACATTCAATTACACTTATTGTACAGCATAAAGCTGGGAACAAATTATCCGGCCATCTGTTCACCAGACCGAATCGGATTAGAACAATGGTAATTTCTATTGTGTCTGGAAATGGACAGTTGAAGGTTTAACGGACGCGGCTGACGGACGTGACTTACAGCCTCGGCTGATATGTGTGCACAGTCGTATGGGTAGTAAGAAATACGTATATGGTCTTTGCGTATGGGACGCGGCTGCCAGATCTCTATCAGACGTCCGAACGCCCAAGGTCACGTCACGTCCGCGACTTACGTCCGATAGTTTGCACAATGTAATGTACATTCATTACCTAGATACTCTATAAGCCGCGGCTGTCAGTCGCGTCCGTTAATTTGTTTCCAGCTTTACACTTGTCTAAAACCTTAAAAGGTTTATGTGACAAAGTGGAGGCAGCAATCTCATACCACAATTTACTAAAATAGGTAAACTTATACTTATACCCACATAAAACGATGTGATCTCACCAGTAATATATTTTTTAAGGTAAATTTACATTTAGATTGCGGCATCGTGACGTGTATATAAACGACAATGTAATAGTTATTTGTTATACAAGAGTGCAAAGTTGCTTTTTAACCGCGTGTTCAATTTTGATGACCGAGCAAGCGAAGGATTCAAAATTAGAATCCTGAGCGTTAGCGAGGGAATCAAAAGAGCACGAGGTGAAAAATCTTTGCACTCGAGTGCAACACGTAACTTTTCATTCCACCTCAGCGAGGAAATGACTAAATGCAAAAAAAAAAACGTTTACAATCACAAGATAGCACTTTTATTTCAGTTTAGGTATTAATTACTACATTATGACAGGTAAGAATTACAGAATAATCTTTAAATTATAACAAAATAATACTAAGGTATAATTAAGAAAATTTTAAAGTAACGTTGCTACAGTTATTTAAATTGAGTGTAATATTCCAATATTGGTGTTAGTCACTTGTGTACTGTTTTTCGGTAAACAATCTGTCATACTTAATAGTTGTACCGATTCATCGGATTCCCTTGGCGTGAATGTTGGAGAGAGAGGGAGATGGTTAGAACCGCGTACAAAGCAAATTGAAAAAAGAACACCAAGAAGATTCCGAGTCTGAGTTTTTAACAAATTAAAAAAAAATTGTATGATATATTCGGCACCATAGAGGTAGCAGTAAATAGGTTTAATGTTTTTTTAAATTCACAAACTTAGTGCACACGATGTTCTAAATTCAATTTACTTTATCCTCTAGTGCAACGGTCAGCAACAGGCGGACCGCGGTCCATTTGCGGACCGCGAAAGGTTGAACCTCGGACCGCCAAATATTGTAATGTAGGTATGTCAAGTATAAACAAATACGTAATATTTTTGAACCAATCTAACTAAGTACATACCTAATCTAATTAATCTGTTTTACAATATCGACATCGATCAAAAACATCGCGTCGCCGAGTCGCCGCGCGCGCTCTGTTCATACGTACTTATAGCTCCAACGACCACTTGTAACTGAGCGTGAGCGGAGCGCGGCCTAGCGAGCGGGTTTTGTTAACACGCGAGCGAGAGCGAGACGGCATGCACTAGCAACAGCGTACGCGAATTAGTTATTGTATGTAAATGTGATTTAGCCATTCGCTACGAAACATCAGCAGATTGAGCGTATCATTTTTATGGTAATATGTGGGAAAGCATTTCATATTTCGCGTACTTAGCGAACTGTGGCGCGCTTGCGACTTTGTATTTTGTAACAAACGCGAGCAAGTATCGAAATCGGGGGTCCGGGCGCGAGGGCGGGGGAAAGCAGACTGCCAGTCGGTCTCGCTCGGTCAGTCGCAGCGCAAATCGTGGAGCAACAGTTCATTTGTTTTGTGATTTCTTGCGTTTTAGTTCGTTTAATAAAAAATATTTTTTTACCTAGGCGTGATATGGATCCTAAAAAGCGAAAAGTGGACAGTGAAAACAGGAGGTTTTTAGAAGAATGGACTGAACAATATTGTTTTACGCTGCCTGATAGACCTCAAGCAGTTCCAGTGTGCCTTTGCAATAAAACTGTTGCTATTGTTAAAAGTGGAAATTTGAAGCGACACTATGAAACAACACATCAGCAATTCCACAAAAACTTCCCTCCTGGCAGTGAGGCTCGTAAAGAAAAACTTCAGGCACATCTCAGTTCTTACAATAAAAGCACAAAATTACTAGTTCGTTGCATGAGCGACCAAGAAAAATCCACAGAAGCAGCGTTACGTGTGTGCTGGACGCTTAATAAACATCAAAAACCATTTTCGGATTCGGAGATAGTGAAGGAATGTATTTTGGCAGTAGTCACAACACTTTTTGAAGAAAAAAAAGATGTTATCACTGGAATTCAAAGTATTCCATTATCAGCAAGAAGCAAAACACGAAGGACTGAAATTTTAGCTGCTGATATTAAGATGGCTCTTATCAAACTTCTGCAAAAGGCACCTTGCTACGCCATAGCACTTGATGAGTCGTGTGACATTACTGATGATGAACAAATGTCAATTTTTCTCAGATTTCTTGACATTGAGTCTAAAACTTTTAGGGAAGAGTTGCTAACAATATTGCCGTTAAAAGGTAACACTCGAGGAGAAGATTTATTCAAGGTAATTGATGAATTTATTACTAAATCTAACATCAGTTACGACAAAATGGTGTCTCTTTCTACTGACGGGGCTCCAGCAAAGATTGGCAAAGAAAAAGGTGTCGTCAAGAGAATCAGGGATAAAAATTCAGGCCTAATATCATATCAGTGCATAATCCACCAGACAGCCCTTTGTGGAAAACTTAGCGATACACTGAAAGAAGTGATGGACAGCTTGGTGAAGTTAATAAATTTTATAAGATCTCATTCCGCTCTTCAGCACCGACATTTCAAGGAGTTTCTTTTTGAATGTGATTCAGCGTATTCTGACTTACAGCAACACAACAATGTTCGTTGGCTAAGTAAGGGTCAAGTTATTGAACGTTTTTGGTCAATAAAAGAACAAGTAACCTCCTTCTTGCAAAACTTAGATACGCAGGCAGCTAAGAAGCACCTTAAGTTCGTAACAAATAAGCACAATATGTTGGTTGTGGCTTTTCTAAAAGATATTTTGAAATATCTAAATGCGCTCAATACAGAGTTACAAGGAAATGGAAAATTAATATGTGATCTGATACAAAGCGTGTCTGCTTTTCGTCGTAAGCTGGATATCTTTGAAAAAGATATTGCAAGACAAGAATTTGTTCATTTTCCGACAATTCTGGAATATAATAAGGAGAACTCTGAAGAAGACGTTGCAGTGTTTACAAAATTTTTGGCCGATCTTAGCAACGAATTTGCCACAAGATTCCAAGACTTTGCAGAGATGGGCAAGCTATCTCTGTTTCTTAAGTCACCCTTTGAAGTTGATGCAGCAGCCGAATGGACAGATGTGGCTGCCAAGTTATTTAATCTGCCAAAGCCATCACTTCAAATGGAAATAATCGATCTGCAAGAAGATGTGTCTTTGCAAATATATAAAAAGGTGTCAACTGAAGAATTTTGGGTCAAACATGTCCCAGAAAAATATCAAAATTGCAAAAAACTTGCTATCAATTTGGCCACTATGTTTGGCTCGACATACATATGCGAAACATCTTTTTCAAAAATGAATTTTTTGAAAAACAAATATCGTTCGAGATTAACAGACGCTCACTTAGAAGACACTCTTCGAATTAGCTGTTCTTCACGAGAACCAAACTTTAAAAACCTGGCTCAAGACCGCCGATGCAATTTTTCACACTAATTTTAGGTAATAAATAGCTGTACTTAATTATTATCAGTTGTTTTTTTTTCTGGACCGTTTAAAAATTTTCGAGCAATATCCGGACCCTAGTTAAAACTACTTGCCGACCCCTGCTCTAGTGAATAAAAACGGCTTTTCTACTCAGATATTGAAGATTAAAAATACTCTTTCCGAGATGGTGGGATGAAAAATATATTTGCTCTTCACGCCAACGTGCCGCTCCGTGACACCGTACGAGCCACGTCGACGACGTCGTGACGTGGTGATGGGGACAAGCCCTTATGTTTGCACTTTTCCTCAACTTAGGAAAAAGTGCAAACTTCATCAAAATCGGTTAAGCAGTTTTCAAGATCTAGAACATACAACCGAACTCCTTAGCGACAAACAGCACGATTGCACGAATTAAATTAAGTTATTATGTGCTATGCTAAAACATATGGTGTTGAGTTAGAAGAAGCTATCTGTAATTCTGCCTTTACATGGTTATCTATGGGTAAAAACTTACCAAATTGTCCATGGTTTTATACCTGTCTCTTTCTCTCCAGCCAGCGTGACGTTGAGAGTGACGATGACAGGTAGCTTTAGCTGTCAACTTCATAGCGTTTGTAAATTTTTGCCGGTAAAGACGGAAAATTTTCAAAGTTAAAAAAAATGTGTGGAAATACGATAAATGATTGTATTCCAACATACGGTGTCTTTTAGAATACGTGTCAGTGTTTTTCAGTTGTGTTTTTGCATTATTTGATGATTACGGTAAAAAGTCCCGGTAAGTGTTAGAGGTGACCAAATTTCGAATAGATATTATTATTATTCGAATAGGCGATCTGACTCTGGACTGACGAGTCCAGACGACATCTTCAACCCCAGAGGATGAGGGCATTGTATTGTATCACCTCCGCCCGAAAAGGACGAAAATGCTTAACGTAAGTACAAGTCTGTACAAGTATGAAAGCTGACACTTTGTTCGGTTTGTTCGTAACTGTGTGCGTAAAAACTAGAGATATTATATTATCTCTATTTGATTGACTATTAATAAGATAAGTGATTCGACTTCATACTTGTCACATATTTTTTTTAAATACCTATGACACGTTTAGTGAACTTTCTTTGAGTACCGACCTATTTAGGTACTTACAAGGTTAATAATAACCATTTAAATATTTCATTACTAACATGGGACATAACAATTATAAGAAAGAAATTTGGTTTTCCAATTTAAAGAAGGACAGTCTTTACAAGAAGACTTTGTATAATCTTGTATTTGTATAAACTTTTAGAAGGAGTTGTGATATTTTGGCTGCCGCTGACTAACCGAGCATTTATTAGTAGGGTTGTCAAACTATATTTGGAACAATGGTAACAATCCAGGTCAGGTATACAGGACAACTGGGCTACTACTGATGAGTCGGTTTTAACAACTCAAATGATTTTAATGCTCGCATACATAGTTACTTCAAGGTTAAAAACCTCAAAGACTACAATGCTAAATAAATTGTGAGCAATAAATAGGCCTCTTGAGCCACATTATTTTTGAAGATATTGGAAATCAAAGACAATGAATAAGAAAATCTTCTCAACCAAGAGACTTTGCAACCTGCAAGCTTCCACAGCTTCTTTAGGTTCAACAGACCTTGAACATATTTATTTTTGGTTTTAAAACAATACATCAATAAACACTTCTTATGATTCAAGAAATTTAGAGAATTTTGTCCTATTATGGCAACAACAGGAAGAAAATAATGTTTCTAAATTAAAATATTGAATAATTTGATAATTTATTGTTAAAATTGTCTGCTTTCCATTCATAAAGATACCTGCTTTTTAATATTCACACAACTATTTGTTTAAAATATCAGGCACTTAAGATAATAAAGAACATCCTGCCATGTTATTCACATTATCTTTCACCTACAACAAAAGAGAAATATAAGAGACCACTTGAATCATCAATGCAGACATTCTATAATGAATGTACTAAATAAAATATAACTTGGAGGTTGTACTATACCCCTTCTTTGACCTTGGAGGTCTCAGGTTGTTTTTGTTAGTGGAACATGTTCATTCAATTTCACAAGCAGGTATGGTCAATTTTTTCTCTTGTAGGTAACTTTATGATGATTGATAATTAAAATGTAAGTGAAAATAAATCATCAGGCCTATTTGCATTTACTGATGGCATGAGCGTACTGGAGATGCCTCCAGATTTCAAATGCACAACTATAATTGTCAGTTTTTCTTAGGAGAAGCACCATCAAATTTAAAGAGGTAAGCAAAAAAAAAAAAAAATTGGATTTCGGAAATCCTATATGGCCTATTTCTCTGGGTACGGAGACACTGAGAACATTGTTAACGTTGAATCAATTCTTTATTGTACACCAAAAACAATATTCAATACAATGTGATAATAAAGTACATTGTATATTATATACATAATACATTATCTATCATCACCCTTTTTTCCTCGGAGGAAATAAGCAGGGATGTACTTTTAGTTGTGATTATGCTAGTTATGTTTTAACTTGATTACCATGTGAGGGCACACCTTCGGTATCGCACTTACATTATTACAAGTTTGTTAGGAAGGTAACATCCTCAAAGAGCTTTGTCTAGTTTTAGACACATGATAAAATTATATCTGTTTCCAATATATAGAGCAATGAAAACAGTGTCTCCGTATTAAGCTCAGAGCTTTTTAATAGAGTTACATGTTAACTACTGTCACAGAAAACTGAATTTTTAAAATTGTTCTATCAGAACAAAGATAGAGAAAGAAATACTCCCCCTCTCCCTATTCAACAAGACCTCAGACCGCGATTTAAAGTTATAGATTACAGTTCAACACTGGCTATGGCTGTACCAGACTCAGAGTAATCCACCCTTGCTCAATAAATAGTCCGTAACTATCTGAGAAATTAGCGCCATTTAAATAAATTCTAACATTGAGAATTAAAGGGAATGCAGTCATGTTGTATCTGTAGTCATAAATAGTCAGCGGATGACTTCACTTCCACACTAATTTGTCAGGAAGGATATTGAAGAAAAGGGAGTTACTTATAGATTCGTAATCTTAATAATGATCTAACTCTAGTAGCTATTTACTGAACTTCTTATTAGCGAGGCATTTCAAAGCGCACAGATATTTCACCCCATAAAGGACTATGAAGGTGCACACCTTTTACTTACAGTCCAACAGTGGGACTCTTGTTACATACCTCAGAGACTGGAGAGGAGTGGGGGGGGGGGGTGACAGACCCTGCACCAATAGGGCCTACAAATGGGCTCCTAAGATTTGTAGAGCAGTTTTACGTAACACTCTTAGCCACTTACCTTCTTAGTAGTTAAATCGAAATTGCAGATTGCCTGTCAAGGAATTGCAAAGTATCTAGTAAGTACATACTAGAGTGTGGCAACTTTTGTCCCAGGCCGCGGAGGCAGTATTTCAATTCAAAATATGGGCCTTTTGCTCCAGGCCGCGGAGGCTATGTTCAAAATGTCGGGCGTCCCAGACGTAGATTGTTTCACGTCAAGAAAGATGGCTGTCGTACCAAAGGATTCCAGTGATGGTTCTGCGACATTTTCAGCCTAGATTGGGACTATTAGCCGGGCTGGGCATTCTACCCACTCAGCTTAATACTAGCTTACTGGAACAGTGGCAAAAAGGAATATAGGTCCTAATTACAAGGGTCATAGCAGAGCCAACACTAGACCATTAGCTGGGCTGGGCATACCACCCACTCAGCTTATTACTAACTCACTGAAACAGAGCCAAAGAGGAATGTATATCCTAAAAACACCAATGTGGACTAGGTTTCTGGTTCCCAATCTGCAAGCGAGGGTCATAGTAGAGCTAACTCCGTTAAAGAACATGCGGAAGGTTCATGCTCCATGCGATTTCACCCTAGTCCACCAGTTGGTCTTAAAAAAACGGAGGAGGGCTAACCAAATAGCTCACTGGACCAGACAGAAGTTGTTAAGAAGTAACTGGCGGACAGCTACTTTAACGACATATTATGTCTTAGGTTCCAATAAAAGATGTTTTTTCTGGTGTGATTCCATTAAATATCCAAAAGCATCTTAAGGCCAAGCAAGCTGCTAGATTATTTGGTACTTATAGATCTATTTTCTTGCATAAATTGCCTGTTTAAACTGCATCAGCAGTTTTAATTTAAAAACATTTTTGCTTTTCACTACCCAGTTTTTTTTATTTATTTTTTTTAGCTAGTCAGTCTAAAGCTGAACATCAAAGCTGAGCACAACAAAGAATTGAATAAATTCAAGTTTATTTCTTGAAATCACTAGCTGAACAAGTATATAAATATTGTTGGCCTCAAGTTTAAGATTTATATATAATCTTACTATTCTAGAAAAGAGCGATGGAAATCTAATGTCTGCGGAAGATAAGATGACTCTGTGGCCTAAGATTTTATCAAAAATAAAATATAAATATACTGTCAAGTAGGTTGTTGCGGAAACACCTAGACCATTGTGTATTTATGGTCAAACTCATGTACTGGCACAATTTTATTTATTTGTCTGTCAGGGAATATTAAACCTGCTTCTAGTACTTCTAGTATATTGCAATTTGTGTGGGAAAAGATTTTTTAAAGATACTAACATTAGTAACCCACCGGGCAGTACCTATTAGGTCAACTGTGGCCTCTAGAGTAGCCTAGAAGTATGTTTAGAAAGTAGATCTGAACAGGAAATTAACTGGAAAAGTACTAAATAAAACTTAAATTTAAGTATTGTTTGCCAGTAAATAACTCAATATATATTATCAGCATTCAATGTTGGCTGAATTTGTATTAAAAAGCTTTTTTATATTTTTGTGGAGACTATAAGAATTAATTCTTTGACAGAATTAATTAGAATTAATTTTCTGTTGATTTTGCAGAAATTTATTTTTTATTTAACTTGAATGGTACAAGTGTATAATAAAACTGATTATATTTCAGAACAGTTTTGTAAGTTGTTCATCATAGCGTTTGTGTTTATCACCAGCAGATACCAAACAGGTCTTCTAACTCAACACCATATGTTTTAGCATAGCACATAATATGACTGTTTTGCATTACAACAAAACAGGTATTATGTGTGGATAAAACATATGGTGTTGCAGCAATTCTCTTGCTGGTGTATTGAAGACCCTATGAGGTTGACAGCTAAAGCTACCTGTCATCGTCACTCTCAACGTCACGCTGGCTGGAGAGAAAGAGACAGGTATAAAACCATGGACAATTTGGTAAGTTTTTACCCATAGATAACCATGTAAAGGCAGAATTACAGATAGCTTCTTCTAACTCAACACCATATGTTTTATCCACACATAATACCTGTTTTGTTGTAATGCAAAACAGTCATATTATGTGCAATGCTAAAACACGTGGTGTTGAGTTAGAAGAAAGCTATTTGTAATTGCCTTTACATGGTGATTTATGGGTAAAAACTTACCAAATTGTCCATGGTTTTATACCTGTCTCTTTCTCTCCAGCGAGTGTGACGTTATGAGTGACGCTGACACTGACAGGTAGCTGTCAACTTCATAGCGATTGTAAATTTTTGCCGGTAAAGACGGAAAATTTTCAAAGTTAAAAAAAAGTGTGGAATTACGATATATTATTGTATTAAATTAACACACGGTGTCTTTTTAGAATACGTGTTAGTGTTTTTTCAGTTGTGTTTAAGCATTCTTTGATGATTACGGACAAAATTGTCCCGGTAAGTGTTGAGGTGAGCAAAGTTCGAATAGATATTATTAATATTCGATTAGGCAATCTGACTCTGGACTGACGAGTCCAGACAACATCTTCATCCGCAGAGGATGTGGGCATTGTATCACCTTCGAACCTTCACCCGAAAAAGACGAAAATGCTTCACGTAAGTAGGCAAGTCTGTACAAGTATGAAGGGTGACACTTTGTTTCGGATTAATCGGAACTGAGTGCGTAAAATTTATTCAGCTTCATAGTGAGATTATAGTATCTTAATTGATTGACTATTAATAAGTTAAGTGATTCGACTTCATACTTGTCGCATTTTTTGAAAAATACCTATGACACGTTTAGTGAACTTCCTTTGAGTACCTACCTATTTAGGTACTTACAAAGTTAAGAATAACCAATTAAAGATATCAGTACTAATATGGCAAATAAAGATTATAAGAAAACTTTGTATAAACTTAAAGAAAGAGTTGTGTTATTTTGGCAAAAAATAAAGATTATTTTGGCGGCCGCTGACTAACTGAGCATTCATTAGTAGGAAACTATATAGGTACTTGGAACAATAGCAACTATCCAAGTCAGGTATACAATACAACTCGGCTGATACTGATAAGTCGGTTTATAAAAACCTGAATAATTTTAATACTCGCTTACATATGTCTTTCAAGGTTAAAAACCTCAAAGAATACAATGCTAAATATATTGTGAGCAATAAATAGGCCGTTTGTGCAGGGTTATATTTGAAGAAATTGGAAATCAAAGACAATTTAAATGATAAGAAAATCTTCTCAACCAAGAGACCTTTTTTTTTTTTTTTTTTATCGATAGGCTCGCGTTTGACCACTACCTCGCCTGATGGTAAGCGATGATGTGGCCTACGGTGAAGCACGCTTGCCTAGAAGAAACCTATTCACTCTTGACTTAAAGACTCCAAGGTTGTAGCTATCAGGAAACAAAGACTCCGGAAGGGAATTCCACTCCTTAGCTGTGCGCACAATGAAAGTATTAGCAAAACGCTTTGTGCGTATGGGTGGGATGTCCACCATGTACCGATGGCGCATGGCCGTACGTCTTGTAGTCCGATGATGGAAAGGGCTAGGCGGAATCAAATTGTGCAGTTCCGTCGCACACTCCCCGAAATGTAACCGATAAAAAACCGACAGGCTGGCAACTCAGCGTCGATGTTCGAGGCTCTGGAGCTTTGACGCGACCAGTGCATCATTGCCAATAAGCCTCTTGGCCCGTCTGTCAATCGACTCAAGTGCATCAAGCTGGTATTTGGCAGATCCATCCCAGAGGTGAGAGCAGTACTCCATGCACGATCGAACTTGCGCTTTATACAAGTTAAGCAGCTGTTCAGGTGTGAAGTACCGTCTCACCTTTGCAAGAATCCCCAACTTTTTTGCAACCAGCTTCTTTAGGTTGAACGGACCTTGAACATATTTATTTTTTCTTGTAAAACAATACATCAATGAACTCATAAGAGTCAAGAAATTTAGAGAAAGTTGTCTTTTTATGGCAACAACAGGAAGAAAATAATGTTACTAAATTAAAATAATTAATAATTTGATTATTTTATTAGTAAAATTGTCTGCTTTCCATTCGTAAAGATTCGAGAGACCTGCTTTTTAATATTCACACAACTATTTGTAAAACATATATAATACATATATAACAACCCAGCATGTTCTTCACATTATCCTTCACCTACAACAGAAGAGAAATATAAGAGACCACTTAAAGCCTCAATGCACACATTCTATAATGAATGTACTAAATAAAATATAACTTGGAGGTTGTACTTTACCCCTTCTTTTACCTCGGAGTTATCAGTTTGTTTTTGTTAGTGAAACATGTTCATTCAATTTCACAAGCAGGTATGGTCTATTTTTCTCTTTTGTAGGTAACTTTATGATGATTTGAAATTAAAATGTAAGTGAAAATAAATCATCAGGCCTATTTGCATTTACTAATGTCATGAGCCTACTGGAGATGCCTCCAGTGTGTTTTTAAATGCACAATTATAATTGACAGCTTTTCTTAGAAGAAGCCTTATGTTTTAACACTATCAACTTCAAAGATGAGTGACTGAAAAAAAAAAAATTGGATTGCGGAAATCCTATGAGATCTATTTCTCTGGTTATGGAGACACTGAGACCATTGTTAACTTTGGATCAAAATAAGATTATATCACACCTTTTTTTCTGAGGGAATAAGCAGGGAGGTGCTTTTAGTTGATAATATACTAGTTATTTTTAACTCTTTGATTCCCATGTGAGGGCAAACCTTCTGAGTAATTGCACATACATTATTACAAGTTTGCTAGGAAGGTAAAATCTCAAAGAGCTTTGTCTGGTTTTTAGACACATGATAAGATTATATCTGTTTCCAAAATATAGAGCAATGTAAACAGTGTCTCCGTATTAAGCTCAGAGCTTTTTAATAGAGTTACATGTTAACTAGTGTCACAGAAAACTGAACTTTTAAAATTTTTCTATCTGAACAAAGAAAGAAATACTCCCTCTCTCCCTATTCAACAAGACCTCAAATCGCGATTAAAAGCTGTAGACTACAGTTCAACACTGGTAGTAAAGTATAAGTCGTTTTCTGACCATAGCTGTACCAGACTCAGAGTAATCTACCCTTGCGCAATAAATGGTCCGTAACTATCAGAGAAATGAGCTACATTTAAATAAATTCTAACATTCAGAATTGAAAGGAATGCGGAAATGCTGTATTTGCAGTCATAAATAGTCAGCGGATGACTTCACTTCCACTCTAATTAAAAAATTAGTCAGGAAGGATAATGAAGAAAATGGAGTTACTTATATATTCGGAATATTAATAATGATCTAACCCCATAAATGACTGACAAATTTTATTTACAGTACGACAACAGGACTTTTGTTACATATCTCAGAAAATTGAGGCAGGGAAGGGGGTGACAAACCCTTATAAGGCCTATAAACGGGCTCCTAAGACTTGTAGAGTAGTTATACTTAACAAGCACAAGCTTAATTCTAAGCTGGGTAACTGGCGGTTAGCCACTTACCTTCCGAGTAGTAATCGAAATAGCGTATTGCTTTTCAAGGAGTCGCTAAGTATCTAGTAAGTACTTAGTAGAGTGTGGCAACTTTTGTCCCAGGCCGCGGAGGCTGTATTCAATTCAAAATGTGGGACTTCTAGCCCAGGCCGCGCAGGCTATGTTCAAAATGTCGGGCGTAGTACATTACAGCATATGGCAACTTTTGTCCCAGGCCGCGGAGGCTGTATTCAATTCAAAATGTGGGACTTCTGGCCCAGGCCGCGGAGGCTATGTATAAAATGTCGGGCGTCACAGACGTAGATCTTTTCACGTCAAGAAAGATGGCTGTCGTATCAAAGGATTCCAGTGATGGTTCTGCGACATTTGCAGCCTAGATTGGGACTATTAGCCGAACTGGGCATTCTACCCACTTAGCTTAATACTAGTTCACTGGAACAGTGGCAAAAAGGAATGTAGGTCCTAATAACAAGGGTCATAGCACAGCCAACGCGAGACCATTAGCTGCGCTGGGCATTCCACCCACTCAGCTTATTACTAACTCACTGGAACAGTGACAAAGAGGAATGTTTATCCTAAAACCACCAATGTGGACCAGAAGTTTTCTGGTTGTCCAATCTGCAAGCGAGGGTCATAGCAGAGCTAACTACGATAAAGTACATGCGGAAAGTTTTTAGTAGCTCAAGCTACATACGACAGAATTCACCCTAGTCCACAAGTTGGATAAAAAAAAAAAAAAAAAAACGTAGGAGGGCTAACCAAATAGCTCACTGGACCAGACAAGTTGTCAAGAATTAACTGGCGGACAGTACTTTATGACATAATATATCTTAGGTTCCAATAAAAGATGTTTATTCTGGTGTAGATTCTTGAAATTTACAACCCAAAAGCATCATATGGCCAAGCAAGCTGCTAGATTATTTGGTACTTATAGAAATATTTTCTTGCATAAATTTGCTGTTTTAACTGCATGAGCAGTTTTAATTTCAAAACATTTTTTGCTTTTCACTTAACAGTTTTTTAGCTAGTCAGTTATATGTCAGTCTAAAGCTGAACATTTATTTATTTATTTGGCTTACTAACATAACAAAGAATTGAATAAATTCAAGTTTATTCATTACTTGAAATCACTAGCTGAACAATTATATTAATATTGTTTTATGTTATTAAGATTTATAATCTTACTATTCTAGAAAAGAGCTATGAAAATCTAATGTCTGTGGAAGATGAGATGACTATGTGGCCAAGGTTTTTTTTATCAAACGGCAAATAAATAGACAGTCAGGTAGGTTGTTGCGGAAACACCTGACCGTTGTGTCTTTTTGGTCAAACACATGTACTGTCACAAGCTTATATATTTGTCTGTCAGGGAATATTAAACCTGCTTCTAGTACTTCTAGATATTGTAATTTGTGTGGGAATGGATTTATAAAGATACTAACATTGGTAATCCACCGGGCGGTACCTATTAGGTCAACTGTGGCCTCTAGAGTAGCCTAGAAGTATGTTTAGAAAGTAGATCTGAACAGTATATTAACTGGCAAAGTACTAAATAAAACTTAATGTTAATTATTGTATTTCAGTAAATAACTCAATATATATTATAACAGCTTGCATTTAATGTTGGCTAAACTTGTATTAAAAAAGTATTTTTTATATTTTTGTGGAAAACAGTAAGAAATAATTCATTGATAGAATTATTCAAAATTAATTTTCTGATTTTCTGTTGATTTTGCAGAAATTTATTATTATTTTTATTTTAACTTGAATGGTGCAAGTGTATATTAAAACTGATTATATTTCAGAATAGTTTTGTAAGGTGTTCAACATAGCGTTTGTGTTTTATCACCAGCAGATACCAAACAGGTCTTCTAACTCAACACCACGTGTTTTAGCATAGCACATAATATGACTGTTTTGCATTACAACAAAACAGGTATTATGTGTGGATAAAACACGTGGTGTTGCAGCAATTCTCTTGCTGGTGAGTTGAAGACCTGAAGACCCTATGAAGTTGACAGCTACCTGTCAGTTTCAGCGTCACTCCTAGCGTCACACTCGCTGGAGAGAAAGAAACAGGTATAAAACCATGGACAATTTGGTAAGTTTTTACCCATAAATCACCATGTAAAGGCAATGTGGTATTTTGTCAATCCTTTAGGTACCTTACTATAGAATTGCTTAATTTTTAGTGATAGGGAAAAAAAGAAAGAAACAAAAAGTTTTCACAAAAAATACACGGACTTCTAAAGCAATAAACAAAAAACTAAAAAATGCATTCATCTGCCTAGCCTTTTTCCCAATTATGTTGGGGTCGGCTTCCAGTCTTACCGGATTCAGCTGAGTACTAGTGTTTTACATGGAGCGACTGCCTATCTGACCTCCACAACCCAGAAACTGGGTAACACGATACCCCTTGGCAAGACTGGTGTCAGATCTCAGGCTTCTGACTTCCCGTTACGACTATCAAAGATCTTTTTTAAATGACAGCCGGGACCAACGGCTGAACGTGCTTTCCGAGGCACGGAGGAAACTCGGTATGTTGAAATGGTCACCCATCCACGGACCGACCTCGTCAAGCGTTGCTTAACCTTGAAGATCGACCAGTGCGGCTGTTATTATTTAGCCACGAGCTCCTCCAAAAAACTAAAAAGTGCATTGAGATAAAAGTGCAAAAATAACTTTCGTTTCGGAAGTTGGTGTTGAAAAACGATAAAATCGAGAGGTACCAAAGACACTGACTTGTGGTCTGCTCGTAGCAGAGAGTTTGGCTCTGGCTCTCTTGGGTAGTAATTGTTCTGTGCTCTTGCTCTGGCTTGTAGTGTTTTGCTTTTTAAGTCGGTGTATTTTTTGTGGAAAAGTTTTTTAATAACGATTCCGAACGAAATTTGTGGCCATACATAGACAAGGCTTGACTTGACGAGTTGACGGATAGAAAAAAATATGATAACAAACATGGCGGGCCACAGAGCGTCATTGAATTTTGTTTATTAGGTCAATCTTTTTGTACTAAACTATATCACGCCTTCGGATTATGTGGTCACATACAAGGGGACGGAGCATCAATGTCAACGTGCGGAAAAGGTTTGTGGCAATGAGTTGTGCGTGTGATAGATTAGTAAGATGAGTCGACCGGATAATGTGAGCGTGGTTAGTGGTTACAGGAAGTGCCGGGGCGAAGGCGCTCGGCGGTAGGCGACTCGGCGGGTGATATGCAAGCGGCGCCGGCGCGCTACGTGTCAGTGAGCGAACTGTATTCGACAGACGAAGTGGAGCTGCTGCTGGACGAGATAAGGGAGCTGGAGCCAACGAGCTGCCGCGGCGAAGACGTGCAGGTACTAGCGCGACGACATGTAACCCTCATCTGCCCGTCGCCCGAGCGCTCTCTCCGATAGCCTCTTAGCTCTCATGCATTGCACAGACCTTTAGATTTGTGGGTATTTATATTTGCCACTACCTAGGAGTAAATAACATATTAATATGTTTAGTTTCTTGTTTAACCGCTCTTATAAAGCTTATTGTTTTGGTGTAGCTTATTAAAATATTGTGCACTGTGATGAACAAAACTGTTGTTATTTCTTGGTAACATGTAAACATTAGATGTGTTGCCTGCCTGCTACGGGCCTGCACAAAAATAAATACCTGAAGAAAGATGATTTCATTAATATGTGAACTTAGTAAGACTTCATCAATATTTGAATATAATACAGACAATCATTAATATTTTGCAAAAATTATACATTAATTTAGTGTTTCATTAATTGTTTCATCATATGGTTTGTTTAAACATATTTGCTGATGTCTGAAATAGCAAAAAAAATGGTTTCTTAGGACATACTTAATGACATTGGTGGAAAACATTGTTTCAGTTTGGTCAAAATCATGATTATTAAATACAACTGGTGAATCACAAACAAATCAATGTTTTCTACAATGATTTGTTGTTATGGACCAAATTATGTTATACTTGCTTGAAAACACTCTGCTTCAAAATATTCATATTCTGAGTGTCACCACACCTGGTACGTGCTGTACCTTCTTAGAATTCTACTGCTCCACTTTTATAGCCCTTGTAAACATGGGTTATATAGTTAGATTGAATAATATGACAGTTTATGCTATGGTAATCTGCTAACGCAAACCTATAAAGAATAAAAAAAAAAAAAAAATTGCCACACACATGTTACATCAGATACATAATTTAGACAATGAGAAAAATACATAAGTAAACAACACAACACAATGGAAATGGCCATGGGCCCCAAACTAGGCATAACCTGTATCAATATACCAAGGTATGGTAAGTTCATTAGGTTATCGGTGGCCCATGATGCCCTAATGAACTTTGAAGTGAGTTTTTTAAGTGTCCGGAAGACTAAAGGAAATAGCTACTTAATCATTACCAGTACCTGGTCCCTATCAGCAACATTTTCTTAGTGTAAAACTACCAAAGTAAATATTCCTGAATTCCTTATTTTTGCAAAATCTAACTCATGGCCCATGCTCTGTTTTACTTCGGCCCTTTGCCAATTGTCTTAATTATGGCTCTGAATTCCCGTTATCAAAAATCCAGTCTGTTTTATAAGCCTTTTTTTAGTTTGACCTGTCTCGGTGTCTGTATGTTACATTTTGAGCCACTTGTTAGGGTTTGATTGAGCTGCAAGTTTGCACTAGCTTCTCGTGACAATACAATGGTCATTATAGGAGTAGTTTATGATACTGTCACATAACAAAAGTTATTTAATAATGAGTGTGAGTTTATTAATAAACTGAGCTGCAGGCGAGTTTTTTAATAGTATATCATAAATATTTTATTATGAATTATGTGCAGCATGTAGTTATGTATAAAATATTGCGTAATTGTTTAAAGAGGCCTTTGCCCTGCAGTGGGACAGACATCCTGCACCAAACAGGGATTGTCCTTGGGTGCACTTACGTAGTGCCTACACAGGGATAACTGTCGGTTGGTATCACATATCATGATACATGTCTAACAAGGCCTCTGCGAGTTGTCTTTGGCCCCTGGTACATCTTTCAAAGGTCCGGGACCCTAGAGTCCCGAGAATCTCAAAGGCATATAAATTTATAATAATAAATGTTGTCATTGCTCGGAGTTTGCAATGAGTCATAACATAGTAGCTGGTTTGACTGGTTGCAATACTAAACATGTGATACGGGTGTGGGATCAGGACTTCGAGATAGCGGGCAGCGGGTGCGGTGCGGGCGCGGGCGGGCGCTCGCCGGCCGGCACGGAGCTGACGGAGCGCAGCTGGGACTCGCACGCGCAGTACCGGCGCGCGCCGCCGCCGCGCCCGCGCCCGCTCGCGCCGCTCTACTGCCGCCTGCGCCACCTGCTCACGCCGCGCGGCGCCGCCACGCTGCTGCTCGTTGTGAGTATACATTGTGTCGCAGACTGAGTCATGCTGACCGTGGGCGCTGTCAGTCGGCGTTGTACATAGACGCTTTAGAATACATACATATCGATCTAACAGCGCCGACGATCAGCGTGACTCTAAAACCAGCCTCAGAGCATGGGCTCGTAATTTTCGCGCCGCGAAAGATAGATTATAGTCGGGCATATGTTCGCTCGGGATAATTTTCAAGTTTCACGCGGGCGAAGTCGCTGGCAGAAGCTATAATAGTAGTTTATTTTTTTATCTCTTCTTTTTCCGCAAGCTGTCTTATCGACATTAAGCTGCAGTTAAGTAATTACATCTCTGTCGTGCATGGTACAGTATCCAGTGATACGTCCATATATATCAGTTCATATTCCTTGATTTAAATAAGATGCTGTGGGACACGTCTTTTAAGTATTTTAAACGTTTTCGTTGGTTGTTGTGTGTTCCATTAAGCTTCTTGCTAGTTGGTTGGGATGTTTATGGATTCGAATGAAAGTCCCTGTAAGTACTTATATCGTATTTGGCAGATCTGAGGTGTATACAAGATAGAGCATTGGACCCATCACACTATCCTGTGGGACACCTGCTTTTATAGCACAGAGCCTCGAGGAGCCATCGCCGTATTTAACGTAAAAATGTATTTCACTAAGATAGGCCTTTATGAAGAGATAGTAATTAAGGGGCAAGTTTTTGTGAATTTTGTATAGGAGCCCCTCATGCCAAACTCGATCGAATGCCTGTGAAATATCTAGAAAGGCAGCGGAGCAGTACAATTTATGTTCGAAGGCGTAGTTGATTTTATCCACTATTCTATGCACTTGCTCAATTGTTCCATGGGCCTGTCTAAAAATAGTTTGCGGGGTGATTCCCACTGCATAAGATGCATCTGACGGAGTTGGATCGTTCTTTGCGATAACAGTCGGTGTATTAGTGATTCCCAGCACATTTAATGCACTTTGGTGAACGGCGGCAATATATGATTTTGTGTGTCCATACTGTTAGCAGTTAGCGCACTGTGGTATGTTACGTACTGGTCTCGGTGGTTCAACTTTTATCCGACACTTAAGGAGACTTGACATCATATATTTGTTTGTTGTTGCTTTTTGGTGCCAGTTCTACCATAAACATGTGCAGAGCTTTTTTTATTCTCTGTTTCATGTTCCATATGTTCAAAGTATCGTGACCCATTTCTTTTAAGGTTAATTGTATGTCTTCTGTGTCGGTATGTGTAGAACTGGGTTTCCTTACATTACAGCTGTTTTATAATTTATTGTAAGTTTCTGATGTTTTGGTTTGGATTTTTATGCTGTTATCATAAAGGACTTTAATTTCGTAATTTGTGGACCCATGTTCTTCTAGTAGTTGCTGTAGACGCCGTAAGTTTTCGACTTTGTCCACAAATATTTGCGGTGGTTTAGGTATTTTCTCCTCAGCCAGCATAATATTTTCTTTGTTCGTTTCTACATTTAGTTCTTCAAATCTGTTTGATGTCGCTATTGGTTGGCTGAGCCAGTAGGTATTGAGCTTAGTCTGCTTATGAGCTTGCTCATTTTTGTGTTCAGGGCTCGATCTAGGGCGCTTTCTTTCATTTACGTAGTCCAGGTTACCGAAGATTTTTGTTCACTGTCAGTTACTTGATTTATGTTTGTGCAATTGTCATCCTCATTTGCTGTTGAGTTTAGTGATACAATATCACTAGTAGATTGAGATCGGGGCCTATTTAAGAAAAGGCTTTTATGGAATATTTGCTGTGTTAAACTCTTGGTTTGATTTTCTTTATTATAATAGTACCACGCCAGAACGACTGAACAGATCTGGATGCAAGGCGCACAGATAGAAAATCCGTCCCTTGCTGTCCTCGCTGTGTCGGCCTCGACCTACGGTCTCGGCCTTTATCTCAGCTCGTCCATGCTCGTGCTGCACGCTGACCGCGCTGTGTCGGCCTGGAGCTGCGCTACGCTGCGCTGTCGGCCATAATCAGCGCGACCAGCAAAGTAGTCAAGTAAATAAAATAACACTGGACCTTGGAAATCAAACTGGGTTCCTCATGCTCAACAATTGCAAAATTAAAATCGCTAGACCAAAGAATAAAATAGATAAAATGCAAGTAAATTCTTGAACTACTAATTGATGCACTCTACATTGTTTTACCTAACTACTTTAAAAGCATCACACTTTCGTCAAGTAATATAAAATATAGGGACATAAGTTGATCAAACGAGTCGAACTTGATATGGTTGTTTATAAATTTTTAGTACACATCGCACCGTTGATTGAGGCATTCTGCATAACGCGCTATTATTTATTCCAATGTTCGACATCGCACCGTTGAATGAAATAAAAATATTCAGCCCGTATTGCAAATTTGAGGCAGACCATAGTAGTAGTGTATTATTGGGGCGTTCTGCATAACGCGCTCGAGCGAAGCGAGAGCAAGTGATGCAGAACCCCCAATAATACACTACTATTATAGACCGCGGCAGTAATGTACTATATTATTATTATTATTAAAGAGTACCTATCTAACAGATACTCTTTTATCATTCTTGGCATACCAAAACAAGTCTCTTTGTTTAGTACAAATTGCGTTCACGTGGCTGTATAGCCATAAATTCGTTTGCCCTTCGGCACAGATGATAATTAGAAAATCGGCGGCAAAGCTGAAAATTCGTCTTGATTTGTTATTTAAATATTTATTAAATATAAATTTAATAAATAAAATGAGTTCCAACGGTTCAGAGAGTGAAATGGAGATTTATTGTACTCCACCAGATTTAAGATCAGAAGCCAAATTGGCAATGGAAAACCTACTTCCAGCGAAGTCAAAAGAAAAATACATGAAAGTATATGAAAATTTTATGATTTGGAAAAACGATAAAAAAGTGAACATTTTCTCCGAAACAGTATTTTTGGCGTATTTTAATGAGATTGCTAAAACTAAAAAGCAATCTACATTATGGGCAATTTATTTCATGCTGAAATGTACTTCTTCTTCTTCGTTTGGCTCTTGACAGAGCGGTCGTGGTCACGATGAATTTTGTCCAATTGCTGATGTGGTAACTCGCCGCACGATCTGTCTCCATTTGGTCCGGTTACATGAAAGTTTGGCGCACTCATTTACAGGACTACCAACGGCGGACTTAATTTGATAAGTCCACCTCATCGGTGATCTCCCGCGTGGCCTGTTACCGTCCACTCTGCCGTGCACCACCAGCCGCTCAATGGAGTCGTTATTCCGCCTCGAGACATGGCCCAAGAATTTCAGTATTCGAGACTGTACTACTGCTGATAGACGGTCTTTGATGCCGAGTTCTTGGAGTATGGAGACGTTTGTGCGGAATTTTGTCCAAGAAATGTTAAAGTTAATTCTGTTCATGTAAAAACGGCATTAACTTGAAAAATTATGAAAATTTAATTTCCTTTTTATTTCCCTGCCTTCTTTTGAGAAAAGCACTATATATGCTTCGGCGGAAATGGCAATTGCTTGTCTCGTACTAATGTGAGTATGAGTTTGACTTTCATACTCGACCTGCAATTGCAATAATGTACTATTATTTAGGTGACGGGAGTATTCTCTGACCGATGAGCCAGGATCGTCACACAGTGGGTACCTTATGGGGCTTTACATGCTTGCCAAACCCCGGCAAACATCCACAAGCCCTAAGACTATATACGTACAAACGCAGGCTCGCATTTGGAAGTCGTTTACATGCTTGTGAATGCGTCAGTCAGTGTGATACACGCCGCACTTGTTTCGGCGCCGCGTTTGGTTTATCATACTTTTATTTGAAACTAGCTTCTGCCAGCGGCTTTGCCCGCGTGAAAGTCGAATATTATCCTGAGCGAACATATTCCCGGGATAAACAGTATCCTATGTGCTATTCCTGACTATAATCTATCTCTGTGCCAAATTTCATCCAGATCCGTCCAGCCGTTTGAGCGTGAAGAAGTAATAAACATACAAACACACACACTCACAAACTTTCGCCTTTATATTATTAAGTGTGATACCAGCAGTGCGGATGGGCGTTGTAACCGGGGCTGGCTACGAAATGCTGGTGCGACGATTTAAAACGAACCGTTTAAATCGTCGCACCAGCATTGGCCGGATTGACGGATGGCCCTCGAAGGCTATGGGCGTCCCCTTTACCCAGCAGAGGGAAAATGTAGAAAAATAATAAAAAATACTCTGACCATTAGCCAAGTTATATTTAACTAACTTAAAGAAACAAGCATGGCGATCGTCCCGGGAGGAGGGCATAACGCTTTTTTGTTACGTGACGATTACTCCTAGAGCAACTTCATATCAATATCATAGGCCCTAATTATGGTCATGTTTTACCCGTGTGTCGAATTTCATCCAAATCTGCAGAATTTTCAGCTATTGAGTTAACTAATAACTTAAACTCATATTTTAATAACCTTTCTTAGGTGAGCGTATCATAAAGTATAATATAATGAGCGGGGTGTGTGTGCGCAGCTGTGCTCGCTGGGCGCGTGCGCGTGCGTGTGGGCGGGCGTGGGGCTGCGCGTGGGGCGCGTGCCGCTGGCGGGCCGCGTGCGGCTGCTGCTGCTGGCGGCGCTGTCCTCGCTGCTGCTGCACTCGGCGCTGCTGGTGCTGCACGTGACGCGCCTGGCCGCGCTGCTGCCGCTGGACTGGGCGCGCCTGGGCGCCGCCACCAGCCTGTGGTCCGCGCTGTCGCTGGCGGCGGGCGGCGCGCTGACGCTGCACGCCGTGCTGGCGGCGCCCGAGTACCGCTGGGCGCCGGCGCACGTGGCGCGCCTGCTGCTGTCGGCGGCCGGGCTGGGGCTGGGCGGCGCGTGCGCAGCGCTGGGCATGGCGCTGGGCGGCGCGCGCGGCTGGCTGCGGCGGCGGGCCGCGGCGCGCGCGTGGGGCCGCTCGGCGCCGGGCTCGCCGCGCGCCGCCTACCGCGCCGTGCCGGCGGCGGCGCCGGCGCCGGGCCCGTCCTCGGCGCACGACGACCCGTTATAGTGAAGGCCGCCCGCCACGGACTTCTAGGCGGCCGCAAGGGCCGGAGCCCGTTTTATAGTTTTGTACGCCGGCGCCGGTCGCAGGCCGCGCCGCCGCCGGCACGATCTCTTTGATTTCCGCAAGTCTGATTTTTATTCTAGTCCGTTATAGGTTAGGATCTGGATGGATCATACTTTGTGAGTTTGACGAGCGGCGACGGTTCCTCGGTTAGTTTTTGCACAAATGTTTCTAGTGATGTAGTCGTGTTTTATACCGATGTCTGGTTGTTCGGGAGCAGTCGTTGTCCATTACCTGGCGTTCGTTTCGACCGTGTCCGTGTGTTGTCCTGGTTTTCTCTTCGTCCACTACGCATTGTTTACTGATATTATACATATAAGTCATTTACACGATATTAAAATGGATCATGTAATTAATAAACTATACACACTGTACACGAAATGTATGCGAAGGGTAATGTTTTATTGTAAGCGAAGTATTTATTATTATGTTAATAGTCATACTTGTTGCATAGCCGCGGGTCGCGCGCGCGTACGTCGTGTGCGTGCGCTTTATTTCGTCGTAAGCTTGTAATGGATCAAATCGTTTGCATGATATATGATATGATATAATTACTGTTCATACAATAGTAAGCGTACATCATAGCTAGTATAAGAGAAAGTTCGATATGTAATACAAGTTGTTATTAGGAAATAATTTTATACTGTCCGATGTGTGGCCTCTGGCCTCCCCACGAGCTTACCGAGTGCTTGTCCTCGCGGCCCCTCTCCGCACTCTGTTACAATTTTCGATTAATATTCATTTGTATGTCTTATACATATCACATGTAAGTATTGTTTGGCCTGGCCGGTGGCGTGGCGCTGGGCTGGTGGCTGGTGGCTGGTGGCCGGTGGCCGGTGGCCGGTGGCCGGTGGCCGGTGGCTAGGGCTAGGGCGGCCGGCGGGCCACAGCCGCGCGGGTCGCCACGGGAACATGTGACGTAACACGGACGTGTATTGTGTACCTACTCTATGATCTCGATAAAATAATGTACGAATCATTTTTACTTTAAAAATTTTAATGATAATAATTATATGGTTTTATACAAATACATGGTTTTGTTTCACTTTTACTCAATTATTGAATCAATACATATAATAAATCTGTAGAAAAGTCCCCTTTTGTAAATCGAAAATATTGCCAAAAACTCTTTAAAAAAAAAATACTACCGACTTCCAAATAAAAACTACAAAGTGAAAAATAACTTTATTTTTGGTAGTCGGTGTCTTGTAGTTTTTTATTTGGAAGTCGGTAACTAGCATTTTTATCAAAAAAGTTATTTTTATTTTTCTCTTTTTATATTTATATATTATAAAAAAAATCGTATATTTTTTTAAATTCAACAAGCCAATTTTTGCGCCACCAGTGTCGCTAGACCAATACGAATGGTGAGAGTCAAAATGGTGGGTGTACCATAGCGAATTAAATAATACCAATTACCAAAAAAATGTACCTAAAATGTACTATTCTGTACCTAGATCTAAAAAATCTGTACCTCCTTCAGAACGAAATTATTTCGAAATTAAGATACACCCGCCATATTGACATCAAGATGGCGGGTGTTCTTTAATATTTAATTTTTTAAGCATTACTCATAAAATATAAATACACCAAAAAAATGTACCTAAAAAGTACCTCAAGTAAAAAAATCACACACTTGTTCAGTTGAACAGTTCCTGAGAAATAAATCACTCGTGTCTTGTGTATAAGTAAACACGCTAATTATCATGAAATATTGATATAGTTATATCTATTTATATAAAACAAAGTCGTATTAGTTACACCACTTTTGTCTCAAGAACGGCTGGACCAAATTTAATGACTTTTGTGTATTTGGATTTATCTTCATCCGGAATAGGATAATAACTTAGAGCTTTTAACCTATGGCGATGGCATAGCTGAGCGAACCCCTCTGCCAAAGTCGCTTGGCCAAATGACCATACGCGTTATATAAAACTAGTTCATTCGCCGACCGCCGCCATTGTGTATTGTATTGTGTCGCAAGTAAGTTCTCCCAAAAAATTGTTAATTGTGCAGTTTCCTCGTGCAAAAAGCGATCTGCCATTTTTAATTTGCGAAGCCATGGGTGTTTCCTTCCACATCTAAGTATAAATTATACATCAACATAGTTTTATTTAAGTACAATGTCGAAATAATCGTAAATGCCTTTACGATAGAAAAATTCAGTGGTAAGTTGGTAGCACAAACGCAGTACAGGGGCTGACAGGGTAGCGATGTGCATAGTGCTGGGACAACGTGAATGAATGATTGATAAATTAAATGATTTTTTGAATCAGTATGTTCAGAAACAATTTTTTTTTGTGTTTGTATCTGGTCAAGTCAGGCTGAACTAAAAAACATTATTATTTATATAGGTCTTTGTGAATATATTTAAATTCTTTTCTTTTAAAGTTTAAGGCTAATAAGTAAATTTATAAAAAAGTAAGTTTATTCGTTTCGTTAGTGAGTTTTTCAATATTTGTTTAACCCCCGACGGAAAAATAGGGGTTTTCTCAATTTGACGTGTATTGCTGTGTATCTGTGTGTCTGTCTGTGGCATCATAGCTCCTAAACAGATGTATCGATTTTGATTTTTGTTTGAATTTTTGTTTGATACCTCTATCGAGAGGAGACTCTATCGCAGCCATGGTGGTTACAATGAAAACCCCACTGCACGTCAATTTGAAGCAATATATAATTGTGAATGTGATTATGGAAAATACACAAATGTTCGTATATCCTTTTTACCCAAAAAAGTTGATCCACAGAAATGTGTTCGACATGTATATAATAAACTGGTACATTTCAAAAATCAGTGATTGTCTCTAGTCGTGATCATTGAGACATATGTCTATTAACTAGATTATGGCTATGAAACCGTATGTTTTCCTATCTAAGATAACAAACTAGCTTAGCTAGGAAACACCGAAGTCAAATAGTAAAAAAAACGAAAAACTGACATGTTACAGTGTTATAACTGTCAAGTAAAAGTCTATCCGGTTGATTGTATTGTATAATATTTACCCTTTCCTATTATTTAACACGTATACAGTATAGGTCCGTATTAAAGAAAGGGGCTCAAGTATGAATTCCGAATGCCCGACCCCAAATAAAACAAAATGAAAGTTACAGTTTCATACTATTCTAAGCTGAAATCTGTAGGTACTAGTTTATGATTAACGTTGTTGTAAGACGTATGCCACCATTTTATTAGGTACTATCCCCAGTTCGTTTACCATGCTTGGGGTTTTTGGATATTACATTTATTTGTAACGTCATTCTTATAGGAAAGGCACGGATCCAAAAATATATATTAAGTAATTATGAAATATTATTAATTAAAATTAAATCCAATCGTTATTTTTCTAAATTTTGTATATTATGTTAGTATCTTAAATTCTTTTGTCATTACTATACCTACCTACCTACGTAGTTTCGCAGACCACAAATCATATTGCGTATTTTTTTAAAGTAACTAAGTAGTACTAGTAGTAGTAAGTTTATTATTATTTAGTATACCAAAAATAAAACGAATTAACATTTTGCTCATTCATTCATGCATTAAAATGAAATTCTACTCATTATTTGTATCACATCACTAGCACTTTGTTTTTGTTGTCATAGGATAATTGCTATAATACACACAAATTTGTCAATGATGTGTGTTTTTTTGATTGTGTGATTATTATTTTTTCGTGTGCGTTTGTAGCAATAGGATGCATGTATCTGTGAGTGATTGTCATTTTTTGTAGTGAGCTGTAGGTATGTGTTTTCCTCGCCTCCCGCAAAAAGTGGCAGAAAAAGTTGTTCGGTGATTCGCGGCTTGCCGTCTCCATAGGTTAAATGCTCTAAGGATAATAAGTAATAAAACATCGAAGAAATTAACCATAAAAAAAACATTTTCCATTCATTTAGCGAACACAGAACCTATACAATCTCTGAAACATGATAGACACAAAGCACACACAAAATGAACATGGCGTTGTATGCTGGTTCCGGTATTGCCAGTAGATGGCGGTGTCGATTTTTCTGAAACTCATCCTATAATTCTAATATATAAAACACAAAAATGTTTCTACCCATGTCCGTTATAGACTTTGAAACCATCCAATCCAACCGTTAAGCCCCAAACCGGTTTCATTAGAAAGGCAATGCGAAAATTGGTGGGTATCACCAATATATTGGTGTGTAGATATAGTGGTGGGTGTGGGTATCTACCAATGGTATCTACCTATCTAGGTATGTAGGGTAGGCTAGAGTGGGCCAGTTAGGTAGGTAAGTAGGGTAGGGTAGGCAGGTATGTAGGGTAGGGTAGTTAGGCAGGTATGTAGGGTAGGGTAGGTAGGTGCCATTATGCTCAAGATATTTCTCGCGTACGGTTAATTAAGTGATCTCATATAAATCTCGAAGTTGTGGGCAACTATGTCTAACTGGGACAAACAATCCAATTCGGTAGCGTCAACTTCGAGAAAAAGGTCAGCCGTCGAATCCGACTCTGATGATAATATAAATCAATAGTATTCAACACATTGTGTTACTATATATTATAAACCATTCCATTACTAAACGACAGTTAAAATACTCAGTGCATGCAAATTTTTTGTGGAACTTTGTAATCCACATATATAAAAGAAGAAACTTATTGACTGACTGATCGATCAACGCACAGCCAAAACCGCTTGGCCTAGAAGCATGAAATTTGGCAGAAAGATTTCTCAAGTGACGTAAGGGAGTAAAAAGGGGGTTGAAAGTTTATACGAAATATTTACAGTTTGTAAGTTGGACAAGTAAAAATTTAGATTCTTTTTATCAACATAGAATGTACGTTGATAAAAGTGCATTTATTGATTTTTGGAAATTCCACTACTAATTGTTTCAAGTCATTGTTTTTTTATTAATCAAGAGCGTAAACCTACAATTTCAGATTTTTACCTGCCAATCCGAAGAAACTTCATATAAACTTTAAATCCCTATTTTATCCCCTCAGGGGTAAAATGTCCAAAAAATAATAAATACATGTATTATTTTTATCAACCAAGAGCTTAAATCTAAAATTTCACGTGTCCAACTTACAAACTGTAGAAATTTCATACAAATTTTCAAACCCTTTTTACCCCCTTTGGGGTGGAATTTCCAGAAATCCTTTCTTAGTGTGAGTTTCTCATGCTCACTTACGTCACCTGAGAAATCTTTCTGACAAATTTCATGATTCTAGGCCAAGCGGTTTTGGCTGTGCGTTGATCGATCAGTCAGTCAATAAGTTTCTTCTTTTATATATATGGATTACAAAGATTCACAAAAAAATTGCACGCACTGAGTATTTTAACTGTCGTTTAGTAATGGAATGGTTTATAATATATAGTAACACAATGTGTTGAATACTATTGATTTATATTATCATCAGAGTCGGATTCGACGGCTGACCTTTTTCTCGAAGTTGACGCTACCCAATTGGATTGTTTGTCCCAGTTAGACATAGTTGCCCACAACTTCGAGATGATTTATATGAGATCACATAGTTAACCGTACGTGAGAAATATCTTGAGCATAATGGCACCTACCTACCCTACCCTACATACCTGCCTACCCTACCCTACTTACCTACCTAACTGGCCCACTCTAGCCTACCCTACATACCTAGATAGGTAGATACCATTGGTAGATACCCACACCCACCACTATATCTACACACCAATATATTGGTGATACCCACCAATTTTCGCATTGCCTTTCTAATGAAACCGGTTTGGGGCTTAACGGTTGGGTTGGATGGTTTCAAAGTCTATAACGGACATAGGTAGAAACATTTTTGTGTTTTATATATTAGAACTAGCTGTTGCCCGCGACTTCGTCTGCGAAGCATTAGTAATTCGAAATAGCTTATTTTTTATATCGCAGCATAATATTGTGGGTTTTCCATACAAACTTCTACCTCTCTTTCCACCCCCTTAAGTAAGATTTCCGGGATAAAAACTATGCTATGTCCTGCCCAGCGTCTCAAAATATCTCCGAACCAAATTGCATCTAAATAGGTTCAACGGTTTAAGCGTGAAAAGGTGGACAGAGAGACAGACAGAGTCACTTTCACATTTAAAATATTAACTCCGCCCGCGACTTCGGTCGTGTGATGGCAACCAAAAATAAGCTGCTATTAAACCTGAGACAAAGGGTCCAGTTCGGTAGTTCCAAATCGATGTAGAGGTCGCCATCCTAGTGCCATTTGATTCTTCAAAGAAACTTTGACACCCCTAAATCGTCTTCTGGGGGTAAATCCGAAAAACTAATGATGCCATCCTTTATTATTTTGCCAAAGGAATAAGATTTTTATACAAATAAATGTCTCCCTTTAAACCCTTTAAAAAGTTGAATTTCCAAAAGCCCCTCCTAAATGCTCTCCAACGTCATAAAAAGAAGCTATGTGAAGTAAAAGTAATCAAAAATCTTTACCACCCCGAAGTCGTATTATAAGGGTAGTTTCGAAAAACTAATTATTGAAAACCTTTATTGTTTATTTAGGTTGATATTTATGTCAAGTTTCATGTTTATTCACCCAATAGATCAGATTCTTCAAAAAAAATAACATCCCCTAAGTCGTCTTTTCGGGGTAGTTTCAAAAAATAATAAGAGCAACCTTTATTATTCATTAAGGTTAGTATATTAGTGGCAAGTTTATTGACCCAAGTATTTTTTTTTTTTTAAACTCTGTAATACCTCCTTAATCGTCTTCTGGGGTAGTTGCAAAAAACTAATAATGACAACCTTTATTGTTTATTTAGGATGGTATTTACGTCAAGTTTCATGTTTATTCACCCAAGAAATCACATTCTCCAAAAAAAAATACATCCCCTAAATCGTCTTATGGGGGTAGTTGCAAAGAACTAATAATGACAACCTTTATTGTTTATTTGGGATGGTATTTATGCCAAGTTTCAAGTTTATTCACCCAAAAAATCAGATTCTTCAAAAAAAATAACATCCTCTAAATCATCTTTTGGGGGTAGTTTCGAAAAACTAACAATGAAAGTCTTTATTGTTTATTTAGATTACTATTTGTGTCAAGTTTCAAGTTTATTAACTGAATTAATAAGATTCTTCAAAAACACAGTATACCTCCTAAATCGTCTTTTGGGGGTAGTTGCAAAAAAACTAATAATCACAAACTTTATTGTTTATTTAGGATGGTATTTATGCCAAGTTTCATGTTTATTCACCCAAGAAATCAGATCCTTCAAAAAAAATAACATCCCCTAAGTCGTCTTTTGGGGCTAAATTGAAAAAAAAAAATAAGAGCAACCTTTATTATTCATTTAGGTTAGTATATTAGTGGCAAGTTTATTGACCCGAGAAATCAGATTTTCAAAAACACTGTAATACCTCCTAAATCGTCTTATGGGGGTAGTTGCAAAAAACTAATAATAACAACATTTATTGTTTATTTAGGATGGTATTTATGTCAAGTTTCATGTTTATTCACCCAAGAAAAAAGATTCCTAAAAAAAAATTAACATACCGTCTTTTGGGGGTAGTTTCAAAAAATAATAACAGCAACCTTTTTTATTCATTTAGGTTAGTATTTGTGGCAAGTTTCAAGTTTATTGACCCAAGAAATCAGATTTTTCAAAAACATTGTAATACCTCCTAAATCGTCTTTTGGGGGTAGTTGCAAAAAACTAATAATGACAACCTTTATTTTTTATTTAGGATGGTATTTATGCCAAGTTTCAAGTTTATTCACCCAAGAAATCAGTTTCTTCAAAAAAACTAACATCCCCTAAATCTTCTTTTGGGGGTAGTTTAAAAAAATAATAATAGCGACCTTTATTATTCTTTTAGGTTAGTATTTGTGGCAAGTTTCAAGTTTATTGACCCAAGAAATCAGATTTTTCAAAAACATTGTAATACCTCCTAAATCGTCTTTTGGGGGTAGTTGCAAAAAACTAATAATGACAACCTTTATTGTTTATTTAGGATGGTATTTATGCCAAGTTTCATGTTTATTCACCCAAGAAATCAGATTCTTCAAAAAAACTAACATCCCCTAAATCTTCTTTTGGGGGTAGTTTAAAAAAATAATAATAGCAACCTTTATTATTCATTTAGGTTAGTATTTGTGGCAAGTTTCAAGTTTATTGACCCAAGAAATCAGATTTTCCATACAAATTTTTACAACCCCTAAATTATTATTTGGGGGTAGTTTCGAAAAACTAATAATGTCAATCATTATCAGTTACATAGAATACTATTTGTGGTAAGTTTCAAGAATTTTGGTCGAAGGAATTAGATTTTTCATACAAACTTTCAACCCTCTTTTTACCCCCTTAGGGGTGAAATTTCCAAAAATCCTTTCTTAGTGCACACTTACGTCACTTGAGGAACCTTTCTGCCAAATTTCATGCTTCTAGGCTTAGCAGTTTTGGCTGTGCGTTGATTGATCAGTCAGTCAGTCAGTCAGTCAGTCACCTTTCGCTTTTATAGATATAGATTATAGGATGAATTTCAGAAAAATCGACACCGCCATCTACTGGCAATACCGGAACCAGCATACAACGCCATGTTCATTTTGTGTGTGCTTTGTGTCTATCATGTTTCAGAGATTGTATAGGTTCTGTGTTCGCTAAATGAATGGAAAATGTTTTTTTTATGGTTAATTTCTTCGATGTTTTATTACTTATTATCCTTAGAGCATTTAACCTATGGAGACGGCAAGCCGCGAATCACCGAACAACTTTTTCTGCCACTTTTTGCGGGAGGCGAGGAAAACACATACCTACAGCTCACTACAAAAAATGACAATCACTCACAGATACATGCATCCTATTGCTACAAACGCACACGAAAAAATAATAATCACACAATCAAAAAAACACACATCATTGACAAATTTGTGTGTATTATGCAATTATCCTATGACAACAAACACAAAGTGCTAGTGATGTGATACAAATAATGAGTAGAATTTCATTTTAATGCATGAATGAATGAGCAAAATGTTAATTCGTTTTATTTTTGGTATACTAAATAATAATAAACTTACTACTACTAGTACTACTTAGTTACTTTAAAAAAATACGCAATATGATTTGTGGTCTGCGAAACTACGTAGGTAGGTAGGTATAGTAATGACAAAAGAATTTAAGATACTAACATAATATACAAAATTTAGAAAAATAACGATTGGATTTAATTTTAATTAATAATATTTCATAATTACTTAATATATATTTTTGGACCCGTGCCTTTTCTATAAGAATGACGTTACAAATAAATGTAATATCCAAAAACCCCAAGCATGGTAAACGAACTGGGGATAGTACCTAATAAAATGGTGGCATACGTCTTACAACAACGTTAATCATAAACTAGTACCTACAGATTTCAGCTTAGAATAGTATGAAACTGTAACTTTCATTTTGTTTTATTTGGGGTCGGGCATTCGGAATTCATACTTGAGCCCCTTTCTTTAATACGGACTGTTCGATACTCATCGAACACATCATCATCAGCAGTTTTGACTCAAGTAGGTCGCGCGGCCGCACCAGCGGAAAGCGTGAGCTACGCGAGCCAGTGCGCGATCGACCGGCATACTTGTAGCACTCATTACCATCATTAGCATTAATTAGCGTGAAGTTTCGGAATAAACGTACTCTGAATCTTAGCTCAGACTTATCATTTAGCACCCGAAATAGCTAGCAGCACGAACCTTACCGTTCATATTGGTCCTTCGAAACCGTCAAGGACTCCGCGACCGCGACAAGTCGTAACGCGAAGTGCTTGTACCGTACCAGCAACCTGTGGGTTGCCGCGAACTAGATTAGGCGTGAGTTCATAGGGATTCACAACCACCGTGGGAGCTACCCGCGCAGCGACAACAGCGAGCCAGCAGCATAGCAGCAATAGCCGTAGGACAAGGCGGCTTTCAAGTAAGAGCGTTCCGTATATTCTGTCTCGCTTAAGTCTAACAGCAGCACAATGGAGACTTTATACTTCCAACAAACTGAATTAGCAGAGAGCATTGCCAAGGTACTTATTAATTTCAATAAGGATAGCAAACAGCGTAAGACCATCGACTACTGTAAAAAGAGACTAGATCTTTTAGAGTCGTATTGGAGAGAGTATCAGCTAAACAACGAAAAACTGCCGCTTGAAAAGAGAGGTCATAAGTACTTCGTAAATTCGGAGTTCGAGCGGACAATGGAGTCTTATAAAGCAGCAAAAGACGCCATATCCGAATATTATGACGCGTTATGTCACCAAGCAAAGCCGCCAGGATTCTCTGATCTAGAAGACAACCCTTCTAATCAGCAAGTAGCAGCAACAGCAGGTCCTGCCGGGGGCAAACACTTACAGCACCAAGACCACGAGCCATCCTCAGCATCCGCCAGCCCGGCGCGCGCTCGTGCCGAGGTGTCTAAAGGTATTTATAGCAAACTAGATGATATGATGCGCAAGCAACATATCAATTTCAAAGCATTCGCAAGAACCGTAGAAAGCATAGATGTCGAATCCATGTCCGATAAATGGGAGTTTGAAGACGCCTTGCGATTATTACAAACTCGATGGACAGCCGTGGACAACAGCCATTGGGAACTAATGATGGAGTTAGAAGACGACGAGGCGTACGAATTAAGCTACATTAAACATGAACGTACGTATAACGGCTTGAGAAAGGCTATCAGCTCTAAGATGTGGGCAACATCGTACCGTGACAAGTCCACACCGAAGATGGAAATTCCTGTGTTCTCAGGTAACTATCAGCAGTGGGTATCCTTCAAAGATCTTTTCGATGAAGCAATCCACAACAATCCTTCTCTATCAAAGGCACAAAAGATGCAATTCCTGAAGAGCAAGGTAAAAGGAGAAGCGGAGCGCTTGATCCAGCATCTCCCGATTAGCGCGGACAACTATAACACCTGTTGGGAAATTTTAACTCACAGGTTTAACAACAAAAAGCAGATATTTATGTCCCACGTAAATTCCTTTTACAATCTTGCCAATATACCGCAGCAGTCGTACACAGCCATCAAACGACTTCATGATGTCACCTTAGAGAGCCTCCACGCCATAAAAAATCTAGGCGTAGATATTACGACATGGGATCCTCTTCTTGTATATATACTAGCACAAAAATTGGATAGTGAGTCTTATTCCGAGTATATAGAGTCGTTGAAGAATTCGCGAGAGCTTCCGGTACTTCGGGACTTTTTGGACTACTTAGAGAACAAGTTCACTGCCCTAGAGTCATCTCGGCGACGTCAAGATGGGACAACTAAGGCAGTTTCATCTCAATCATCCAATGGTTCATCCAATTTTAATCGCAAAAATAATTTTAAATTGGGCAATGAATCTAAAAATAGCAAGAAAATGGAAATGGCGAAATCAATGCATGTGTCTGAGTCAGTAAATAAATGCCCTCATTGTTCGGCAAAACATAATTTAATAAGCTGCAAAAAATTTACAGAATTACCAAATGAGCAGAAAATAAAAATTATTAGCCAATTAAATTATTGCGTAAATTGTGTTTACGATCATAATGGCGCAAAATGCTACTCGACAAAAAGATGTCATAAGTGCAATGACGAACATCATACGACTTTGCATGACTATTTCGCAACACAATCAAAGTCTAACAACTTGACCGAGATTGCGAAACAAAAATGCGAAAACAACAAAAGCATCTACGCTTCTCAGCAAGTAACATCGGAGATTTTGCTAGCCACAGCGCTGGTGAAAGTCACAGCAGCCGACAGGACCCAGAACGTCATGCGAGCACTGATCGATCAGGGCTCACAAATTTCCGTGATCAGCGAGAAAGCAGCACAGCAGCTAGGATTAAAGCGAAAATCTTGTAAAGGGGTTATTTTCGGAGTAGGTGAACGTGAAAACAACTGCAAAGGAAAACTAACGATCGCTTGTCAATCGACTTACACCGATTTTAAGTTTTCTACAGATGTTGTCATAGTGAACAACTTAATAAAAAATCTGCCAAACGAAACGTTCGCTAAGCCATATTGGCAACATACAGCACATCTTTGTTTAGCAGATCCAGATTATAACATCAGTCGTCCGGTGG
This sequence comes from Orthosia gothica, assembly GCA_949775005.1. NCBI lineage: Eukaryota > Metazoa > Arthropoda > Insecta > Lepidoptera > Noctuidae > Orthosia > Orthosia gothica. The sequence continues at coordinate 811,715 of OX459046.1, read as the reverse complement.
ATCTTCTCCTAGGAGCAGAAATCTACGCCAACATCCTTTTAGAAGGATTAATTCGCGGACAAACGTCCTCGGAACCGCTAGCACAGCAAACTCATTTAGGATGGTTGCTGTGCGGTGGCAATACAAGCACCTCATTCCAATGCAACGTGATCTTGCATAACGTTGAAGACATTCAACAATTCTGGACAATTGAAGACATTCAAGAACAGAATTCTATGTCCGTAGAAGATCAGGAATGCCTAGATTTTTATGAAACTACGACGAAACGTCTAGAAAACGGTCGTTATGTAGTTAGGTTGCCCATGAAACCAGAATTAGAAGAGAAGCTAGGATCTTCGAAAGAGATAGCGATAGCACAATTTAAAAATGTAGAACGTAAGTTTAGCAAGAATGAAGACCTAGCGAAGCAATACAAGCAATTTATCCGCGAATATGAGCAGCTGCAACACATGAAGTTAGCGACTTCTAACAGCAAACAGAAGACGGAAATAGAATGTTTCCTTCCTCATCATGCGGTACTGAGAGCAGAATCTAGCACAACAAAGTTGCGCGTAGTATTCAACGCGTCGTCTAAAACTACTTTAGGCCACAGCCTAAACGATCTAATGTACAGGGGTCCAAACCTCCAGTTAGACCTGTTAGAGCTTATCCTGAAGTGGAGGCAATATCGTTTCGCATTCACAGCTGATATTGAGAAATGCTTCCGTATGATTTTAGTCGATGAGCAGGACCAAAGCCTACAACAAATCGTATGGCGACAAAGTCCGGATCAGCCTATAAGAAATTATAAATTAACAACCATAACGTATGGAACTAAAGCAGCGCCATTCCTGACAATGATGACTCTGCGAAAATTAGCGTCAGATGAGCAGCAAAAATATCCCAGAGCAGCTAAATGCATCCAGGAAGAGCTCTATATGGATGATTGGGTATCGGGAGCGCATAGCATCAAAGAAGGAAAGCGGAGGATTACGGAAGTAAACGCATGCCTAAAAAGCGGCGGATTTTCACTAAGAAAGTGGTCCTCAAACGATAAAAGATTGCTTGAAACAGTTGAGCAAACTGCCGACAAACAGCCAGCAGTCTTTACATTTAAAACTGAAAGCTCATCAAAAACTTTGGGGCTACAATGGAACTCAACCGAGGACGAATTCATCTTCAAATATGATTCAAACAGCACACAAACAGCAAAACTGACCAAAAGAATGCTTCTATCCGAAATCTCTAAGATTTTCGACCCTTTGGGATGGTTAGCGCCCCTAACCACAAAGATGAAAATTTTATTCCAGCAAGTATGGCAAGATTCTGAGGTCCAGTGGAGCGACGAAGTTTCTATTAAAACCAAAGAAGAATGGATCAAATTGAAGGGAGATTTAAATCTATTAAATCAGTTCCACATTCCTCGGTGGTTACAAAGCAAAGAGCATGACGTCATAGAATTACATGGGTTTTGTGACGCATCAATTCAAGCCTTCGCCTGTGTAGTATACGCACGAATCGTATCCAATAACTCTACATCAGTAGTATTGGAATAGGAACCTTTATGTGTGTATGGGGCGCTTTATTCACTAATGCTGTTGTCTATGTTTTGTCGTCTGTGGACAACTTCCTTCCTGTGCTTGCTCGCTCTCAGACCGAGGTATTGTCAAAATGGCTGGCTAAGTGACTAATTAATAAACGCTAATATTGTGTGCTTCTGTAGTTTCATTAGGTTATGGGCCCAGAGTCCATAGTCAGCCAGATGGCATAATAAAATAGTAGGAAGACATAGTGCATATAATAAGATTAGCGAGGTTGACGCGTACGTAAAAATGGCGGCGTTTGTAAAAGGGAATCAAGCGGCGTATGTCCCTCAATTAGCAGGTGAAACAAACTTTTCGACCTGGCTATTTAGAATAGAAACCTTTCTAGAGGAAAAGGATTGCCGGCGGGCACTTGAAGGTGTGTCAGAAACGAAGGATGAAACGGAGCAAGAAAAGTTTAGAAAGATGGACGCCAAGGCGCGAAGTATTATTGTTCAAAGTTTGATAGATGCTCATATTGAATACGTGCGAGATGCAACGTCTGCTAAAGAAATGGTAGACAAGTTAAGAAGTATATTCGAAAGGAAAAGTATTTTATCAAAACTGTATGCAAGAAAAAAGTTGCTCAAATTAAAATGTAAAGCAGAAGATAGTTTGATTGACCACTTTAATATATTTGACAAAGCTGTTAGAGAGCTAGAAGCCACAGGCAGTAAGATGGAGGAAGGAGACAAAATCTGCCATTTATTGTTGACGTTACCAGACATTTATGAACCGGTTATTACCGCATTAGAGACCACAAATATGGAACTTACTGTGGATTATGCGAAAAGTAAGTTACTAGATGCGGAACTAAAATATAAAAATGAGAGACAAAAAGACCCCCCAATAGTACAAGAAAACTGCTCATTTATGAACACGGAGGTAAAGAAATGTTTTAAATGTGGAAAACCCAACCATTTTGCCCGGGAATGTCCCAGTGTTAACAGAGGAAGGTCATCTGGAAGAAGAGGAAGGTTCAGTAAATATAGAGGGTCAAGAGGAAATGCAGGTTTTTTGTCAACAGATGAACCACATGAAGACAGATATTCCTATATTGCGTGTATGGCTAAACAAGATAGTAATATTATAAATAAGGAGGTGACTTTTGTCATAGACTCGGGTGCCACATTTAATATGTTTTCAGATAAGTATATTGACTACATGACAAATATAGAAACAATGGATCAAGAAGTTAAGATTAAAATCGCTAATGGAGACACCATATCTGTTAAAAGAAGGGGAAAAATGAAAGTGAAAACAAGTGAAGGTCACATCATGACCATTTCTGGGTTAATAGTACAAAATTTAGCCTTTAACTTGCTATCTGTAAATGCATTAAATAAAAAGGGTATGAAAGTAATGTTTGACAGCAAATTTGTAAAGATTTATGACCATAAAGTTCAATTTTATGGTAAATGTAATGGAAGCCTTTTTTTGATTAAATTCTATATGCTAAAGAGTAATGACACATGCTTGTTGGCTGGAGAGTTATGGCACAAAAGGATGGGTCACCTAAACCATGCTGGCATGAGAATATTAAACTTGCCAACAACTAAAGAAAAATGTCAAACATGCATTGAAGCAAAGGCCACAAGATTACCTTTTCAAAATGTACAGTATCCAAGATCACACAAAGTAGGTGAACTTATACATTGTGACATAGGAGGACCAATACAGCAAAGTACACTTGATGGAGAAAAGTATTACCTTACTATAATAGACGACTTCTCTCATTTCACAGAAGTATATTTATTAAAACAAAAGAGTGAAGCAAAACAATATATTATAGGATATATTAACAGAATGAAAAATAGAAACAATCATGTAAGCAGGATAAGAACTGATAATGGAGGCGAGTTCACATCAAGGGATTTAAAACAGTTTTATTATGAAAATGGTATCAAGCAAGAAACCACATGCAGTTATACCCCACAGCAGAATGGCGTCGCAGAACGCATTAACAGAACCCTTATGGATAAAGTAAGAGCAATGTTTGTCGACACAAATCTACCAAAATATCTCTGGGGAGAAGCAATTATATGTGCTACTCACTTGCTAAACAGGTCACCGACAAGAGCTCTACTAGGAGATATCCCAGCATTTATTTTCTTAAAGAAAGCAAAGTTAAACCACATTAGAGTATTTGGAAGTCAAGCATGGGCAACTATTCTGCCCAAGCAAAGTAAATTAGAACCAAGAGCGAGGGAAATGAGGTTAGTTGGATACAGTGGAAGTGGTTATAGATTATGGAATCCAAAAACAGATGAAATAATCATTGCAAGGGACGTAATGTTTAATGAGAATAATTACAAGCATAAAACTGAAAAGGAGATTGATCAAGAAAGAAAACAGATGGATTCACTGGACAAGACGGAAACTAGAAATAAAGAGGTAATTATAGAAGACCAAGAGGATGATGATAAAGGTGAGGAAATGCAAGATGAAAGAGATACAAATGGGGACAGAAATGAAGAAAATAAAGAAGAAGATGATATGAAGAGAAAGCGAAACAGAAAAATACCTACAAAATTTGATGATTATGAGATGTATGTAGCTTATGCATTAATAACTGAGAATGATCCTGAAACATTTGATGAAGCCATTAAAGAAAGATTGTGGCAAGAAGCTATACAGAAAGAAATAACATCACTGAAAAACCTAAATGTATGGACAGAATGTAAATTGCCAAGTAATGAAAAGACTATTGAAGCTAAATGGGTATTCCGAACTAAACAAGACGGCACAAAGAAAGCAAGGCTTGTTGCTAGAGGTTTTCAGCAAGAAGTAGAAGACAACAATGTATATTCACCGGTAGCAAAAATGACAACAATAAGACTAGGATTATCACAAGTGGTACAGAAGAATATGTCAACCAGACAGTTGGATATTCCTACTGCTTTTCTTAACGGACAGTTACAAACTGATGTTTATATAAAACCACCCAAAGGTCTTTTTATGAAGAACAAGAATATGGTTCTTAAATTAAATAAAGCGTTGTACGGACTTAAAGAATCACCCCGCTGCTGGAACCAAACATTCAACAAATTTTGTCTAAATATAAACTTAACAAGATCAAAATATGATGCTTGTCTTTACACAGGCAAAGATATATACCTCATACTGTTTGTTGATGACATTCTATTGTTGGGAAAAAAGGAAGAAATAGACAGGATAGTGGAATTATTACAAAAGGAATTCAAGGCTAAGGATATGGGAGAAATAAGGAGTTTTCTAGGAATTGACATAATAAGAAATAAAAATAACCTTGAAATTTCACAAACAAGATTTATTGATAAACTATTAGATCAGTATGGTATGACAAAATGTAAAGAGGCAGCAACACCTATGGAAGTAAACTATTTATCTCAAGAAAGAGTTATATGTGCAAATGTTCCATTTCGAGAACTATTGGGAAGTTTAAATTATCTCTCAATGATCAGTAGACCTGATATAACATTTGCAACTTCATACCTGAGCAGAAGTTTGGATAAACCAACAGATAGTGACTGGAATGCAGCCAAGAGAATATTGAGATATTTGAATGGAACCAAACAGCTGCATTTGACTTATACTTGCAATAGTGTCAATTTAATTAAAGTTTTTTCAGATTCTGACTGGGCAGGTGATAAAGTGGACCGTAAGAGTACCAGTGGCATGACGGTATTCCATGGTGATAACCTTATCTCATGGACATCCAGGAAACAGCCAATGGTTGCCTTATCTACAGCAGAGGCCGAGTATGTTGCAGCAGCTATGTGTACAAGCGAACTATTGTTTGTGAGGGGACTTGCGTCAGAGTTTGATCAGTGTATCAGTGCAGTGTTATATGTAGACAACCAAAGTGCGATTAAGATGATCACTAACTATGAAAACACTAAAAGATCCAAGCATATTGACATTAAGGTGCATTTTGTGAAGGATGTTTATGCTAAGAAGTTAATGGATGTTAACTTTGTTTCAACTAAAGAAAATATAGCAGATATTATGACCAAAGCATTAGTTAAAGATAAGTTTTTGTGTTTACGTAAAAAATTGTTTTAGTTTGACATTTGAAGCTTGAAGTTTTCTTTGACATAAAGTTTGGTGTTGTTAAATTAGTATGATAGTGATTTCCATTAAAATAAATGTTGTTAGGATAAAAGTAAAAAATTCTTATAATAGTTAATTTGTGTTTACAATTGAAAGTTTTTTTTGTTTATATGATTGGTTAAGAAACTTACAATTGAGGGGGAGTATTGGAATAGGAACCTTTATGTGTGTATGGGGCGCTTTATTCACTAATGCTGTTGTCTATGTTTTGTCGTCTGTGGACAACTTCCTTCCTGTGCTTGCTCGCTCTCAGACCGAGGTATTGTCAAAATGGCTGGCTAAGTGACTAATTAATAAACGCTAATATTGTGTGCTTCTGTAGTTTCATTAAGTAGTGCTAGTAGCAGCAAAAACGCGGTTAGTGCCCTCTAGCAAGGCTGTATCGCTACCTAGGTTAGAATTATGTGCGGCCGAACTACTTACGAAACTCATGTCAAAAATCGTCAAAAGCATCAACAGCTTGGCCGTGAAGATATACGGCTGGAGCGATTCTAAGGTTTCCCTTAGCTGGATTCAAGGATCCCCGGAGCGCTGGAAGCCTTTCGTAGCGAACAGGGTGAAGAAAATTGCTAGCATTATGCCACCAAACACTTGGCATTATGTAAACACCAAAGAAAACCCAGCGGATGCAGCTAGTAGAGGCCTGACGACCTCACAATTGCTAGAACACGAATTGTGGTGGCAAGGACCGACCTTCTTATCTTCATCGCACTTCAAACCTACGGGTCAAACGAAGTATACTACTAACGAAGAGATAAAAAGGCAGGTAAACATTGTTCAAAATCCTATCATGGATAGCAGCATAGTCGACGATCTATTACATCGCTACAGCTCGTTTACAAAAACAACACGCATCTTAGCCTGGGTACGGCGGGCATTGACACCTGTCGTTAGTAAACAGAAAACAAAGCATCTCACTTTACACGAGCTTAGATCAGCAAAACTTATAATAATAAAAAACGTACAGCGCGCTGAATTTAAAACAGACATTGAACGCTTATTGCAAAACCAGGAAGTAAAATCTGATAGCAAGCTACTCAACCTTAATCCATACTTAGATCAGGACGGGATCCTTAGAGCAAAGGGAAGACTCAGGCAGGCCAACATAAGCATAGAAATGAAGCATCCAATCATCATTCCATACAACAGTCGACTGACTGAGCTTCTCATCGCGCAAGCCCATGAGCTCACATTTCACGGAGGAGCTCGACTTACTATGTCCTTTCTTAGACAAAAGTATTGGATAATTAAAGGAAATCGAGCCATCAAAACGCAACTTCATAGATGTGTTACTTGTAGGAAACAGGCACCCAGGAAGCTACAGCAGATTATGGGAGATCTACCTGATTTCCGCACCAACCCAGCTCCAGCGTTTTATCACACAGGTGTAGACTACACGGGCTTCATATCTGTGAAGGCAAATAAAGGGCGTGGAATAAAAACAACGAAAGGATACGTGGCTTTGTTCGTCTGCATGGTTACGAAAGCCGTGCACATAGAATTGGTGTCGGACTTGACCAGCACTTCCTTTATCGCAGCATTGAGGAGAATGTCAGCGCGACGAGGAGCCCCGAAACATGTGTACTCGGACAACGGCACTAACTTTGTGGGAGCTAACAAAGTAATGCAGGAGGAGTACGAGCAGCTAAAACAAGTTTTCGGTGACTCATTTTATAGTGAGATAACGGAAATGGATATAGAATGGCACTGGAATTGCCCTTCCTGGCCTAGTGCGGGAGGATTATGGGAACGATCAATACGAAGTCTAAAGCAACACCTCAAACGAGTTGTAGCGGACCAAGCATTGACGTATGAAGAATATAGCACCATTTTAGCGCAAATAGAAGCGGGTCTCAACTCTAGACCACTATGTCCGATATCTGAAGACATAGACGATTTAGATTTCTTAACACCCGCGCACTTCCTAACCGGTAGAGCAGGTCTAACCGTTATTGAAACAGCCAGTGACGCTAGGACTAGATGGCACTTAATAAACAAGATTTTCCAAGACCTTTGGAGGAGGTGGAAAACTGAATATCTTAGCCAATTATCTGTTCGTAGCAAGTGGCTAAAGCCAAAAAGCAACATTAAGATCGGAAATATGGTGACCATCCACGATGATAATTTTCCTTCTGGAAAATGGCCAGTGGGGAGAGTTGTCGAGGTACACCAAGGGAAGGACGGGTTTGTAAGGGTTGTGACATTAAAGACGAAGAACGGTTTAATAAAGCGACCTATTATCAAATTGTCCGTCTTACCAATCGAGCAAGAGGACGCAGAAAAGGAAGCTGAAGAGCAGAGTAAAAAAGCCAAACCCAAGATCACAAAGGATGAAACAAAAGAGTACGAGAAAGCATCGTAATTTCGTCAACATCGTTTTATCACTATTATTTTTTATCAGCATTTGGAGCAGCAGCGAAGCATCGAACCACATTACCCAATTTAGCGGTAATCAATCCTTATACTACGACCCAATAGGTAAATTAAATCTAATACGGGATCAATGGAAAATTGTGTCCTACTACAACATGCAACCTTATTGGCAAGGTGATAAAGCCGGGGACACCTTCATTAAATATCTAGAGCAGACATGTGAACAAATCAAGGAGCCTAGCCATTGTAACATGATTTTATTACAAGTGCAGCACGATTACAACGAGCTCCAATATCACAATCAGCTGCTGCTAAATCAGCATTTCGGCACTCGGTCAAGAACCCGACGCGGCCTTGTCAACGCGGTCGGCTCCATAGCCAATACATTATTTGGAGTACTCGACCAAAGTTTCGCTGATAAATACCAACGTGATATTGAAATTATAAATAGCAACGAAAAGCACCTATTACAGCTTTGGAAAAACCAAACATCAGTGGTAGAAGCTGAGTATAATATTCTGAAACGAACTGAGAAGACTATTGATACTCAGTATAAGCTCATAAATAGACATCTAAACCTCTTAGATCAAGCGACTAAGCAGATACAATTGCAAGGTAAAAGTACATCAATGTTACAAGAATTCACTCTCGCAGCCATGGCTACGACAAACATGATACACAACTTAAAGCGTGTCCAAGATACATTAATCGACACCTTAGCGGATATTTATCATAGTAAAATTAACATGCATCTACTTACTCCAGAGCAGCTCAGCAACGAACTTCAAATCATTTCCGGTCAAATATCAAAAGAACTTACTTTGCCTATCAACAACATCCAGGCCGATTTATATGAAATCTACAAACACCTAAAGATCAAGGCGAGAATGAGTAAAGAGTACTTCATGTTTGAGATCTCCGTGCCACTCATTAGCAGAGACAGTTTCCAACTGTACCGCTTAATACCTGTTCCTCTCCAGGTGGGAAAGGACATGATCAGCATTATTCCCCTCACTGATTACATAGCAACTAATCTGATGAGGGACTCCTATATCGAAGTCAAGAACGACGATCTTCAAACCTGCACCTATCAGGAGGAAAGTTATATCTGTCAGCTACGAGGTCCAGTCAAGCGACTGGGTCTAGAAGAAAAGTTCTGTCAAACCGAACAAATAGGTATCTGCCAGTCTAAGAAAGAAACCTGCAAAAATATGTGGTTACAATTACACGACCTATCGTCTTATTTGTATTTCGCATGCGATACCTATTCATTTACAATCATATGTGACAATGAAACCCGAACGCGCCGTGTCAGCAAGGCCGGGCTCATTCAACTCGATAAAGAATGCATAGCTAAGGGCCGTGACATAACACTTTATTCATATCAGCAGGAAAACAAGCTGACTTTGAAACCTGACCTATTATTAGCGAACATAGCTCCAATACAGCACTATCATTTGGTCAATATTACGCTACCGCTTCTCGAAACAACAACAGAAGATGCACAGATCAACAACACACTAACAAGTCTCGGCAATCAGATAGCCGCTATGAAGAAAGCAGCTTTAGAAGAAGGAACATTAACTACGCATGATATACATCACTATGCCATATCATACGTATTGCTAGCAGCAGTCGTCGCCGTCGTAGCGTTCCTGGTGTTCCTGTGGTGGCGAGGCAAGCAAGCCTCACCCGCGCCCGCGCGTGACCCGCAGGCTCCAAGCGAACCTGCCGCGCCGCGGGCGGCGCCTACCAGCAGTGTGAGTGTTAGTGCTAGTGCGCGTAAATCACCCGTGCCCGAGCAAGGGCCCAGTGTTTGTGGGACCAAACGGTGGTCCAGTTTACGGTACAAAAGAGACAAATCAACGTCACCTATCAGTAAAAGACAATCGGTCTTTACGGTAGATCTAGATAGAGATTAGCTATCACTTAGGATAAGAACATTCAGCATTGTATTAACCTTCATTTAGCATAAACAAATACTGGTTCACCTATGTGTTACTAACCCTCTTAATTGTGTAATCATCTCATCTCATCTTTCCCATTTCCTCCACTCGGGAGCATGTTCGATACTCATCGAACACATCATCATCAGCAGTTTTGACTCAAGTAGGTCGCGCGGCCGCACCAGCGGAAAGCGTGAGCTACGCGAGCCAGTGCGCGATCGACCGGCATACTTGTAGCACTCATTACCATCATTAGCATTAATTAGCGTGAAGTTTCGGAATAAACGTACTCTGAATCTTAGCTCAGACTTATCATTTAGCACCCGAAATAGCTAGCAGCACGAACCTTACCGTTCACGGACCTATACTGTATACGTGTTAAATAATAGGAAAGGGTAAATATTATACAATACAATCAACCGGATAGACTTTTACTTGACAGTTATAACACTGTAACATGTCAGTTTTTCGTTTTTTTTACTATTTGACTTCGGTGTTTCCTAGCTAAGCTAGTTTGTTATCTTAGATAGGAAAACATACGGTTTCATAGCCATAATCTAGTTAATAGACATATGTCTCAATGATCACGACTAGAGACAATCACTGATTTTTGAAATGTACCAGTTTATTATATACATGTCGAACACATTTCTGTGGATCAACTTTTTTGGGTAAAAAGGATATACGAACATTTGTGTATTTTCCATAATCACATTCACAATTATATATTGCTTCAAATTGACGTGCAGTGGGGTTTTCATTGTAACCACCATGGCTGCGATAGAGTCTCCTCTCGATAGAGGTATCAAACAAAAATTCAAACAAAAATCAAAATCGATACATCTGTTTAGGAGCTATGATGCCACAGACAGACACACAGATACACAGCAATACACGTCAAATTGAGAAAACCCCTATTTTTCCGTCGGGGGTTAAACAAATATTGAAAAACTCACTAACGAAACGAATAAACTTACTTTTTTATAAATTTACTTATTAGCCTTAAACTTTAAAAGAAAAGAATTTAAATATATTCACAAAGACCTATATAAATAATAATGTTTTTTAGTTCAACCTGACTTGACCAGATACAAACACAAAAAAAAATTGTTTCTGAACATACTGATTCAAAAAATCATTTAATTTATCAATCATTCATTCACGTTGACCCAGCACTATGCACATCGCTACCCTGTCAGCCCCTGTACTGCGTTTGTGCTACCAACGTACCACTGAATTTTTCTATCGTAAAGGCATTTACGATTATTTCGACATTGTACTTAAATAAAACTATGTTGATGTATAATTTATACTTAGATGTGGAAGGAAACACCCATGGCTTCGCAAATTAAAAATGGCAGATCGCTTTTTGCACGAGGAAACTGCACAATTAACAATTTTTTGGGAGAACTTACCTACTTGCGACACAATACAATACACAATGGCGGCGGTCGGCGAATGAACTAGTTTTATATAACGCGTATGGTCATTTGGCCAAGCGACTTTGGCAGAGGGGTTCGCTCAGCTATGCCATCGCCATAGGTTAAAAGCTCTAAGTTATTATCCTATTCCGGATGAAGATAAATCCAAATACACAAAAGTCATTAAATTTGGTCCAGCCGTTCTTGAGACAAAAGTGGTGTAACTAATACGACTTTGTTTTATATAAATAGATATAACTATATCAATATTTCATGATAATTAGCGTGTTTACTTATACACAAGACACGAGTGATTTATTTCTCAGGAACTGTTCAACTGAACAAGTGTGTGATTTTTTTACTTGAGGTACTTTTTAGGTACATTTTTTTGGTGTAATTATATTTTATGAGTAATGCTTAAAAAATTAAATATTAAAGAACACCCGCCATCTTGATGTCAATATGGCGGGTGTATCTTAATTTCGAAATAATTTCGTTCTGAAGGAGGTACAGATTTTTTAGATCTAGGTACAGAATAGTACATTTTAGGTACATTTTTTTGGTAATTGGTATTATTTAATTCGCTATGGTACACCCACCATTTTGACTCTCACCATTCGTATTGGTCTAGCGACAGTGGTGGCGCAAAAATTGGCTTGTTGAATTTAAAAAAATATACGATTTTTTTTATGTATTTCGAAACTTTACATAACTTAAATTATATTGTCGTTTCAAAAAACTCTTAAATATTTTTTTTCAATTTATTATTAGCAATTGAAAATCATAACAATATAGTGTCAACTACACGTAGATTTACTAAAAATATCCGAAAATGAGTGCAAAAATATTATTAAACAATAAATTTTATATATTCATGTGTGATAAAGGATTTATATCATGTGTGTTATTTATAGATAAGGCTTATGTCGATAATATACCCACCTGATGGACGATTTGGAAGTTTTGAGCATAAATAAAGTAGTCGTAATGAATAATACGTGAGTGTGGACCGGTGTTCATTAGGAAACATAATTGTCATAACGTAATCGTTTTTACTTATGGGTGGGTGATATTGGTGTAAAATAAAAGTAAACAAACACGATTGGCGCGAAACATTGACTTTGGATATCAAAAAACTTCATTAGATACCACTAAATATGATACACATACACATATAATTTTCGGTAATGCCCATTATTTACATATCCCTTAATAGAGGTGCTCGTGGCTAAATAATAACAGCCCACTGTTCGATCATCAAGGTTAAGCAACGTTTGACGAGGTCGGTCCGTGGATGGGTGACCATTTCAACAAACCGAGTTTCCTCCGTGCCTCGGAAAGCACGTTAAGCCGTTGGTCCCGGCTGTCATTTGAAGATCTTTGACAGTCATTAGGGTAGTCAGAAGCTTGAGATCTAATGATTGACAGTATTGCCAAGGGGTACCGTGTTACCCAGTTACTGGGTTGTGGAGGTCAGATAGGCAGTCTCTCCATGTAAAACAGTGGTGCCCAGCTGAATCCGGTTAGACTGGAAGCCGACCCCAATATAGTTGGGAAAAGGCTAGGCAGATTGACAATATCTCTCAATAATATTGAACACTAATGTCTATATATATATTTACAAACACTAAAAAGTTTGTAGAAAAGAAACGTGAAAATATTAACTTGGTAGATTTTCATTACACTAATTCTTCAGTACCTAAATTTCTCTTAAATACGTTAACCGATGTTTACAATTCAAACAGAAATATTAGTTTTACGCCTATATCTGTCATTTAAGGTTGCCCTAGTCAACGGCACGAACTATTTTGTGCGCGGGGTTAAAATGCATGCTATCTCATCCGACAACACGTGTGAAAGAAATAGATGCTGTGATGAGCAGTAAGAAGCTAGTTCTGGTACGAATTAGCACTTTTGCATGTTTGTAGCGAAATGGATGTTGATTTAGGACGAAAACGACCGCACGACTTTTTATAACCAGACCTTTGGGAGTCTAGATATCATGAAAAAAATACTGAATGTATATTTTCAAAATAAAATTATTTGCTTTGTTGAATTACTAATCTATCCCTGTATGGAGGCCCTTTTGTAATTTTCCTTCTTCTTATGGTATTTATTTCCGCCCAAAGATGCGTTAAAATTAGTGTAGAAATGTGGAACTTTCGACGCTCACAACTTTCAAATATATTATTTTTTTACATTTTTGTTTCCATACAGGACTAGATAATGATGAGACAAATTGATATCATTTTTATTTAACTTACATCGTCAAACAGTGGAGTAATCTCTAGACTACGTTTGTATGGAAGAATTTTCGACTAGTGTAACCTTAAGTATAAAATAATGAATATATCACCATAAACAAAAAATCATGTTTTCAAGTTACGTAATTATACAACAATGTCAACTTTGCTCGAAAGTTCCCTTAAAAATTTACTATTCTCAGTCTTTAATGATCAAAGTAAGAATTTAATACGAATTTAATACTAAATTAGAACAAGACAACAACAGAATTAACACATTATATGTAATCGGAATCTAGTTAGACGTAGAACACTGCTCAAATTTAGTAGATTGCTAGGTACACAAGAATCACATATATTTGGGATCTTTTTGTAGTATTCGTACATAATGGTACGAAGTAAGCACGATTACTTTTAAGGTTCGATATTTATGACCAATATATTCGATATTTATCAATATATTGACGATAATAACAAGATTGAATCGGTTAAAAGTCAAAACACTGTATCAGCTATGTGCTACAATGAGTAGAAATTAACGTTATGACGTCACACGGGCTCGGTTTTGTTCGGCAAACTATCGGGGTGTTTTCGGTACTGGATTCAAAAAAATATTTTCAATTGGATTTTACTTTGTAATTACAGTGAAAAAAAAAAACTAATATATGATCTATTAATTTTTTACAAAAAAAAAAAATGGTTCAACAAACCAATTACAGTAGTGAATACGCCCAGATTTTAGAATAAAATCTTTATAAAATCGAATTTTGGCCTTTTGAAAAAAAAAAACTACAAAAATGTTCGTTATTAAATTGTCTATCCATTAGTGTTAGTACAAAAAATAATTAATGAACACTTTACGAGGAGATGCATAATATCAATAATTATTTCTCATTTTCATGTATTTTGGGAAGGAGATTAGTGAAACATATATAAAACATTTAAAAAAAAACTAAATCTACCATTTTAGAATCAATATTATGTAGAAATTTAATGTATTTTTATTAATTGATAATTCTTTTTAAATAACGAGTAGATAGCTCCTAAAAACAGCACAAAAAACGGCTGGCGCGGCGTTTTGCTCGGGGTACCGCCTTAAGAGCGTACTGGCGTGATGTTATGTAATGAAATGGTGTAAACAATAAACAGACATGCGATTGCAGCAATCCCGAGAGATTTGCCGTTATTTATTGAAGAGTTCTGCTGTATATCTTCGAAGTTCTTCATCAGATCTACACCAAATTATAATGGGACCAATTTTGGAACATAGTTTTTCAAAAAAAAAAAAAATTCAAAATCGGTCCACAATTGATGGAGATATCTGTGAAAAAAAAAACACAAAGTCCAACATAGAACCTCATCCTTATTGGTAAGTCGGTTAAAAAATAGCCAGGGTGTTTGTACCAGGCGGACGACGTGATCGCTTGAGGTAAGTTATCTGGAGGTTGTAAGGCTCCTGCTCAAAACGCGTTGACGCCCTGTACCTAAAGTTCAGTTTTCAAGAGTTCTGAAGCCTGGAACTGGGACGTTGATTGTCGGTAGTCACACATTTAAAAAAATAAATAAAAAAGAATTATTAAGACCCAACACCACTCGGGCTTTTGTCAACGCACCTGACGGCATTGACGATCGGACATCTCAGCTGATTACACGTACACTCGCTCCATAGTATCATTCCTATATACTCAGCGTGTCATTTTAAGTGTACTTTAAAAAAAAATAGTTTGAATTATAACCACTACGAGTGTGTTCATTAGAAATAAATCTAGCTTCAGTGTTAACCCCGTATTGGGTAAGTGTTGACAATTACTTTTTGCTTAATCATGCTGATTACGGCCATTACATGATAAAATCTCATCACCCCTTCTATAATTTCTGTTGGTGTTTTATTTAGGTACCTATTATTTTGTTATTTCTTTAGCGCTTACCTGCTTTAAATGTTTATTTTCATTACACTTTTAAAAAAACCTCTAGAGCTCCGGTTCTGATTGTGACAAGCACTCATTCGCCTTAAGCGCCGTGGTACATCCTTCTGCCCTACGCTTGCGCTGTTGCGGTCACAATCAGACAAGGATAAACCGGGAGACAAGTATTTTATACGACGATTGGAAAATTCCAGGGTCCAAAGTCCCGGTTCAACCACCTGGGACCTTCATCGGAAGAACCTGCCGACAACCCTTGACCTTCATCAACTCTGCAGGCCGTCCTCTTGCTGGCGGCTGGCGCCTAGTCCTCGGCCTTCCACGTCACCGTGACCGCTTCTGCTGCCAGGCCAGGATAGTACTTAGCGCCTACCTCCATATTAAAAGAAGGAAAATATATGGGAAACGGCTTTTTGTACCTGCGACCTATTTTATTAAATTTTATGTTGATAGTGCTGCGTATTATTTATCTCTCTTGTAGATGGCTAACCGGCAACGCTACAGCTGCTAGGTGTTGATAGTTGAAAGCTTGATATCCAGGAAATAAAAGACCTGATTCTTCATGACAATTTGCGATGTCTTTGCAGGGTCCTCAGAGAACAAATTTGCGTGGAGTAGGTACCTAACTAATTACATATCAGTGGCTACAAATCGGTCGACGCGCATGCGTACTATCGTTGCACCCAAGTTTACCGTAACGAGGACCCTGATATCGCATGCAAATCAGTTTTTCATTTACAGAAATTTTCATTACAAACTTAGACTATCAATCAACAGAACCTCCCATATTCCTGAAGGAATCATGACGTGTCCTATATTCAACCAGATCCGTAACTATATCTCCTGAAGAGATTCTCCAGGAAGAATGAGTGATGAAGGGAAATTCTGTCGGTTTCTCAACTTAGAAGCTATTTACCCGACTGCCGAAGGAGGGTAATGTGTTTATCAGTCTATGTATGTATGTTTGTTCCTATATGGCGTTCTAGAAACCAAACGCGTTGGTCGATTTTGATGATTCTTACGTCAATCGATTCGTTTTAACCCTGCGGAAGTCACTGGCTATATTAAAATTGAAAAATGGCGGATTGTGGTGGCCCAAATTTTTTTTTTCTTCCATATCCATTGTACGAGCCAATAATGCTCATACAGCAAAAGTACGCCTATTAAAGTACTGCAGAATATTAAGTAAATCAGTCGTAACTAAAACACCGACACTCGCTAATTTGCGTGTTTACGTCAATCAACATTAAGTGCGGCTCAGGTTACTAGCAACAACCTAAAACTGTGTCCTTAATAAATATTTGGAACATAACAGTGGTTTGGTGTTAAACTAACTTCTACAACAACCGGGTTACTCGGCAACGACGAGAAAACCCCAACACCCATCGTGTGGGCTATCAAAATATGGGCTTTAAGAGGTAATTTCAAAAATATGTAACACGTATATGTTTAAATGTAGTTACCTAATTCGAAAAAAATAAATAACAAAAAAGTTAAGTTTCGCTTTTTAAGCAGTCGGGTTTTTTTATTAAACTTTTTCTCTTAAAACTATACAGCTTACCACTAGGATACTATATGGGTCTTAAAACCCTTCTATAAGGCTATAGAAATATACGATTTCTATATTTACATCTATATATTTTTTTTCTTTATTCAATCATTGTACATAGTTTTTACATTTTTAAATATTAGCATATAAAAATAAAATAAAAAAAACATTTAAAAATATAAAAATTAGTAGCCCACCGGTATCGGGAACAAGGTCCAAGCTACCGGTGGTTAGGGCTGCTGAGAGAGGAACCTCCTAACGATACGCGCCGTGTCCAGGAGTACCGCTTTCTGGATCACGCCCTTGATCCAGCTGCCCAACGAGAGCCTCCTCAGATGTTCATCGAGACTCTTAGCTATTATGCCATTGGCCGTCACGACTATTGGCACAATGACTGCTGTATTCACATCCCACATGTCGACAACCTCGCGAGCTAGATCAAGATACTTACTTTTCTTATCTCTCTCAGCCTTCACGAGGTTCTCGTCATGGGGGACCGCTATATCAAAAATCATTGCGCGACGCTCTAATCGGTCTATCACCACTATGTCAGGCTTATTGGCAATAATAGTCCTGTCAGTGATGATAGACCGATCCCAATACAACGTGACATTGCCATTTTCGAGAACTGGGTCGGGCACATACTTATAGTAAGGCACTTCCGATTCCACAAGATTGTATTTAAGAGCAAGTTGCTGGTGGATAATCCTGGCTACAAGGTTGTGTCTATGCAAATAGTCTCCGTTAGCCAGACTAGAACAACCGGAAATAATGTGTCGGATTGATTCTCCCGGCCGGTGACATGCCCGACAGATGTCAACCGTGCCGTCCTTCACAATGTATTTCCGGTAGTTCTTCGTCATCATAACTTCGTCCATAATCGCAAAGACAAAACCTTCGGTTTCCCCGAAAAGGTCACCAAATCGCAGCCAAGCCACGGACGCTAAAAGATCAACATCGGGCCCATATAGGACCCGGTAGAAGCGTCCGTGAAGTTCCTTGCTCTGCCATACCTCCCTGCGGTCATTAGTATCTAATACTATAGGTTTGCGCCAGTTCTCGTTAGCCAAGGAGAGCGGGGTAAGGCCCTTGTCCACCGTTACCACATCTCGATGCATACCCACGTCGGCAGCCTGGAAATATTCCCTAAGACTGCATACCTCGCGGTTGTGCAGGGTTTTAGCATTTAAAAAGCCACGACCGCCGCACTTCCGCGGGATATACAGTCTCATAACCGATGATCGTGGGTGATGCATACGATTTGCGGTAAGCAATGTGCGGACTCTCCTATCCAAGGCGTCAAGTTCTGTCTGAGTCCATTTGATTATGCCGAAAGAGTACATCAAGACCGGCATGACCCAGCCGTTGAAGGCGCGCACCTTGTTCCCACCTGATAAAAGACTATTTAGTACTTTTTTCAGGCGGCCAAAGAAGCGCTCCTTCAACGATTGTTTCACTTCAGTAGCATTGATGCCTAGTGCTTCCGACATACCCAAATACTTGTAAGTTTCGGTTGAGGAAAGGGATCGAAGGTGTATGGAATCCGAGAGTTGTATTCCCACGGATTCCATAATCTCCCCTCGCTTGACATGCATGGCTGCACATTTGTCCACACCAAATTCCATCCTGATGGCGTCACTGAAGGTTTCTGTTACCTTCAGTAGCTTCATCAGTTGCAAGTTGTTGGGGGCAAAGAGTTTCAGATCATCCATGTAAAGGAGGTGTGATAGGACCTGACCACCTCTTCTCAACCGATAGCTCAGGCCCGAACCCTCCAGCAGTGTACTGAGAGGGTTCAGGGCTAAACAAAACCACAGAGGACTCAGACTGTCGCCCTGAAATATGCCGCGCTCGATCCTTATAGGTTCGCTGTTTTCCTGAATCTGTCGACATCCTGGATAGTGAAGGACCGTCCTCCACTGCCCCATACATGACGTCAGGAAGGCGCACAGAGTTGCATCAATTTTATACAACTCCAGCACCCTCATAAGCCATGTATGTGGCACTGAGTCATAGGCCTTCTTGTAATCTATCCAACATGTCGCCAGATCCTTGCGGGAACGGCGAACCTGTTGGCTTATGGCAATGTCTATGAGGAGCAGCTCCTTAGTACCGCGGGACCCGTTCCTACATCCATTCTGAGAAGCAGACATGATGGAGTTATTCTCAATATGCTGATTAATTTTAGCTCTCAGAATGGATGTAAAAACTTTATAGACCGTCGGTAAACATGTTATCGGTCTATAATTTTTAGGTTCCGCAGTACTACCTGATTTGTGGAGCAGGTGGGTTATTCCTGTCGTTAGGAACTGGGGCAGCGAACCTGACTCTAAGGCAGACTGGAACTGAGTTGCCAAACGAGCGTGCGACCTTTGGAACCATTTAATCCAAAAGTTGTGCAGTCCGTCCGGCCCCGGAGATTTCCAGTTAGGCAACGGACGGACTGCACGAGCTACATCTTGGGGGCTGATGGTAACTGCCCCCATTTGTGGTATCGAATCGCACGCTCGTTCGACCTTCCGAGTCCAGTCACCCTCGGTGTGACTCACAGGCACCGACCAGATATTGCGCCAGAACGAATACATGGCGTCATCATCTGGTAGGCGAGTATCAGTCACACCTTGGTCAGGTCGCTCCCAAGCCCTATAAACCCACCTTTCGTTGCTCTGGAATGTGCGATTCTGAGTGTATCGCTCCACTCGCCGCTTGTACCGACGAATACGGCTTGCCCATGCATAGATCTTCTGCTTCAGGAAGTCGATACGCTCTGTGACGCGGGACAGATAATCTCGAGAATTGATATCCGTCCCCGAGAACGCCCGCCTCACAAAGCGCATCACTCTAGGGCGAGTGTTGCCCTCCCTGAAGCAGATAAGCTTGCCGATGAGTGCTCTAGCCTCACCGATACGACGCTCAATCCTGCACTGCCAAGCTGGTATAGCTGGTCGTGTAGCTCTGTCAGTTTTAGGAAACTTGACGTTAGCTACACGACATGCCGCTGCAGCCGCACAGTACAAGATCGAGTGGGTATCGGCAAGGTCTTTGCTGCTATCTAAAATATTTGATAGCTGTGAATCTAGAGCACACACCAGCGCCCTATTTTTCTTATGCATGGGCAGACGAGGTAATCGAGGTCTAAGCTTAGGCGGTGTGGAACGATACTCTCGGAATGCACACTCCAAAGCGCTCCTCAGTCGTTCATTGCACTGGGTACTCACGGATATAGCCCCGTCGTCGTCATCCTCTCCAACATGGTCGGGTCGCGGTGAAAGACTGGGTTGCATTAGCACCGCGGCCGGTGGCAAGGCAGGCGAGACACGGCTACTCCGTGATTCCTCACGCAGTCTATCAAGTACGGCGTCATCCAGCATACGGTTACGTTGGATGACCCGCACCTGATCCGATAGACGTTGGGCCGACACGTTGGCAGCTGGCTCAAGCACCTGAAACAGAGAGAGCATCCGACCACGGTACGCAGTCAGATTACTTCCCCCCTCTGTAGCCCCAAAGTATGCGCGCATGACGTTTTCGTTAATCGATTGCGTCCATCGCATGCGCTGCACACTTCCACCGGGAGCGGGGACCCTGTCAGAAGCCGATGGGCCTCGAGGTCCCAGGCAGTCCGGTGGCCGGCGTCCTCCCCGTCGACGCGTAGGTGGTGGTGACGTCGGCGGAGAGAAGTATTCGTCGCTCGAACTCGACGCAACTACAGCGTCCGGGATCGCTTGACTGACGGTTGTAGGGGGTCCCGGTGGCTGCGAGGCGGAGCTGAGCGACGAACCCGAAGATGTTGGGCGTGTGTTTTTGGCTCGGGCCTGGCTTCTTGTCAACATTTTCTTTTTAGTTTCGTCTTCTTAGCTGTAATTTTTTGTGTTATGTTTTATTGTTCATCATTTTAATTATGTTGTTTGTTTTCTTCTTGTTGCTGGTTTATTGTTTTATTGTATATAGACATTATTTCAATTTAGTTTTTAGCTGATATAAGTATGATGTTGTACGGTTTTATAATTATATTAAAGAAAATTTTAAGAGCTAAGAAAATTTAACTGTCACTCGTGACAAGTCAGGCCACAGGTATTATTATTTTATTATTATTATATCTTTCAGGCGCGTAACTGCCTAAAAGTGTCAGACGGAAAAAGGGTACAAAATCTCAACTTTAAAAGTTGATTTGTACTTCAGCAGCCATAGTGATTGGCCGATTTGGTCGGTTGGATAGAGTTTAAACTCTGCGCCCTTACGCAATACGGCTGCAGCTATCTGAGGGCTCTCCACCCACCAAGCGCCATCCAAAACACACACATACACAAAACAGTTCAATCTTTATTCAACTTTTTTGTGTATGTGTGTGTTTTTGGGAAAGAAACAGATTGTTTCCGTTGCCGAATTTACTTACACAATTAGGCTGCCGGTAGCCATCCTGACAGGCTACCCTATGGTAGCACTTTGGTGGGTGTAGCTTCAACCCTCTAACCAGTATTCACCCTGCCCGGCGAGCATGGCAAACCCAAGACGTTTGTGACAAGACATGATAAAATTTGTCAATGTCTTACAATTTGTCATTTATGCTAGCACGGGTCAACCATGTGACATATTTTAAAGGCGCGACATGCCTTTCTTGTTGCTGCCCGGCGAGCACGGCCTACTGTGCCAAGGCTTGAGTCACATTTCATCGCAATTTGGGCGATAAAGCCATTTTGTCTTAAATACTAGTACTCGGCGGTGTGAGAAAATTTCGTGACGCTTATTTGGGACTCATCGGGTCTTAATTGCTAATACGGGCCATAGAAAAAAAATTACTCTAGCGAGATACGGGCGCACCCATTTTTTCACAAATGTCACATTTTGACAGATGGTTGAGAAAAATGTATCGCTTTCATTCGGAGGTGGTGAAATTGTATAGTTGAAAAAAGTATGAAATTGTGTAGTTGTATGTATTTTTTTTTGTGGTGTACAATAAAGAATATAATAAATAAATAATAAATAAATATTTTCCTTCTAATTACTGCACCAAATGGCAATAAATTTATTTTGTTTTGAAATGTTACAGGATTATTAATTATTTTTATATTATTCTTTCCTTTATTCATATTCTTTCTTAATAGCTACATTTTTAAATATTTTTATAAAACATACAAAAAAAAAACATTTCAAAATAAAAAAAATAGAGGCCCACCGGTATCGGGAACAGGGTCCAAGCTACCGGCGGTCAGGGCTCCAGAGAGAGAAACCTCCTAACAATACGAGCCGTGTCCAGCAATACTGCTTTCTGGATCAGGCCCTTGACCCAGCCGCCTAACGAGAGCCTCCTAAGGTGTCGGTCGAGGCTCGTGGCTATTAAGCCATTGGCTGACACGACTATCGGTACAATGATCGCTGTGTCCACATCCCACATGTTGACAACCTCGCGAGCCAAGTATATATATAGAGATATTTCATTTCATTTCATTTATTCATTAACAATTTAAACTGTGTCTGAATGTTCTCAAAAAAAATATCAACCAAGTCAAAATCAATTTTAACTAAGGACCTACATAGTATCACCACTGCGTTTATAAGATTAATCAAATTTAAGTACATAAAATTATAAAATAATACAGAATAACAATTAAAATAATCTAGACATGTCATTTACAAAAATTGATTACTTAATCTTTCAATCCAATGAAATCTAATAGGTACATGTCAAAAAAAATATTAAATACCTACTTCAAAAATGTCATAGCAAACTTCATAATCATAATCAAAAAATTTCGAAACCACAACAATCAACCCAAATAATTAATAATTAATTTGGGCTGATGGTATGCCAATGCCCGTATAATAAATTATCCGATACATCAATGTGGTGTTTGTCTATAGTTGTCTGATTTAAAAATAATAATTAACAAAATGTCATATCTTGTGTCAGAAAAATAACTTGAAAATTAAGTGAATAAAAACCAATATTCTCTTGGTTTTTGCCTTTGATTCGTATCAATTTTATTCACTTAATTAATTCGGTGCCAGTGAAAAAAAAAATGGAATTTCATACACGGCTTTTACGCCCAGACAAATTCGACACTGACCCGGGGTCTCCAGATGCCGAAATCAAGTACCGTTATTGGAAAGAGACGTTCAATAATTCCTCACGGCGGAGACAGAACTATCGAAAATTTCGGATGGTGTCAAGTCAAACTATGATTTCGGATGGCCTTTATATTAAATCTAAAAATGACGTGCATACAAGATATATGTTGACAACAACCAAACAAAGACCAGACGAGACTGTTGCCGATTATATGCGAACACTTCAGCAGCTCGCATACAATTGCACATTCGAAGCAGTA
Organism: Orthosia gothica; assembly: GCA_949775005.1. Classification (NCBI taxonomy): domain Eukaryota; kingdom Metazoa; phylum Arthropoda; class Insecta; order Lepidoptera; family Noctuidae; genus Orthosia; species Orthosia gothica. The sequence goes on along the minus strand of OX459046.1, from coordinate 788,278 downwards.
TCGGCTGAAAAATATAGAGAGGAATATCTCCGTGACGCATTTATTAGTGGAATACATTCTCAGAAAATACGGCAACGTCTCCTTGAGAATCAAAAGATAACTTTAGAAGAGGCACGCAATCAAGCATTGTCACTGGAAATGGCAGAAAAGAACTCGAAGGACTTCGACAGCAAACGTTCGCGCTTGGATTTCAATCAGATTCAGATTTCGGAACCTCAACTCGAAAATCCTAATGATCTTGCAGCAACCTCATCACGCAGACGCTGTTTCTTTTGTGGTGGCAGTGTGCACCAAAGCATTAAATGCCCAGCTTTCCACGCTACGTGTCAAAAATGCGAAAAGAAAGGTCACTTTGCTAAAGTTTGCAGAAGTCCAACAACCAAGCCAACAAATAATGCTTTGTTTGATTCGGGACCAGAGAATCACATAGGAGCAATCTCAGCATCATCCCCTACAAATTTACGTAAAACTACGGTTACTGTTATGATAAATAACTACAAAGCTGATGCTTTGATTGATAGTGGAAGCTCGACTAGTTTCATTGACAGAAATCTTGCTCAGATGTTGAATCTAAAACGTTTCCCTTGGCATGAAACTGTGACATTGGCTTCACGAAAGAATACGTCATCAGTAAATGGATATTGCTACGCAAATCTAAGCATGAACGAGCACACCTAAACACGAAAACCTCTCTATATACTGGATGACATATGCGCTGATATTATTATAGGTCATGATATTCTAAGGGATCATTCGAAACTAGAAATTTATTTTGGAGGCCCTAAAAAACCTCATATGGTGTGTAATGTAATGGAAGCAACGGTTCCTGCGGTATCACTCTTTACAAACTTGTCTAACAACTTGCGACCAGTTGCTATTAAATCAAGAAAACACTCTGAAACTGACAGTCAGTTTATACAAGAAGAGATAACAAAACTTCTGAAGGATAAAGTCATTGAGCCCAGTAACTCACCTTGGCGAGCACAAGTTCTTATTACTGGAGGCACAACGCATCGAAAACGTCTTGTGATTGACTATTCATTGACAATCAACAGATTTACTGAACTGGATGCGTACCCTTTGCCCAACATTGAATCGATTGTTTCAAAGGTAGCAGAAAACAACGTCTTCAGCCAAATTGATCTTAGAAGTGCCTATCATCAAGTGCCTATTTTGGAAAGTGAGAAGAAATATACGGCGTTTGAAGCGTGTGGAAATCTGTATCAATTTACTCGCATCCCTTTTGGCGTAACCTGTAAGTAAGCGTAACCTGTAGAGTCCTTTGGAAAGCAGCAACTCCATTGAGTTGCTGCTTTCCAAAGGACTCTACACTACGTCATATCTAAAGAGAAACTGACAGGTACTTACGCATATCTTGATGACGTAACCGTTTGTGGCAAAACAGAGGAAGAACATGATCGGAATCTAAAAAGATTCAAAGAAGCTGTGACTAAGTATAACCTTACATTGAATGAAGACAAGTGTGTATACAGACAAAAATCTATCAGCTTACTAGGATACATGATCGGGAACAGCTCCATTCAACCAGATGAAGAACGCCTTAGTCCCCTAATGAATCTACCTGTCCCAACTGACTCACAATCCCTTAAAAGGGCTCTAGGTATGTTCGCTCACTATGCTAAATGGATCAGAAACTTTTCTGAAAAAGTCCACCCTCTCACGAAAGTCTTTGAATTCCCATTAAAGGAAGATGCAATCAAAGCTTTTCAAGAGATTAAGATGGATATTAGGAAATCCTCCCTAACTGTCATCGATCAAAATGACACATTCACTGTAGAAACAGACGCATCGGAACACTCCATAGCGGCTTCCCTCTCCCAAAATGACCGACCTGTTGCCTTCTTCTCCCGCTCTCTTAACGAATCGGAACGTCGTCAATCCTCGATTGAAAAGGAGGCATGTGCTGCGGTGGAAGCCTTGAGAAAATGGCGGCATTATCTTATTGGAAGACGTTTTCTTCTCATAACCGACCAACGATCTGTGTCATTTATGTTTAATCAAAGCCACAATAGCAAGATTAAAAACGAGAAGATCGAGAGATGGCGTCTTGAACTATCAAATTTCAAATATGATATAATTTACCGTCCAGGTAAAGAAAACGTTACTGCTGATACTCTGTCACGCGTCTGCTCAAACATGAACAGCAATACAAGACTGATTGAATTACATGATATCATGGGTCACCCTGGAATCGTGCGTATGGCGCACTGGGTACGATCGAAAAACTTAACATACACTGTAGATGATATAAGATGACGTCACAGTGTCGTATTTGTGCAGAAATCAAACCCCGATTCTTGAGAACTAAAGGTAACCTCATCAAAGCAGTTACACCATTTGAGAGACTTAACATCGATTTCAAAGGTCCTCTACCTACTAACACTCAGAATCGATACATTTTGACCATTATAGACGAGTATTCAAGGTTCCCATTTGCTTACCCATGCAAAGACGTGTCCGCCAGCAGTGTTGTTAAATGCCTTAGAGACCTGTTCTGCACTTATGGTGCCCCACAATACATACATTCTGACCGGGGAACAGCCTTCATGTCTGAAGAATTCTTGCGTTTCTTGGTAACACATGGCGTTGCTTGTAGTCGAACTACACCGTATAATCCACAGGGGAACGGTCAAGTGGAGCGTCTTAATGGTACGCTATGGAAGACCATCAAGCTTATACTCAGATCCAAGGAACTAGAAACATCTTGTTGGGAGCAAGTTCTGTCAGCTGCTCTGCATTCAATACGTTCCTTATTGTGTACGTCTACTAACGCTACACCCCATGAGAGATTTTTCAATTATCCACGTCGGACGGCGAATGGGGAATCAATGCCAACATTGCTTTTGGAGCCTGGTCCCATACTAATGAAAAATAATCTAAGACGTTCTAAATACGACTCAGAGGTGGAAGAAGTGGAACTATTGGCAGCCAATCCATCTTATTCATATGTAAGATTAGCTGACGGTCGTGAAGCCAACTCGTTCCTCTCCCACCGCTGCTACAGCTCAGTGATCCACGTCCTGAACCAGATGATCAAGATCTGTTTGAAGACGCGGAGGGTGGAGAGGAAGTCCAGTCAACCCAGCAAACTCTTCGTGCATCCCAACCACCTGAGAATGGTTATAACGAAGCGCTGCACTCGCTTCCCACTCTTCGAAGATCTACGAGAGACAGACGACCTCCAGCTCGAATGTCGGACTACACAACATAATCTAACGGGGGGTGAATGTGGTGTTTGTCTATAGTTGTCTGATTTAAAAATAATAATTAACAAAATGTCATATCTTGTGTCAGAAAAATAACTTGAAAATTAAGTGAATAAAAACCAATATTCTCTTGGTTTTTGCCTTTGATTCGTATCAATCAACATAAACAAATCCGATACATGATAATTAAAATAATCTAATAAATGTTGTAACCATTTCAATAAAGAATCTAAAAATGTCAAACAAATTCATTCAACAATCCAATAAATATCATAAAAAAAAAACAAAAACAACCATAAAATGTCGTAGCAAAAATAATTTAAATCCAAAATGTCGCAAGAATGACTATAAAAATAAAATCTAAATATCTCAAAACCACAGTAATTAAAACTCATCCGATACCTGCACTTCAACAAATTGTCCAAAAATATCACAACTAAAATTAATTAAAATAATCTAATACATGTCATAGCCATTTAAATAAATAATGTAATAAAAATGTCAAGTAATTTAATTAAATAATCTAATACTGTCATAACAAATGTCACTAGGTAATCTATTAACAAATAAAATAATTAAATAATCGATTAAAATGTCAATATAATCTAAAAATGTCATAGCCAAATTAATTAAATAAAAGCCAAATAAATGTATTCAAATTCAATTAAAATTTCAATTGATAATCTAATGTCAAAGGAATTAATATAATACATATATTACATTATTACCTCAATGAATACATATCATAAAAAAATACAATAAATAATCTAAAATTGTCCTAAACAAAATAATTCAAGTAGTCTATAATATTCCTATGTTCATTTACGGAATAAAAACATTTTTCCAATAGAAACTCCCTAAGCCTCTTTTTAAACAAGGTGGTCCTATACCAGGCCCCTCAGAAAGTATTGCGAAAAAAAGTTTTTATATATGGGAGACTGGCCAGTTATAATGTTTTTCGAAAATATGATTATTTATAAGTAAAAATAAGTAAGTTCCAATTTCAAAATTTCCCTCCACATTTTTTGCGAGTTAATTCAAAGTATTGTGTCTCACTGAAATATGGATCTGCGCCGGGAACATTTTAGAGCTATGATTTTATACGATTTCAAGTGTCGCCTGAAACCGGATGAATTGTACGATAGACTTCAAATGGCATTCATGGATGAAGGCCCTTCCAAGGCAACCGTGTATTGTTGGTATAACGAATTCAAGCGCGGTCGACCAACTTTGGGGGATGACGAAAGAAGCGGTCGCCCTTTGACGGCTGTTACCGAAGAAAACGTGCTAGCAGTGAAAAATTTAATCCAAGACAATAGGCGAATTACATATCAGGAGATTCAACACATATTGAAGATTGGATCGGGAAGCGTTCACGAGATTCTACACAGCCATCTTCGCGTGAGGAGGATAGTATCACGCTGGGTGCCGCACAACCTCACCGATGCTCAGAAGCAGGCCCGGGTGGAATGGTGCCGTGATATGCTTAACAAATTTGAAGCAGGCTCGTCTCGGCGTGTTTACGACATCGTTACAGGTGATGAGTCCTGGATTTATCAATACGACCCAGAAACCAAGCGCCAGTCGACTGTTTGGGTGTTTCAAAATGAGCCAACGCCTACCAAAGTGAAGCGATCTAGAAGCGGGGGTAAGATTTTGATCGCTAGCTTTTTTAATTTGACTGGCCACTTAGTATCAATTCTCTTACGGGATCAAAGAAGCATTAATGCCGAATGGTATACTACCAAATGTTTGCCAGAAGTTTTCTCTGTTATAAGCAACAAGCGACCAAACACAGGGCTCCGCGGGCTACTGCTCCACCACGACAATGCACCTGCGCACACCGCACTCAAAACGAGGGACTTCCTGGACAGCACGCCAGTCAAACTCCTGGGTCACCCTCCTTACAGCCCTGATCTAGCACCGTGTGACTTCTTTTTATTCCCAAAAATAAAAAATCTGCTCAAAGGGATACAATTTTCGTCGCCGGAAGATGCGCTGGCTGCGTTCGAGCAGGCTGTAAACGAGGTGTCTGCGGCGGACTGGAAAAAGTGTTTTGAAAACTGGTTTAGGCGCATGAATCTTTGTATAGAGGCTGGTGGAAAGTACTTTGAAAAGATTTAATAAAAATATATGTACGTATAGAACAATTTTTTTTAGTTTCGCAAAACTTTCTGAGTGTCCCACGTATAATAGACATCTTAGATCCTTAGGCAAGCAGTTAAATAGTTTCACCGCTTGATATTTAACAGAATGTCTCACAATGTTCAGTTTGGAACTAATTCCATGCTTCAAGTATTGGTTCCGTGTGGTTTCCCTATGGTGTCTTTCTTCCCTCGTTTCATATTCACTTATGTGCTTTGCCAGGCTGGTCAAGACTGTTAATATGTAAAGGCTTGGTACCGTAAGAATGAAAAGATTTTTTAAATATTTCCGACAGGACTCAACTTGGGGAATGCAAACTATTGTTCTGATCGCCCTTTTTTGCAGTACAAATGCCCTATCAGAGTTATACCTGTAGCCATTTCCCCATAGTTGAATACTTATCTCAATCTTGACTCCACCAATGCATAGTAAACTGATTTTATAATATTCTCACCAAGTTCATCTCGTTGGCTCCTGAGCGCATAACATGCTGATGATATTGATCCATCTATGGCTTTTAGTTCATATTTCCAATTTAATAACGAATCAACATGAACTCCCAAAATTTTACTGAGTCTACAACATCTATTTTATCTCAGTTTAACATTATATCTAAACTATCACTACTGCGTGATGTAGATTTAAACAATTTAATGTTTGTTTTTTTTAGTGTTTATGGTTAATTTATTAGCAATAAACCATAATTGAAAAGATTCAAGAGCCCTGTTTACAGTGTTGCTCAATGAGTTCGCAGTATCTTCGCTAACAATAGCATTAGTATCATCAGCAAATGCTATTATTTTCATATTTGGATTTATTTTTGTTGCTTGGTTAAGTAAATCGTTCTTGAATATTAGAAATTGTATTGGACCTAGTATTGAACCCTGTCGGACACCTATCAATACTCTTTGTAAGATTTAATGGTACACTTTTACGTTAGGCTCCGTCCTCTACTTATTGGAAATCTAAACCAACTCAGGCTGCGATTCCTATACTTGATTTGCTTATCTTTCTCGGCTTTCACGAGGTTCCCGTCATGCGGGACGGTAATTTCAACAATCATTGCACGCCTCTCGATTCGGTTATCACCATCAGGCTTATTAGCGATAATGGTCCTGTCAGTGATAATGGACCGATCCCAGTAAAATGTGATATTGCCATTCTCGAGAACTGGGTCGGGCACATACCTGTAGTACGGCACCTCCGATGCCACAAGAGTGTATTTCAGAGCAAGTTGCTGATGGATAATCCTGGCTACAAGGTTGTGCCTATGCAAGTACTCTTCGTTGGCTAGACGAGAACAACCAGAGATAATGTGGCGGATCAATTCACCCGGACGGTGACATGCCCGACAGATGTCAACCGTGCCATCCTTCACAATAAATCTCCGGTAGTTATTCGTCATGATAACTTCGTCCATAATTGCACAGACAAAACCTTCGGTTTCCCCAAAGAGGTCACCGAAACGCAGCCAGGCTACGGACGCTGACTGATCTACATCGGAACCATGTAAGGTCTGCCATACCTCCCTGCGGTCGTTAGTGTCAAGCACTACAGGCCTGCGCCAGTTCACATTCGCCAAGGAGAGCGGGGTGAGTCCCTTGTCCACTGCTACTACATCTCGATGCATTCCCACGTCGGCGTGGAGAAAATATTCCCTGAGATTGCATATCTCGTGGCTGTGGAGATTCTTGGCATTTAAAAAGCCTCGGCCTCCACACTTCCGCAGGATATACAATCTCATGACCGACGATCGTGGGTGATGCATTCGATATGCAGTCAGCAGTGTACGGACCAGCCTATCCAAGTTCCGTTTGAGTCCATTTGAGTATGCCGAAAGAGTACATCAATATCGGCATGACCCAACCGTTGAAGGCGCGCACCTTGTTTCCACCCGAAAGAAGGCAATTGAAAACCTTTTTCAGGCGGCCAAAGAAGCGTTCCTTCAACGATTGCTTCATGTCAGTAGTGCTGATACCTAATGCTTCCGACATACCCAAATACTTATAGGTTTCGTTTGGAGAGAGAGATCTCAGGTTTATAGAATCCGCGAGTTGAATTCCCACGGATTCCACAATCTCTCCTCGCTTTACATGCATGACCGCACATTTTTCCAAGCCAAACTCCATCCTGATGGCGCTACTAAAAGTTTCAGTTACCTTCAGTAGCTCCATCAGCTGAAGATTGCTGGGGGCAAAGAGCTTCAGATCATCCATGTAAAGGAGGTGAGATATAACCTGACCACCTCTCTTCAACCGATAGCCTAGTCCTGAATTCTCCAGCAGCATGCTTAGAGGATTCAAGGCCTGGCAAAACCAAAGTGGACTCAAACTATCGCCCTGGAATATACCTCGCTCGATCCTTACAGGTTCGCTATTCCTCTGGATATTTCGACATCCTGGATAGCAAAGGACTGTCCTCCATTGCCTCATACACGACATCAGGAAGTTGCGTAGAGTTGTATCTATTTTATATAATTCTAGCACCCTCATGAGCTATGTATGAGGCACCGAGTCATAGGCCTTCTTATAATCTATCCAACATGTCGACAGAGCCTTTCGGGAACGCCGAACCTGTTGGCTAATGGCCATATCTTTAAGGAGTAGCTCCTTAGTACCGCGAGACCCGTTCCTACATCCATTCTGAGAGGCCGACATGATGGAATTATCGTCGACGTGTTTATTAATCGTAACTCTAAAAATGGATGTAAGAACCTTATAGACCGTCGGTAAACATGTAATGGGTCTATAATTTTTGGGTTCCGCGGTGCTACCAGACTTGTGGAGCAGGTGGGTAATTCCTGTTGTTAAGAACTGGGGAAGCGAACCAGACTCTAAGGCTGCCTGGAACCATTGAGATAGGAAATATATGGAGGCGCCGCGATGTTCTATACATACATTAGCTTATACAAATATGAGTGAAATACGATACAGAATGTGAAATATCGTATAAACTACACCTGCTCGGAAAGTACCTTGATACTTTATCAAATTTACGGTAGAAAGTACGTCATTGCATATCGAACAAATATGCGGCGAGAAAACGCATCTGCGCGGGAGAGAAAAGTGTATGAAAATCCATTTCTTACGTGGTTTTTCTTTTTTAATTTTGGGTAAGACTATGCGCTGGTAACCTAAATATCAAAAGCCAAAAAGTTTTTACAGTGAGTTTTTATCTCCAAGTTCGCAAAATGACACTGGCCACTAACTGTGTGTTGGATGGTGTCAAACAATTTGAAAAAAGAACATGTGAAAATTGCAGACGCCATTGGCGCCATTTTCAATTTGTGTGTTGTTTGAGGATTCAGTTTTCGTAGAAAAGTAAATTCCTCGTAGGTGTAGTATAAAGCATTATGTATCACTCGAGAGAAAGTGCGATTCCCGATCTCGGGTGTTTTAATGCCCTCGCCTACGGCTCGGGCTTCAAACGACACCCTCGACGGTAATCGGTCACTTTCTCTCGGTGAACAATGTACTATTTGTTTCATTCTTTCTAATGTAGTAATCGTATTTGATGAAAGAGATAACAATATTTAAGTTTTTTTTTTTCTTTATTTTAAGGGACTTTTGAACACAGTTCACGTCAGTCCCATCATAAACTAATCTTAAGTTAACTAACAAAATAAATAAACTAAACAAAAACAGTGCTTTAGATACTGACTAATGAATAAATCATTTTAGCCTCACGGGACAGAGACCGAGCCAAAAAATAACAAAATATACCCAAGTCTAACCTATTTATATTTAATTCTTTAATAATTATATTTCTCTCAGATTCGTTCCTGACGCACTCCGCTAAAAGATGTTGCACATCTTCTCTTTTATCGCACACCTCGCAATTGGGAGAACTAACTTTTTACCCGACTGCCGAAGGAGGGTAATGCGTTTATCAGTCTATGTATGTATGTATGTATGTATGTATGTTTGTTCCTATGTGGCGTTCCAGAGACCAAACGCGTTGGCCGATTTTGATGATTCATACGTCAATCGATTCGTCTTAATCCTGCGAGTGTCATAGGCTACATTCAAATTGGTTAATAGAAAAATGGCGGATTTTGGGCGCCATATTGTAGGGGCACAAATTTTTTTTTCTTCCAAACCCATCGTGTGGGGTATCAAAATAAAGGGTTTTAAGAGGTGATATCAAAAATATACAACACTTATATGTTTAAATGTATCTAATTCGAAAAAAACTTAACTAAAAAGTTATAAATAAAAAAAGTTAAATCAAAAAATCAAAAAACCCGACTGCTTCAAAAGCGAACTAAAAAGTCGTAAACAAGGAAAAAATCATGCTGTGCAGGAGGAGGATACATCTGGTTTTGGTCAGCCAGCTCGCGCGTATGTATCCTCCGACTGCACAGCATGATTTTTTCCTTGTTTACGACTTTTTAGTTCGCTTTTGAAGCAGTCGGGTTTTTTGATTTTTTGATTTAACTTTTTTGCATAAGAAACGCAAAAGCTCTCAGTGGCATGTGTCCGGAACGAACACGATGAGCAGTTACAACAGTACCACGGCCAATGACATTATTATCAAACCATGGGATACGAGAAGGCTCGTTTTGTATAATTTTGTACCAAATTCCTTTTAGTTTTGATTGCTTATTAAAGTACTCTTTCCATTGATCATAACAATAATTCTTGAATTTTAGTAATATTTCTGAATTAATGGGAAAAATATAAATTTCACAGCCCGATATTGCCGCCATTTTCACTAACTTATCAGCTTCTTCATTTCCCTTCAGGCCAATATGCGACGGGATCCACTGCAATACTATGTTGATGTTATCTAAATGAAGTGAGTGGATTTTCTTCATTACATCATAGGCAATCGATACACCTCTGTGTCCAGAGGCGCATCGTGCCAGATGCTGAAGAGAACTTTTGCTGTCGGTAAATATTACTACATTTGTAGTGTCAGATAACGTCTCAACGTAAGACAATGCTTTTAAAATTGCTAATATTTCAGCCGTCATAATAGATACCGGGGAATCTATTTTAAAACACTCACTTTCTTTAGTAACTGAATCATAGTAGGCTGCTCCTATATCGGTGTTTTTTGATCCATTTGTATACAATTTATACCATTTACCATATTTTTCATTTAGTTCTGTTAAAATGTCATTTCTTAACAAATTTGTTTCATAATCAATTTTAGGTTTTATAACACTTTTTAAATTAATTCTAATAACATTATTAATTGCAATGAAACTACACCAAATATTTAACTTATACATATCTAAAGGGCAAGACGAATATATTTTTCTTCTTTAATAAAATTGAAGGTAGTCACTAACATAGGTTTTTTCTTATTTACCCAGTATCTGTTTGTTGAAAGTACACCAAGCCTATACAGTAACCCACTAGTGATATCATTGGCCCAAGATTTAACTTTAAAGCAAAACTTAATTGCTAAATACATCCGCCGAAAACACAATGGAGGCAAACATAATTCACTTTCCATTACATGTATAGGTGTCGTTTTAATAAAACCACCTATAGTTCTCATGGCTTTGTTTTGGACCTTATCTATTTTATACACTCTTGATTTAATACTATTATCATACAGAAAACATCCATAGTCAATACGACTTCTTATCAAAGCTATGTATATGCGTCTTAAATGTATGGGATGTACTCCCCACCCAGGCCCAGACAAAACTTTAACGATATTCAAAATTGTTTTGGCATCTTACATTTAACTAGTTCATTAATGTGTCGGCCCCACCGGAGTGAGGAGTCTAACCACATACCCAAGTATTTGATATTATCGACTCGTTCCAACGGCATGTCATTAACTAGTATATGAACTTGTTGCCTTCTATATCCTCTACTAAATAAACATAATTGAGATTTAGATGCTGATAGTTCTAGGCCTATGTCGTGTAGTATTTTAATAATTATATTTATGGATGTTTGCATGTGGATGACACTCTCATTTAGTTTTTTACAGCTAGTCAATATTGCAAAGTCATCAGCATATTGACATATTTGTACAATGGCATTGTTATTGTTTTTTGCAACCTCCATCGTAACAATATTAAATAGTAATGGTGAGATTGGGTCTCCTTGTGCGAGCCCTCGATTAGTCCATCTAACAATATCATTCTCTAGACCTAATTCGTCTCTAATAATTAAATGTCTTTCGCACAAAAAGTCCCAAAGATAGTTGCATATTCTACTTCCAGCCTTTAGTTTATCTAATGTTTGGACCACACTGTTTATTAAAACATTATTATAAGCATTCTCAAGGTCGAGAAAACATGCTAAAATTGGTGTAATAATAGTAAATGCAATCTGTATACTAGTGACAACTTGACTGAGAGAGTCCAGACATGAACGCCCTCTTCGAAAACCCGTTGTGCTCGACGACAACAACACATTATGTTCAATGAACCATTCCAACCTTTTTTTCAACATCAAGTGAAAATTTTTACAAAGGCAAGATAACAATGATATTGGTCTTAATTTGATATCTGAATTAGTGTTACTTTGTTTTGGTATTGCAATGATTTTAATGTTGCGCCATTCAATAGGAATATAACTCAAGTAAAATATTTCATTGAATATACCAAGTAAAAATGTTTTTGCTATAATAGGGAGGTTAAAAATCATGGAATATGTAATGGCATCATCGCCAGGAGCTGTACCTTTTTTCTTTATGCATGCTTGCAGCTCTTGGTAGGTAAATTCTGATTCTAATAATAAATTATTTGATGTAAATACGGGTTTGGAATACTGAACTGAATCAGGGGCCAATGAGCGCAAAAGTTCCTGTTTCATATCCATTGAAAAGTAACACTTATCTCTTCTGTAGCCCTTAATCCATCTCATTCTGTTCCACATTTCAGAAGAAGATACACTACCGTCCACATCTGTGCAAAACGCTTGCCAACTATTCGTCTTAGCTCGTCGTATTTCTTCTTGAGCTTTCAATGTTTTATTCTCTAGCATAGTTAAGTTTCCCGGTGTAGGATTTCGTCTAAACTGAACCAGCGCAAGTCTTCTCTCAGCCACGATTTTAATCCATTGAGGCGGAGCTATACGAGAGGTACAGAGCTGCGAGGATCACCCTCCGAGCGGAGATCAAGCGGGCCAAGGAACTGGCCCGTGAAGAGTCGCTGGGGACTCTGAACCGGGATCCGTGGGGACGCCCCTATAAAATGGTGCGAGATAAACTCCGCCCATGGGCGCCCCCGCTGACGCAGAGTCTCCGGCCGCAGCTTGTAGAGGACGTGGTGAGCACTCTGTTCCCTTCGCGAGGGGAACATACTCCCCCGTCCATGGCTCCGCCTCCTGCGGTGCCCGATGCGGACCACACCACCGACGACGACGAAGCTTTGGAGGTGACCGAGGTAGAGCTGAGAGTGGCGGTACGCAGGCTGAATGCCAAAAATACCGCCCCAGGACCCGATGGATTACCTGGAAAAGCCTGGGTCCTGGCCTTGGAGGCTCTCGGGCCTCGACTAAGGGGGCTCTTTAGCGCATGCTTGGAGAGGGGCCAGTACCCACTTCGTTGGAAGACGGGGAAACTGGTCCTCATTAAGAAACCGGGGTGCCCTGCGGACTCTCCGTCCGCTTACCGGCCGATCGTGCTGCTCGATGAGGTGGGCAAGCTCTTTGAAAGAGTTATTGCAGACCGCCTCGTCGGGCAGTTGGTGCGGGTGGGTCCGGATCTGGCCGAGAGCCAGTTTGGTTTCCGCAGGGGTCGCTCTACGGTGGACGCCATCATGCGCGTGCGAGCCCTCACGACGGGGGATGCAGTGGCCCGTGGTAAAGTCACCTTCAACACTATGCCATGGAGCTGCATCAGGGAGGCACTCCAATACCATCGGATGCCGCCCTACCTCTGTCGCGTGGTCGAGGCCTATCTGACGGACAGGGCCGTCATCTACCCCGGTCACCAGGGAGAGTGGAACCGGCGAGAGATGTCGTGTGGTGTCCCACAGGGATCGGTTATGGGGCCGCATCTGTGGGACATCGGGTACGACTGGGTGCTGCGCGCCGATCTCCCTATTGGTGTCAGCGTGGTATGCTACGCTGACGACACGCTGGTCCTGGCGCAAGGGAGATCGCACCAGGCGGCGGCTGAAATAGCGACACGCGGGGTTGCGATAATCGTCGAGAGGATCCGGCAATTGGGACTCGAGGTGGCCCTGCACAAGTCCGAGGCCATGTGTTTTCACGGTCCTCGGAACGCGCCACCGCCGGGATCCCAAATAACGGTAGGAGGGGTTCACATCGGCGTCGGGTCGACGATGAAGTACCTGGGACTCGTCCTCGACAGCCGGTGGAATTTCGTTGAGCATTTCCGACGTTTGGCTCCCAGACTGGAGCGGGCGGGGGCTGCCCTCAAGCGGCTGCTGCCCAATCTAGGGGGTCCAAACGCCTCCTGCCGGAGGCTCTACGCGGGGGTCGTGCGGTCCATGGCCCTTTACGGGGCACCGGTATGGGCGCGTTCCCTGAGGCGGCGACCAGCCCGCCGGTTGAGCGCGTCCCAAAGGACCATGGCCATCCGGCTGATCCGGGGATACCGCACGGTCTCCGGTGAGGCGGCGAGCCTCCTTGCCGGATTGCCGCCATGGGATCTGGAAGCAAAAGTCCTCGCGCAAATATGGGAGTGGCGCGAGGAGGCCAAATGCCGGGGCGAAACTCCGTTACCGCGACAAATCGCGGCTCGGCGGACAGAGCTCCGGCAGGATCTCATGGTGACATGGAGTGGGCGATTGTCGCAACCCAGCGCTGGGCACGCCACAATTGCGGCGGTAAGGCCCCTCTTTGAGGAGTGGCTAGAGAGGCGTCACGGCGTCCTCACCTTCCGCCTGACGCAGGTCCTCACCGGACACGGATGTTTTGGGAGGTTCCTGTTCAGGATTAGGCGGGAGGAAACGCCCGGGTGTCACCATTGTGTGGACCGCCCAGAGGACACGGTGGAGCATACGGTGGAGATCTGCCCCGCTTGGGCGGAGCACCGCCGTGTCCTCGTAGAGGCGATCGGTGGTGGCGACCTCTCGCGTCCGGCCCTGGTCCAGGCCATGGTACGGAGCGAGAGGGCATGGGAAGCTGTCTCCTCCTTCTGCGAAGCAGTAATGCTCGCAAAGGAGGAGGCGGAACGCGTGAGGGAGACGCAAAGGAGACGCCCTCACGCCCCTAGCCACCGCAGGAGACGCCCCGGGCGTAGGGAGTCGCAAGCCGATTCCCGGCCACCGTAGGCACGGGCTTGCGGACGGCAAGTTATGGGTAGCTTACCGTCCGATAAGGACCAAGCCCGAGTTTACGGCGCGTAGTGTTCCACGCGCGCCTCAAAGAGATGTCAGCAAAAGTGAGGGGCCTGATAGGACCGATGCCTGTCTGGGTCGCGGATAAATTTGAAAGAGAGTTACCGCGGCCCTGGCGCAAGCAACTGAAGGAACACGGGTGGGTTTTAGTCAGTAAAAGTCTGACACGCCCTCCCGCTTCACCCAGAGCGGGAGAAGTCATTGGATGATTTCCCACCCAAAAAAAAAAAAAAAAAAAGGCATACTAGATACACTTTGATTACTTTTATCACTCATAATCAACGTAGGGTAAAATAAGTAAAACAAAAAATAACATTGCGGTTACGGAGCGGTTGGGCTAACGCGTACGCTTGACTCACCGATCCGCGCGATGAATATTTCAGTTGTTGCTCATTATGGCAACATTTTGTTATGACGTAGTGACGGTTGTAGGTACGTGCCATATCAGCGTTGCCAGAAGGTTACATTTCTTACATTTTTCGTAACTTTTGACCCCCTCGCGTAACATGTAAGTAATTTTTTTGGAGTTACGATCGCGCAGCGGTGACGATCGGTCGAGTCCACTGCGCTCCGCGACTCAAACGCGCGTCACTGATCTTATCGCAGCGACAGATACCCGCTTTCGCGAAAAAGTAAACATGACGCAGTGATTGTTATTAATATTTTTTACGATGTAAAACACTTATTTGTGCACCATAGTTCTATCAAAACTTATTGTGAAGTGTATTTAATAGACAATAGACGCCTTGCGCGTCGACTAGTACAAACAATGAGTGCTAGTGAAACGCTTGTGAAACACGACACTAGAAGTGAAGAGACACTTGTGGATCCGGAAAGTGGTGACGATGTTGAGTTCTGCTGCCACTGCAATGTTAGGAACATCCTTAAGAACCGCCGCGTGTGGGTGGAAGACCAAACCGCCCTCAGGAACTTTAAATGCATTACATGCAAAAAAAATACAGCAGTAAAAATATTCTGTAACACGAGGGTATCATTTGATAACACCAAAATGTCAATTATGACAGTTACAAGCTACGAACAATTTCGTTCACGAAGCACGATAGTGGCACAAGGCCCGTCGTGTGGAAACACATCCTGCGGTCGGATTTTTAAAATCCCCGTAATAAATCAGCGGCGATTCATTAACCGTGAATTAAGAACTTGTGCCTGTGGTGAGGTTAACAACATTAACATTTACAGCCCAGCAGCCATCTCTAACCCAGAGAGAATATTCTCCCACAACGCCGAAACTGAACAAACAATACGTAAACAGAGAAAGGATGAGCTCGAAGCAAATCTGAAATCATTTACCAAACTTGAGGCTGAACGCCTTGGTGTTGCCAGGCAAAACCGGTTTTCTGTGCTCGCAACTGACGTCGCAGATGCTAACGAACCGAAATTAGATGCTATTTCCACATGCAGTAGCAACAACAGTGCGAGGAAACGAAGGTCATCAAGCGACCCACCAAGAGAAGGTATTTTTTTATTGAAACAAGCAAGAACCGACGCTGGTAACCAACGACGGTCGGTCAACGGTCAGCAACATTTGATAGCTACTAAGAGCGACCAAAACACAGGACGTGAGACAACGCATCTTATGCCCGGCCCCAACACCCACAACGCCACAGCAAATAAGGCAAGTACGCGAGCTACCAACAAGCCACCAAAGAAAAAACTCCCGCCTATTGTCTGCACAGCTGCTGAATGGATAGAGTGTGGGGAAAAATCAAAACTTATGGCTGAAAAGGCACGTAGTTTCAACTGTACGCTTAAAGTAAACCATGCGTCAAAAAAAGCATTCCTTACGCCGAGTACAATGGACAATCGTCAGAAAGTATTGGAATGGCTAAAACTAACCGAAACCGAATACTACACATACGGCACAAAACAAGAAAGGCCGCCTTCACGAAAAGTAGTCGCCAAAGGATGCGCTGTTGCATCTGTTTTCACTCCGGCCGAAATCATAGAAGATATCAGCCAGTATCATGGGATCTGTCCTGAGAAAGTAGTCCCCCTACGGGGATCGGCGCTCGTTCTCATTTTCTCGGGTGACGTCTCAATGGAAGATATTCGTAGCATAGATACGATCATGGCACATAAAGTTAAGATTGAGAAATACAAAGTGAAAATCACGGCGGTAACACAATGCAAGAGATGCCTGCACTTTGGTCATGTAGCTTCACACTGTGGCCAAAGAGAACGAGAAGCCACTATCACTATCAACAACGAAAACGGCAACAGCTATGAAGCATGTTCTAACTGCAGTCAAACGGGCCATACAGCAAGACAGGCAAAATGCCCAATTTTTCGGGAAGAGATCAAACGACAGAAGGAACGCAGAGAGGCCTTCAACAAACAACAGCGTGAACAGTCAAAAGTCTTCAGACAAACACAAACTGAGACGGCAACCAAACCTTTGAACACAGTGCAGCCCGGAGTCACTTTTGCACAAAAGGTATCGAACCGAAGCGCCACAATGGCGTTGCAAACACAAACAGCCACCACTATAAAAGGGCTGGATAATACTGATAACTTACTGTCGATGATCCAAAAAATAATGGAGCAGCAAAACAACATGCTGCAGATGTTTGCTCAACTGCTCACTAATGCTCAGCAATAATGACAAGAAGCGTACCACAACATTACGGTTCCTTCACGCAAATGTGCAAAGTTACCGAGGAAAACATAACGAGTTGAAATTCCTGATCGACAAACATAATCCACACATTGTAGTGCTCAACGAATGTCGGGTCGACTTTGAGAAGTATAAATACAACCTCAACGATTACGACAAGCTTACCGACCAGCGCCAAAACCACCTCGGAACTGTAATGTACATAAAACGCGGTCTACGCTGGGCACAAACGGAGCTCATACCCGGGCAAAGCAATGACGAACAACGTGACATTGAGGGAGTGGCGGTACGACTCGTCATCGATCACACGCGCGGCCGAGCCGTCACTATCAGCGGTATTTACATCCCACAACAACAAACAGCAGCCGTCACCGATGAGCTCCAACAAATACTAGACGTAGACGACAACATCATCATCGGTGACCTCAATCTACAAATGGTACAGCTCGGCCAACGCCGAACCGCAACAGCTGGTGGGGTGGTAAGTCGGCAGTTAGACGACGGACTGCTTACACTCCACCATACCAACCTACCGTCAAGACCGGGCTACTCCGGCCAAGGTATTCTCGACTTGGCCATAGTCACAGGTGACTTGAGGTTTGAAATCACTACGACATGCCGCAGAGTCGACGCCATCACGTCGGACCATATCCCATGGACTATGGTCACGAATATCCAGACTGAGGTAGACGTCCAACTATCACGAAGAATAACTAACATCACACAGACATCTGAAACGCGGAAAGAATTTATCCGTTCCGTCAACCAAAACATAAATTTCAGTCGTCGGATCACCACCCATGACGAATGCGAGTCGTACATTCAAATGCTGGAAGAAGCAGTCGTGACTGCTTTGAACGAGCTGGCCCCATTGCAAGAGACCAAACGCCGGAATATGCTACCCACAGAAATACAACATCAAATCAAAGAAAGAAATCGCCTCAAAAGATTACACCGTAGACACCCTGACAATCAAGATCACGCGCGTGCGTACTGGGAAGCCAAATGGCACACGTCTCGCGTCCTAGAACAGTACCGGGAGATGACCTGGACTAGAATCATTGACGACCCGAAAGACTCGAGAGCTAAGATGTGGAGAATCCAACGCGCTATGAAGCGCCCCATTGCTAAACTACCGGTCATCACGGGCTGTAATTCGGAACTGGAAATAATCGATAGTCTCGTAAACGCAGCCATAGTACACGAAGCACCAATAGCCGAACATGACCAGGGGATAGAGTTCACTACACCGTTTCAGTCAATAGAAGAAGCTACGTGGAAAGAAATGAAGCAAGCACTAGCTCTCTTTAAAAACAAAAAAGCCCCTGGTCCGGACGGGATTAAGGCTGAAATACTAAAACTCGCTGGACCAGCCTTCCTCCGGGCACTTATGCGAGTTATAAACTACAACCTTACGACGGGATACTACCCAATAAGATGGAAACTGGGCGATTGCATCTTTCTACACAAGAGCGGTAAAGACCACAGATCTGCATCCTCATATCGGCCGATCACTCTGCTTAACATCATGGGCAAACTGTGCGAGCGTATCATGCACGACAGAATAACAAAACATTGCAACAAGCTCATCCCACCGCATCAACATGGCTTCACTCGGCAACGCGGGACGGCTACACAGATACTTAGAACAGGCAAATACATTACAGACGCCCTCAATGACGGCCATAGCGTCTCAATGATATCTACGGACCTTAGTAAGGCGTTTGACTCCATAAACCATAGAGGTCTTGTGCGAAAGCTACAACTTGCAGACATCCCTAACAACATAATAAAACTTATCGAGAACTATCTAGATGGGCGCAGAATCAGAGGTAAGATTCGCACCACGACCGGCGCCGAGAAACCCGTGCCACACGGCGTCCCACAAGGCTCGATCTTGGGGCCGCTAATTTTTAACCTATACGTCAGTGACATCAACACCAGTCGAATGAGCGGTCTACTGATGTCGCAATATGCAGATGACCTTTGTGTGCTGAACACCTCCAAACAACCGAATATCGCCACTAACAAAACATCCTGGGTAGCGAGAGAGATACTAGCCTACTACAAACGATGGGGGCTCAAGTGCAACGTGGAAAAGACAGATTGCATAATGTTTACCAGCCGTAGGCACAACTATGAAAAGAAAATAGCAGTCGGAGACAGACTGCTTGAATACAAAAATAGTGTAAAATACCTCGGCGTTATACTGGACAAGACAATGCGAATGAAGCCGCACGTTGAATTGGTAATCAAAAAAGCGAGACGCACTCGCGCCGCGTTAGCACCTATCATCGGGTACCGATCACGCGCAAGCCTCGACACGAAGATGGCAGTGATACAATCGTGCCTCCTACCTATCCTTGACTATGGAACAGTTCAGTTGCGCTATTGTACGACCAACGTGTAGGTGAAATAAACTACATTAATAAAGCGCTACGGAGGGTCCCAGTCAGCAAGCGACCAGGACACGGAACAAATCGCACATAAAACGGTTACTGCTTAATGCTTTGGCATAGGCAGTGGCCAAATGAAATAAAAGCTTAGGCTCTTGTTTCGTTATATTTATTTTTTACGATGTACTACACAATAAAAATAAGCACACACCCTGCTTGCGGGACACAACTGTAACACGAAATGATAAAAAATAAAGAGACTTCTGATTCTGATTCTGATTCTGATAAGTAATTTTTATATTTAAGGCAATTTTCGTAACTTATGAGAACAACGAGATTTGTAAATACCAGATTTTTATTGCAAACAGTTTACGAACGCATCCAAATTGAATCACCTAAAACCAAACTGGCGCGTATAGAAAGTATTTCACTCCATATTATCATATTCAGATATGACTCTGAATGAAACGCGCCATGACAAAATGAAACATATTATACATTAATTAAAACTTGATTTTGCCTGAGCGTGTGCGCGTACGTTTCCTACTTTGCGAGTTCGCGCGGTTTCGTACTAGAAGTTCCGGTGATTACCCACATTTATTGTTTGTTAAGTAAGTTTGGCGTTAAAGTTTCTCAAATTATCCCTCTTTAATGTATGAATAAGTACCTATATGTCTAAGTTTGCATCTTAAACTAATAAAAATAATTGCAGGTGCAAGCAAGTAAAATTTCTGTAGAAATTGTGGATTTAAACCACAGAAAGCGATTCACTAGTACTCAATTTAATACAAAATAAAGAGAGATGACAAATCATCATCGTTAATGAAAGTTTCTTTTAGTTTTTTTTTTTTTTAATTGAGGCGATTTTGGCCTTTATTAACAGCCCTCTTAAGAACATATGGTAAAAAATTACGATATGAGGGTTCGATACATATCGAATATTAATGGTTAGTTCAGTGTAAAACTACCAGATGCACCACCTCTCGTGGATTTGGTTCAAAGTAATAGAATAAGTTAGGTGTTAGACTAGATAGTCACAACTGTGAAGATGGCGCTGCGAACAAATGAAACTAGAGCAAAGATTACTATTATAAACTAGAGTCTGTTTTATCATAAGATTAAATACACTATTATACATCATATATTCCGCCAATTTGCTGACATCAATTTGCCTCCGACCTAAAAAAATTTTTTTTTTTTAATGTAACTTTTGCAGCAAAAATGTAACATTTTAGGAAATAAAACGTAACTTATGAATGAAGGGCCCTGGCAACACTAATCGCCATTTTATGTGACGAATTTTGTGGTTGTGTTCGTGGTAGTCCTGCTGTCAAATGGTTGTTTACATATTGTATTATTGAGATTTGTGAGTGTGTGTGTGTTGTTTGATTGACACAACTAAGAAATACGTATAAGGTCTTTGGACACAACCTTAGAATCGGCGGCCATTTTATGAGACATTTTGAGGTTTAGGTAGGCACGTTTTTTTCGTAGGTATTTCCAGTCCATATTATTTAGTATGTGTATGCCTGGAACTGAGATGCCAAACGAGCGTGCGACCTTTGTAGCCATTTTATCCAGAAGTTGTGCAGTCCTTCCGGCCCTGGAGATTTCCAGATCGGCAACGGGCGGTCTGCACGGGCTACATCTTGGGCGCTGAACATTATAGCCCCCATTTCTTGTATGGGATCGCAAGCTCGCTCAACCTCCCGAGTCCATTCACCTTCGGTGTGACTGACAGGCACCGACCAGATACTGCGCCAGAAGTTGAACATGCCGTCATCATCCGGCAGGCGCGTATCAGTCACACCTTGGTCGGGTCGCTCCCAAGCTCGGTAAACCCAACTTTCATTTCTTTGGAATGTGCGATTCTGGGTGTATCCTTGGCTAACCATGTGTTTAAGATCCTCGGATGCCTCGTTAAAAGCTTTTTTGTCCTGAGGATACCTTGTAGAATGCCATATTTTCCGCAGCTGTCTTCTTTCCTTCTTTGTGTGTGATTTTCGGCTTCAGTGAGGGGGTTGATACCTTGACCGCTTGGTGGATCAGCTTGTTGAGTGATTCAATAGTCGTTTCGACGCTGTCCACACTATCTAGTAGCGAGTTCAAATTAATGGATTCTGATATTTTGGCTCTGTAGTTGTCCCAGTTTGTTTTATGGTTATGTAGCCTTTGGGGATGCTCAATCCGTACGGCTTTGCAGTGCACATTAATTATAACCGGTGTATGATCTGACGACATGTCAGTGCATTCTTCGATGTTTATTTGGCGGTGAGGTATGTTTTTCATTATAAAGAAATCCAGCAAATCTGGCACCTTGTTTGGGTCAGCAGGCCAATATGTCTTTCATAGCCACGTAGAGTTGACGACCTCGCGGTAGGGTTAATCTAGAGCCCCAAAACACGTGTTTTGTGTCCAATCACCTGTTCCAATCAAATAACAATTTTTTTACAAATTCATTCTGTTATGTACTTAAATTTCAGCAGCCTAATTGTGTAAGTGAATTCGGCAAAGGAAACAATCTGGTTCTTTCCCAAAAACACACACATACACAAAAAAGTTGAATCTTTATTCAACTTTTTTGTGTATGTGTGTGTTTTTGGGAAAGAACCAGATTGTTTCCGTTGCCAAATTTACTTAAGCAATTAGGCTGCAGGGTCTCTGCAACGCTTAGTTTTAAAGATCTCCGTGGCCGCGCGGTTCGCCGCGTTTCAATGGCGCGGCCACGTTCAAACCCTTAAAACTTTTTACCCGACAGCCGAAGGAGGGTAATGTGTTTATTAACCATATCTTTGACAAATTTATGGTTTTGGGAATCATCTTTTACAAATTTTTACATAATCTTGGCATAGTTTTTTTTAAAAAAAAACGCTGTGGCCGCGCCGTCGAAACGCACACGTGTATACCTTGTAGTTTTGCAGACTAAAGTTTGTTGTTTGAGTGAATCGCGTTTCTGAAATTAGGGCCACATCAACTCTTTCAGTTTTCAGGCAAAGTTGAAGTTCCTGTCGGCGTTCTGTCAGTCCATTGGCATTCGGTACATGACTAATATGATTATAATAGTAAGCAATCTTCTATTACCTACGAACGTTTTTGCCGATATAATTGAACACGGTTTAGAGAATGTCTTCACAGAAGATCACAGAGCACTGTACGCAGAATTATTTAAATATTAGAATTTACTAGTTACAACAAAGAAAACTGCGAATAATCAAGAAAAAATTTGGTCACATTTGACTAAAACTGTAATGTTTAAAGGACAGTAGACTAAAAGAAAGCAGTTTAAATTATTCGATTTTCAATATTTTATTTTATATCCACAAATATTAAATCGTTTTGATCCGATTGTATTTATTTCATTTCATAAATTTTTGATAATTATAAAAAAAAACATCACAAAGAATAATCCGACTTCCAAAGCAAAACACTAAAAAGCTAAAATAAATTTCATTTCGGCAATCGGTGTTTTTACCTCCTATATTTTTGTCGTTTTGCGACACCGACTTCCGAATAGAAAGTTATTTTCTTTCTAGTGTTAAGCTTTTGAAGTCTGTTTATTTTTTGTGAAAAAGTTTTTTATTCTTCTTTATCCACACACCATCACATTTGGTACATCATCATCAGCAAGTACTATAGTAAGGTAGATACCTAAATCAAATCAAATCAAATCAAATTATTTATTTGCTGGAATGTAGGTATACAAAATAAGATGTTGGGTTGTTAGAAAAGTTGAGCCATACATTCTGCCCAAAATTTGGCATGCAAAAATTAAACAAACACATAATTATACAATTAATAAAATAAGTTAAACGGTTAAAAAATATCAAAATAAAAACAAATCACTCAATTATACATTAAAATAAACTGAAAACAGTCAATTACATTTTAAAATATTATTAATAAAAATCAAGAAAGTCAAATTGTAATTATGAAATATCATTTAGAAATAATAAAATAAATTATGTCAAATAGTAAAAAAATGTCAAAATAAAATCAAATCATTAAATCAGTCAAATACAATTAATAAAATCATCATAGTCAAATACAAAATAGTCAGTATACAATCAAATTAATAAACAAAATGTCAAGGATCAAAGTCGGTCGTTTAAAAAATCACTAACCGAATAATAACATTTCTCCAGTAAAAAATCTTTAAGCTTTTTTTTGAAGAGTTGAGTTGTATTATTTTTTATATGATCTGGTAATTTATTAAATATTATTGGTCCCATACAAATAGCACTTTTTTTTAATAGAGCTGTTTTAAAGCTACCGACATTCAAAAGGTTTTTATATTGACTTCTAACTGGGCCTTTTCTGGTGTCCGAGACCTTCGTATACAGATGTGCATTAGTCTTTACAAAAATTGACATTTCCATAATATACAATGATGGAAAGGGAAGAATTTTAAGAGACCTAAACAAAGGTTCGCAACTTTCTGTGGACTTAAGACCACGCATCGCTCTTACGCATCGTTTTTGCGCCTTAAATACCTTATATCTTAGGCTACAATTACCCCAAAAAATTATTCCGAATCTCAAAACCGAAGCGATCAAACCGTGGTATGATACTAAAACGGTTTTTATGTCAACTTTTTTTGCTAAATTCCAAATTACATATGCTGCAGTGTTCAGCTTTTTACACACTTCTTCGGCTTGTGGTTTCCATGTTAATTGTTCATCTATCAATAAACCCAAAAAAATTGCGATCTGAACTACATGGATCTTTTGGCCATTGTATTGTACTTTTACATTTGGTGGAATTGTACGTTGGTGAAAGTGCATTACATTAGTTTTGTGTAAGTTTATCACTAGGTTATTCTTATCAAGCCAATTTATAATATTTTTTAAAGTGTCATTGATATCTTGTGCATAGCGAGTAAAATCGGTACATTTTACAAGTGCTGTGCTGTCATCGGCAAATAAAACCATTGGGTGCTTTATTTGACTAGGCAGATCGTTTATATACAGCAAAAATAAGGGTGGTCCTAATACACTACCCTGTGGTACACCAAATTTAACTATTTTACCTTCCGATCGGTATTTTTTTTCGCATTTAGTTTTAAGGCAAATGCTGGAAATCTCCGTGTATTGTGTGCGGTTGCTAAGGTATGATTTCAAAAGATTCAACACGTTTCCCCTGATACCATATTTGTTTACTTTGTTGACTAAAATATTGTGATTGACGCAATCGAAAGCCTTTGTCATATCTGTGAAGATGGCACAGATGGGAATTTTGTTATCTACATTCAACATTATTTCACTGATCAAATCATATACTGCCGTATTAATGCTTTTGTTCTTTCTAAAGCCTGCTTGTTCACTGCATAATATATTGTGTTTAGTCAAAAAATTATCAATAGATTCGTAAATTACCTTTTCTATCACTTTTGAAAAAACGGGAATCAAAGCTATCGGTCTGTAGTTCGCCATATCTTTCTTACATTTTTTTTTGTGTAGCGGTTTAACTATAACTGTTTTTAAACCTGGACAAAATAATTTTAAAGGCTGGACAAAATACCAAATTTAAACATTCGTGCTGTTTGTCGTTAAGGAGTTCGGTTGTATGTTTCATATATTGAAAACTGCTTTACTGCTGCTTTCTGCTATTGATTTTGATGAAAAACATATACTGTGCCCTAAGTTGAGAGATACTTAATCCAATAAAAAAGAATGATCACAATCCGATTACGAGTTTCGGAGAAATGCGTCGAATGAACAATCATACATACATACCTACAAACAGGAATAAAATTTGGCACACGTGTTCAGAAGCCCACATAACGTAAATTATATGAATATTGTGCAATTCCTTCAATATTACATACATACCTATCGAATTGATAACCTTTTTTTTATAAATCGGTAAAAAGAAAAGTAAGATGATTTCATGCTTTGGAAGGAACGATAGCTGCGAGTTACTTACGTTGGGACTGGAAAGCGGTTAAAACATCTGACATTAGTGTTAAGTTGATAGACTTTGCAGCTCACACGACAAGAAGAAGAATAGGATTATCATGTAAAAGCCTGTTGGAACCCGAGCGAGATTTTGAAACAAACAATGTATTCTTTGTTTTTATAATCCATGGAATTTTTTCGTCCAAACCCATCGTGTGGGGTATCAATTACAAAAAATTATAACACTTATATGTTTAAAAGTACCTAATTCTAAAAAAAAACAACTAAAAAGTTGTAAATATCTCTGTCTGGTTTTGGTCAGCTAGCTCGCGCTTATGTAACCTCCGACTGCACAGCATGATTTTCTTCTTGTTTACGTCTTTTTAGTTGGCTTTTTAAGCAGTCGGGTTTTATGTTATTTTTAATATCTTTTTGGAAATCTTATTATGATGCACATCTACTGTTATTTATTCTGTGATGTGCGTAACGGAACGAATCACTATTCTGTTTATTACTAAACACCTAAATGCTGCTTTGTTTCGTATGTTGGTGTCAAAGGGTTGGTGTCTTTGTCTATGAGTTGGGGATTCCTCGAGTTGGCAGCACTGGATTCCTCGCTAACTATTTACCCGACTGCCGAAGGAGGGTAATGTGTTTATCAGTCTATGTATGTATGTATGTATGTTTGTTCCTATGTGGCGTTCCAGAGACCAAACGCGTTGGCCGATTTTGATGATTCATACGTCAATCAATTCGTATTAATCCTGCGAGTGTCATAGACTACATTTAAATTGGTTAATAGAAAAATGGCGGATTTTGGGCGCCATATTGTATGGGACCAAATTTTTTTTTCTTGCAAACCCATCGTGTGGGGTATCAAAATAAAGGGTTTTAAGAGGTGATTTCAAAAATATATAACACATATATGTTTAAATGTATCTAATTCGAAAAAAAACTAACTAAAAACTTAACTAAAAAGTTATAAATAAAAAAAGTTAAATCAAAAAATCAAAAAACCCGACTGCTTCAAAAGCGAACTAAAAAGTCGTAAACAAGGAAAAAATCATGCTGTGCAGGAGTAGGATACATCTGGTTTTGGTCAGCCAGCTCGCGCGTATGTATCCTCCGACTGCACTTGTTTAAAACAAAATTAAAAGCTTTTTTATTAGAAAAATGTCTGTATAATATATCGGAACTAAGGTCAAACAATAATAAATGATTTACATTTGTTTTTCTCTTTTGACTTTGTATAATTTAGAATCTTTTGACATTATTTTTATAACTGTTTGACATTATAGAATTTAGAATCTTTTGACATTATTTTTATAACTGTTTGACATTATAGAATTTAGAATCTTTTGACATTTTTATTTATTTTTTTATAACTGTTTGACATTATATTTGAATCTGTTTGACATTATATTTTAATCCTGTTCTGTTAATATTAAGTTTTATAACTGTTGGACATTATTTTTAAAACTTATGGACATTAATATAAATCTGTTTTAGTACTTTGCTTGAATTTCACTTGAAATATTAACAGGTTGACTGCCACGAAATAAACACAATGGAAAATGTATTGTTTGGGGGTCACCGGTGACCTTCGTGGCAGTCAACCTGTTAATTAATAAATTATAGTTCTTTGTATTTGCATGTGAATTGCTTGTGTATAAATTCAACACAATGTAAATTGTTTTATGAATAAATGAAATGAAATGAAATGCACAGCATGATTTTTTCCTTGTTTACGACTTTTTAGTTCGCTTTTGAAGCAGTCGGGTTTTTTGATTTTTTGATTTAACTTTTTTTTTGTAATTTTAATCTTATTTTCGACAGTAATTTATCACTTTCCGACAGTTATAGATAGTTACTTTTGTTCAGAAGATATGACAGATGGCAGCTGGGGTGACGTCACTCCAGCTTACACACACGTTTTTTTATCACAGTTTCAACACTTTTTACCTATTATCGTTCAGTTCTTTCCTTCCATGTGCAGCTATTATGCCTTATTTTTTTGACTATAGTCCAAAACCCTAACATCATTAGTTTGCCTGTATTGAATAAGGAAGCTGGGGTGACGTCACTCCAGCTGACACATACTAAACGACACATATTAGCGAAGTTTTTGTGGCAGCTAAATAAAGACTGTGGAATCTTTGCTTGCTGCTATTATGCCTGAAATATTGGCATAGATAGAATTATTCTAACACTTATGAGGAAGCTGGAGTTATGCACATGGAATCGAACCCGCGACACGCAGCGCAGCAGTCAATATAATTTTCCACTTTAATTTAAGGTCTAAAATTGCTTGTATTCTTCGAGTCAAGTATGAGTTGGTCCATCGTGCGGCCCATAAATATCCTTTCTTTTGTTTATAATATAGATAAGCGTTGTACAGTGGGCGGCTGACGGCTCGTTGCATTCGAAACCCGGCAGCATTAAAACGTGTTATTTTCGTTCAACCCGTGGCAAAACTAAAAATTCATTATGGATATAGAAGTCACAGGTATGTTTATTAATAACTTTTTATTCTACTATAGTTATACCTACACTATATAATGACGATTTCGTTCCACTCCTACTATTTATTTTAAAAAAATCCTTAGACTTTCATAAAAAGTTTTGCATTTACACTTGTGCGTATGTTGAACACTAATAATGTGAATTCTAGAAACGCAAACGAACGCATTGTGACACTAGACCCTTTTTTCACAGGTTAATATTGTCCTGAGTGGACCAAGTCACTCGGAATTGAATATTAATTATGCAAATTAATAACGAAGAAACAGTGGATGATCATGACGACCTGATAGTAATTACTACGTACGTACGAGAGGGTCCAGCAAGCTGAACGGGTTATTAAAGAAGCAGAGTATACATTTCAAGGCGTTCATGAGAACCGTGAGTAATATAGAAGTAAATAAGTTCGAGAATCAGTGGCAATTCGAGAACGCATGAGCATGATGTACAGTCAGTTGACGGTACCTACTTCCTGACGGTTCCTACCTGTAGGTGTTCCGTTCAAAGGCTTGTTTAGCGAAGCGATCGATAAAAACCCGTTGATGTCAAATGCGCAAAAAATGCAGTTCTTGAAGAGTAAGGTGACTGGCGAAGCAGAGCGTCTGATTCATCATTTACAGATAAGCTCTGACAATTATCACGTATGTTGGGAAATTTTAAGCCATAGATATGGTAACAAGAAATTGATTTTCACGTCCCATATTAATATCCTACTTGGGCTGCCCAATATACAACAGCAATCGCTGGCTACGATTAAGAAGCTGCATGACGTAACCAAGGTGACGTTACACGCTATACAGAATCTGGGAGTGGCTATAGCAACTTGGGATCCATTTCTAGTGCACCTACTAGCGCAAAAGCTGGATAATGATACCATCACCGAATACATCGAATCAGTCAAGAATCCTAGAGAGCTACTCGATCTGCAGGAGTTCCTGGAATTCTTGGAGTAAAAAATCACAGCGCTAGAAGCAAACAAGAACCAGCCCACCAAAAAACACGTTGCATCAACCATTCCCATAAAGCAACCACAACCAAAACCAGAAGTAAATTTTTCATCGAAATAAACCTCAATCAGGTACAAAGAAAACATAAAATCGAATGCATTACACGTGTCGCGGTCGATATAACCTGTGCATTGTGCAATTCTGACCACGGATTGTGGCGTTGCCCTTTTTTTTTAAATTTCTTGCAAATGACGCACGAGCAAAAATTTAATAAATTAAATTTTAGCAATTAAATTAGGGTAGGGTAGGCAATTGACGCGAGCGAATCCGCGAGCACAGCTAGTTTATAATAATTTATAATATGTCGCTTATGAAATAGAACCGTGTAGGTACCTGATACTAGTCTGGAGCACCCATTTGGGTCCCTAATAAGTTCATGCGAAATCAGTTAGTACACGCAACACACATATTTCAGACAAATAATAAAAAGGTAATGTTTCTTAGTTAGTCGGCACGTTTTGAAAGGCAGCCACGTTAATTCATGCAGCTGATAAATGTAGTATTTAAATATATAGGTAACTATAAACTAGTTATTAATACCTCACCAAGTTTTTTATCAATAAAACGAGCAGATTATCTTCGATTCATGTCACAATTATTGGTCTTATCGAAAAAGCTACTATCGCAGGTAATTCAGTCTCCAATTTATTGTGCTTCTTCAAACTCGTCGCTCTATCGACTAATGTGATTTATATTGTCACAGATAATAGGGATTATATTGATAATCAAAATAATTAATTAGTAAGTGGCGGGCGGTTGATCGTAAAGTGATGGCGGGTACGCGGCCGCGGGAGGCTGCAGCAGGCGCCGAGCCTGCCGAGCAGATCTTTCGCAAATATTACACAGATAAAGATTACATTACGTCTCTAGAGGGAGTCTTGAAAGTGTTGTCCGCTGTAAGTATTTTAACAATCGCTAATTTCAAAAATTATCTATTGTCTTTTAATTCATATCTACACAAGATTGGAAAACAGTCACTAGTGGTCTAAGGGAGGAGTGGGTAGGGGCGGCCAGCCCCTGGTCCGCGGTCCTATGAGTTCTTCAAATTCTTGAGAAGCCATCAAATGCCAAATAAGGCCTAGATAATTATGTTCAGTAAGAGGACGCAGTTCTGAGTTGAGGGCGCCAGGCGACCTCAACTCAGAACTGCGTCTTGCACGCTGCCTATGCATGCAATTGAAAAGGCTGCCTAAGCTTAGGTACATCCTGCACTATCTTAGTTCTCAAACTTTACTGCATATTTCAACTTTTTATTTCTGTAGGTATGAATAAATTCTTAAATTATTCGAAGCGGGATGATAAAATGTTTAGCTCGCTTCGCTTACTATCGTATCCTGCATCTTACTCCTTTATTTATAATAATCACAGAATACTATTAATTTACTCCAGAGTCGAGATAATAATCGACATTTACATTTTTTAACTTGTTGGAAACACTATATCAATTTTGTTTATTATTTTTTTTGCCTTTTTTTGGCGTCTCGCAGTTCAGTCCAAGTGCTTGGCTACTGCTTAACCGAGCGATCCTGTGGAGACTAAACTATAGCCTCCAGCCAGGCATAACACTGTAAAAACTTTCTGTTTTGGCACCTATATATATATATAGTGCTAAACATACCTTAGGTCATTAGGTCCATAGGTACCTATCCGAAATTTGGTGCTAAAATATTAAAGCTCGCTTCGCTCAGTCTTGTATCTTAGTCGGCTCATGCACTACTGTTCAATTGAAAAAACCAATCAGATTTTCAGTTCGCTTTTGATCGTGAAGAATGCCTAGGAATGTGTAACTTTTGTACCTATGAGTTCTATCGCCATCCTGTGTGTCCAGCGTAACTTGAAGTATTACTTACTTTTTTAGGGTTCCGTACCCAAAGGGTAAAAACGGGACCCTATTACTAAGACTCCGCGGTCCGTCTGTCGGTCTGTCCGTCTGTCACCAGGCTGTATCTCATGAACCGTGATAGCTAGACAGTGAAATTTTCACATATGATGTATTTCTGTTACCGCTATAACAACAAATACTAAAAAAAAAAAAAAATATGTAGGGCTCCCATAGAACAACAAAAAAACCGTGATATTGTTTGCCGTTTGTTGTGATAACGGTATGGAACCCTTCGTGCGCGAGTCCGACTCGCACTTAGCCGATTTTATTGTTTCATCGCTATCGGTTCACTCTATCAAAAGTTACATCAATTTAAAATGATCAAGAAGTAAAATATCAGTAGGTACCGGGAGACCTATAGGCCATACAAATTGTAATACGCATATTTTGTAATAGTAGATTGTTGCATCGAGCGCAAAGTGAGTTATTGATGCATGAGTGTTATGTTGGTGCCCGAGCGCATGCGAGGGCACTAAATTAACACGAGTGCATTAGTTACTCACTTTAGCGAGGCGCGTAATCTACTTTTCTTTCAACTACCAATCTACCTCTCATCTATTTCCATTTTTTTATATTTTTCTTGCTAAATATGAAGTACCTATAGGTCTACCGGAATCTCATGGCAAATGTGGAAATAAAAATTTGTTGTGTGCAATACTGGGGAAATTGGATTAAACGATCTTGATACTGTTTAATTTTTATTTATGTCTTTAGTATTAATGAACATGAGGTACCTATATTATAGTAGTCACAGCGGATGTGTCTTTGAACTTGGTCCTGCCAACCATTGCGTAAAAAACAGTTTGTCATCGAGTATACTGCATAGAGTAAGCGAGATATGACGATGTGACATACATAAGCGAATGAAAGAGACAGTTATACAATGCTATCTTCACCTTCAACATTGACACAAAAATTGCTACTGTGCGGGACAGAGAGATTCAGAGACAAAAAGATCCACTGTGAGTATTATAGGTATGTGTATGAATAATGTTGTTATACATCGGGTTCTTAACATAGGAAAAATAAATCAATTGAATATTAATGTATGTACTAATTTATTATATATCATTTAAATCATACTAATAACTTAAAACCTCATTCAGAACTAGAAAACTAGAATACGATTCCATGAACTCCACTGGCATTTTAAAAACTTGTATCTTTGTAGTTTTATGTCATCTCTCTCCATCAAAATGGTTCTTTTTCATTGACATTGAACATATTCAAAACCAATCTCTTTATGTATAAAGTCTGTGAAAAATAATAAAATTAATCATGTTACTTATAGTCTTCATCATCATCATCAACATCATCATCAGTCTATATATACTTTTTTATGTAAGTTTTATGGCCTGGTTGCTAGGACCTTTTAGCCAAGTCTTTGGAAAGAGTTTTGGATCTTATATTTATTCTTAAGTATGCATTAGAATGCGGATGTAACAGATTTAATGTTTTTAGGGTTCCGTACCCAAAGGGTAAAAACGGTATTACTAAGACTCCGCGGTCCGTCTGTCTGTCTGTCACCAGGCTGTATCTCATGAACGTGATAGCTAGACAGTTGAAATTTTCACAGATTATGTATTTCTGTTGCCGCTATAACAACAAATACTAAAAACAGAATAAAATAAATATATAAGGGGGCTCCCATACAATAAACGTGATATTTTTGCCGTTTTTTGCAATAATGGTACGGAACCCTTCGTGCGCGAGTCCGACTCGCACTTAGCCGGTTTTTTTGGAGTATTTGGCAGCAAATTGTACCGAGTCAGTCTTCCCAGTAAGCTTTGCAGAGGCAGTCAATACTACAATAAAATACTCCGCTCCACTTGCCCGAGATCGCTTCTCTCAATGATTTTACAAATTGTCCAGTTGCGTAGACAGTTGAGACACAAAACTACACCAATAATATATCACAATATCCACTAGGAATCAATTTGAAATAGTTATTTATGCTACAAGTGCGGAAGGTAGGTGATTTCCGATGAGTGGCATTTTTATTCACGAGCGAGCGAAGCGAGTGAGTGGATAAATCGACACGAGTCGGAAATCATCTTACGTACGTGTATCATACAATATTTTACTATGCATTGTGCGAGGATGTAATAAAAATAATAAAATGAAATTACTAAAATGGCGGGCTTATTCAAGCGCGTTCAGCATGTCCACAGATTAACTAATAGTTCCTCGGGCATATCTACTGCGCATGTGCGAATAGCTGTCACATCGTAACGCAATAAGGCACGAGCAAAATATACGTTCTGCCAAACATATTTAATTAATATTTAAAATTAATTTATTGATCAAAATCTAAATCTAGAATAATTAAAAACGCCTAAAATAAAGTATTAGTTTTATTTTACCTTTTATATGAATGATAATCTGTACATAACTAATTTTTAAAACTTTTCTCAAATAATAAAAACTCTATGCGTCGGGCTGACGTTGGAGTTAAAAATTAAAAAAGTACAGGAAAGTAAAAAGCACTAGTGAAAAAAAGTGACACTTTCCGCACAGTTTGGCTGCTTGGAAAACCGCTCTTTTCGAGGACATGCATTGTAAATAATATTAACAGCCACTGAACTTCACTCGACAAAATCCCGCCAAAAACTCCCGTCTATATACACGTCCCACTGCAGGGCGCAGATTATTTTTCTTACGTCATAGATTCTCTGTCTCCGTTAAAATCAATATCGTGTCGAAGAATTAGTAACAGTTGCATTACTGTTGCCATTTCCTTCCGGCCATCATTCGATGGGCCCTGGGTATTTACCATATAATAGTAATGGAAAGAAATAAAAATTAAGTAAGAAAAATATAAAATAAACTAAAAGTATCAAAACAAGTCAGTCCAACTTACCGGTCCACTCTACGACGCACTTTAAAATCAAAGATTGAGTTTGATTTACGCCTTCTTCTTCCCTTATTTTATGATACACATTGAAAACAATATGTCTCGCTTGAGATCGAAGTGGGTTTTTCGACATTTTCACAAAAATAACAAATTTTCAAGATAATATCAAAAAAATTCAGCAGCGGTTGACACATCAAGTACTTTGATTCGACAGGTGACAATTGACATTGCCATATGAAAAACACAATTAAAAAAAAAAAAAAAATGCCATGAGATTCTGGTAGACCTATACCTATCAAAGTTTTATAATGTAAATGTAACTCTACCTACTTTACTTACTTTATCTTCTCTACTTACTTTACCTTCTCTACCTACTCTACCTTCTCAACCTACTCTACTTACTCTACGTTCTCTACCTTCTCTACATACTCTTCCTACTCTACCAACTCTACTTACACTACCTTCTCTACCTATTCTACCTACTCTACTTACTCCACCTTATCTACCTACTCTTCTTACTCTACCTTCTCTACCAACTCTTCTTACTCTACCTCTCAACCTACTTAACCTACTCTACCTTCTCTACCTACCCTACCTTCTCTACCTACTCTATACTCTACCTTCTCTACCTACTCTTCTTACTCTACCTTCTCTACTTACTCTACCTTCTCTACCTACCCTACCTACTCTACCTACTTTACTTACTTTATCTTCTCTACTTACTTTACCTTCTCTACCTACTCTACCTTCTCTACCTACCCTACCTACTCTACCTTCTCTTCCTACTCTATTCTTTACCTTCTCTACCTACTCTACCTACTCTACTTACTCTACCGTCTCTACCTACTCTACCTACTTTATCTATTCTACCTACTCTACCTACCCTAACTACAGTACCTACTCTTCGGCTTTATAATATTAGTATAGATAAATATACAAAACAGTGCATTAAAGTAAAACAGTGCAACAATGAGATTTCATATAACTTTTCTGCACTGTTTTGGTTCTAAGCAATAAATACGTACTTTGTGATCAGTTTTGTAGTGATTAATGATAACATTACTACGTAGTTGGAAGAAAAATATTTTACAATGCATGTCCTCGAAAAGAGCGGTTTTCCAAGCAGCCAAACTGTGCGGAAAGTGACACTTTTTTTCACTAGTGCTTTTTACTTTCCTGTACTTTTTTAATTTTTAACTCCAACGTCAGCCCGACGCATAGAGTTTTTATTATTTGAGCAAAGTTTTAAAAAATTGTTATGTTTTGATTATCATTCATATAAAAGGTAAAATAAATCTAATACTTTATTTTAGGCGATCAATAAATTAATTTTAAATATTCATTAAATATGTTTGGCAGAACGTATATTTTGCTCGAGCCATAATGCGTTACGATGTGACAGCTATTCGCACATGCGCAGTAAATATGCCCGAGGAACTATTAGTTAATCTGTGGATATGCTGAACGCGCTTGAATAAGCCCGCCATTTTATTAATTTCATTTTATCAATTTATTTATTTTCTCGCACAATGCATAGTAAAATGTTGTATGATACACGTACGTAAGATGATTTCCGACTCGTGTTGATTTATCCACTCACTCGCTTCGCTCGCTCGTGAATAAAAATGCCACTCATCGGAAATCACCTACCTTCCGCACTTGTATCATAAATAACTATTACAATGCATGTCCTCGAAAAGAGCGGTTTTCCAAGCAGCCAAACTGTGCGGAAAGTGTCACTTTTTTTCACTAGTGCTTTTTACTTTCCTGTACTTTTTTAATTTTTCACTCCAACGTCAGCCCGACGCATAGAGTTTTTATTATTTGAGAAAAGTTTTAAAAATTAGTTATGTGCAGATTATCATTCATATAAAAGGTAAAATAAAACTAATACTTTATTTTAGGCGTTTTTAATTACTCTAGATTTAGATTTTGATCAATAAATTAATTTTAAATATTCATTATATATGTTTGGCAGAACGTATATTTTGCTCGTGCCTTATTGCGTTACGATGTGACAGCTATTCGCACATGCGCTGTAGATATGCCCGAGGAACTATTAGTTAATCTGTGGATATGCTGAACGCGCTTGAATAAGCCCGCCATTTTATTAATTTTATTTTATTAATTTATTTATTTCCTCGCACAATGCATAGTAAAATGTTGTATGATACACGTACGTAAGATGATTTCCGACTCGTGTCGATTTATCCACTCACTCGCTTCGCTCGCTCGTGAATAAAAATGCCACTCATCGGAAATCACCTACCTTCCGCACTTGTAGCATAAATAACTATTTAAGTATCGCTGTTGGTTACCTAAGTAAATAAAGTATCTAATAATAAAATAAATTAATCAATAACACACCTCGAACAGTTGAACTACATATTCGATAGATGGCGTTGTGCATTTGACGTCCTTTTTTGAATGGCGGTGTTAAGATTCGCCGCGGCAGAATTAAGCTAGAAAAAGTTTTAGGGTTGGTAGCAAGTCACGTAGGGTAGGCAGGTAGTTAAGTTGGGTAGGGTAGGTACAGGTAGGAGATGACGGGAACGAAGTCGCGGGTACAGGGGGGTGACAATAAGCTCAGAAACTGGAAACCTCGAGTAAGATTATTTTGAGTGTACGTAAGAGTCAGATATATATGACTTGTATATCGCACATCGGCAACAAGAGAGTCACACCACAACACATAAAAATACGAAATTGAGATAAGTATGCCATGAGAAAGGCAATCACAAACGTTATCTGCTAAAAAAACGTCATAATTATAGTGCGATTCCTCGCCGAGAGATGGCATTTAATACGCTTTTTCACCAGGCCACTTTTCTACCTTTTGTAGCGTAAACAGCACAGAGTACTTTTTTATATAGGTAGTAAACAGTGTCACATGGTGTCATATCACAGTCAATACAGAACGGACGTGCATCTAGTGTGTGTAGTACTGTCATAACCTGTGTAACGACCCTACTACGGTAAATAATTTTAATATATTTGCTTTGATTTCGGCAAAAAGACAGTCACATCATGTGAAATGACACTGTTCTTTTACCGTGTCTTGGTTTTTTTCTTGGTACATGAGATTTAACTGTACTACCGAATAAGACAAGTATTTAATTAGGTATTATTTAATATTGTGTCTCTAATTCTGCTTTATATTGTGTTCATAATTTATCTTAGGACGCATTGCAACTGTTACAACTATGCTTAATTTTACTTTATTAGCACAAAACGAAGCAGAATTCAAGAGCGGATTTCATGATTCATTTGTATTATACGATAGCACTCCAGCAGTAGCCGTTGGCTTGGATGAATCTGAAATTAATAAAGAAAATATTGTATAAGTTTAGTTTTAAGTTTCTTTTGTTCCTGTATTTTTTTGGTGTACAATAAAGTATAAATAAATAAATAAAATATCAACAATACCAACACACTTTCTGATATTGACGTTTTTTTTTCAAATACCTACTTTATATATATATTAACTAACTACATACATACTAAGTTTTACTTATTAATATAAATGTTCTCTTCACATCAAATCAGTACCTGCACCTACAAGTTTTTAATAATTTAGTTTAAAAATTATAATTTAGATGACAAATAGTCAATTAATGAGGATGGTGTGTGTGTAGGTAGGTACATTGTTTATTTTACTTTTGTAATTTTATTATGACTATGACAAACTTTTAAGAATTCTAATGAAACTAATACGTACATGTTTGAATTCAGGCACACATACCTTGCCAGAAGAAGCTACAACTCCTTCAAATGAAGATGATTTCATTTGATGTATAAGTCGCGGTATGCTCAGAAGAAGCTTTTTTTGTATTTATTAGTCAGAAAGAAGAAATAACTGATAACTTACTGTCTGAATCTAGAAGTATACTACAGCAGGAAGTGCATCAAAATAGAGTAAATTTAGAATGTTTTAGTTATAGATCAAACTAAAATATTCTAAATTTACTCTTAAAATAGCTCAAGTACTCGCGTAATAGGTATTTCCTATAACGCGAGTACGTATACGTCAGTTTGACATACAGGATGTCCCAGAAATCGACGTCAAGCCGTAAATGGGTGATAGACCAAGTTATAACAGTTCTCAGAAAAATACGAAAAAAAATCTATCTCATGTTTAAAAAAAAATATGTTCACTTTAAAAATTTACTAAAAAAATCAATCCCTGTAATGGTTCTTTAACTCCAATTGCTACAAATCCCATAATTTATCAATTTTTTTTATTATTATGTAATCTTGAATAATGCTTGTGTAGATTTTTGCCTAAAATTTAAAGCCAACTCCTCCTACTTAGAAGAAAATTAAACTTTTTCAAAACCAAATTATTCAAATTTACTGTTTCGCCCAACTTTAACTGACTGTACTGAAAAAAAAATGTACTACGCTAGTTTGGCAAGTAACATGAAAAATTGGCGCATTTAATAAGGATTCAAAAATGGTGTAACACTTGCTAGATTACGTTTTCAATAATTGGTCAAATTTTTTTTTGTAAATAGTATCGGTTTTTACCCAAAATGTCCATATTTCCTTAAAATGACTTTAGCTTACCTAAAGCTTTGCTAAACTCCGTTTCTAGTTCGATAGAGACGGAGAGAGTCATTTTACGAAGTGTGAGCGAGACAGAGAGTGACGCCACCTTTATCAGTGACACAACCTACCGCCACAAAGTACCGCCCACCGAATCTTAAAAAAGAACGAGTTCCACCCGTATCATGTACAGCGAGTACAATCATTACTGCCACGGGATTACGCTCCCAGAGTTGCGTTTTGCCAAAGGATGCTAGAAAGGCACAGAGAAGACCCTCGATTCTTAGAGAAGATTTTATGGACCGATGAGTCAACATTTAAAAAAGATGGCTACATGAATTTGCACAATTTGCACGAGTCGCATGTAGAAAATCCAAATTTGATGAGGCAAGATAAGTCTGTGACTCTATCGAACTAGAAACGGAGTTTAGCAAAGCTTTAGGTAAGCTAAAGTCATTTTAAGGAAGTATGGACATTTTGGGTAAAAACCGATACTATTTACAAAAAAAAATTTGACCAATTATTGAAAACGTAATCTAGCAAGTGTTACACCATTTTTGAATCCTTATTAAATGCGCCAATTTTTCATGTTACTTGCCAAACTAGCGCAGTACATTTTTTTTCAGTACAGTCAGTTAAAGTTCGGCGAAACAGTAAATTTGAATAATTTGGTTTTGAAAAAGTTTAATTTTCTTCTAAGTAGGAGAAGTTGGCTTTAAATTTTAGGCAAAAATCTACACAAGCATTATTCAAGATTACATAATAATAAAAAAAATTGATAAATTATGGGATTTGTAGCAATTGGAGTTAAAGAACCATTACAGGGATTGATTTTTTTAGTAAATTTTTAAAGTGAACATATTTTTTTTAAAACATGAGATAGATTTTTTTTCGTATTTTTCTGAGAACTGTCATAACTTGGTCTATCACCCATTTACGGCTTGACGTCGATTTCTGGGACACCCGTATATCGCAGAGATCAAGCTATATTTTAAGAAGTTTTTTAGTTTTCATGCATTCCATTGCATTGCATTCCGGAATTCGGTATAAATTTTTCTGCTATTTCAATACCGATTTTCATCGATTTATGATATTATGATTATTATTTAGGAAAATGTTAAGACTCTGTTTAGCGTTTGTGGACTACGAGAAAGCCTTCGATTCGTTCGAGACTTGGGCTGTACTGCAGTTTCTCCAACGGTGCCGAATTGCCTACCGGTAAATCGAAGTGTTGAAGTGTTTGTACAAAAACGCCATCATATCAGTTTGAATCCGTTTTTCTGCTGCGAGGTGCGAGACAAAGAGACGTCATATCTCCGATTCACCACTGCTCTGAAGGATGTCTTCAAGGTTCTGGACTGGAGAGGGCTAGTCATCAACGTCAATGGCGAATCACTCTCACCTTTCGCACTCACCTTCGGTTTGCTGACGGTATAGTGGTCATGGCTGAGACCATGGAGGACCTCAGTACAATGCTCGATGATCTCAGTAGAGCTTCCGAAAGAGTGGGTCGTAGGATAAACATGGACAAAACCAAGGTTATGATGAATGCTCATGGTACACGCACTACTATCAAGGTCAGAGACTCTACTCTCGAAGTTGTGGGCAATTATGTTTACCTGGGACAAACCATCCAGTTGGGTATGGTCAGCTTCGAGAAAGTGGTCAACCGTCGAATCCGACTCGGCTGGGCAGCGTTCGGGAATTTGCGTGGTATCTTCTCATCCAACTTACCACAGTGTCTCAAGACGAAAGTCTAGACGTTGCGTTGGAAGACCACCCACCAAGTGAAGGTTGCGGGGATCCGCTGGATGCGAGACGCACGATACCGATCTATGTGGCGACGTTTGCGGGCGGCCTATGTCCATCAGTGGACGTCTTTCGGCTGATATGGATGAAGACTGGAAGGATACTATGTGGCATGAAATGTACGTGTCACATACTGCGATTCAACTATCGCGTGTTTTATGTTTTAGTCATTTAATTAATTTTTAATTCTATTGTGTGATAAATTGGATCCCGCAACAATTTGCTCAGACGCCTAACGTCAACCAAGGGGCATCACCTCACGTTCGCCGGACTACTGGCCTAGCACTCTGCTTCTCGGCTGGCGAATATGCGTGTTCATACGTACCGTTCCGCCCACGCAAAGGAAGTAGATGTTGCTCTTTAAGACACAAGTCGTACAATTGGGTTGTTGAATTAAAAAAAAATGACGATTTTTTTCATTTATCTCGACACTTTACATAACTTAAATTATATTGTCGTTTCAAAAAACTCTTAAATATTTTTTTCAATTTATTATAAGCAACTGAAAATCGATAAAATTTTGAAAAGAACCACGTGACTACAAACGGGCCACAATTGGTCGCCATGTTGGTGACGTCATAACGTTCAAGGAAATCATGATACTATAGTGTCTTCTCTTCTACACGTAGATTGACTAAAAATATCCGAAAATTAGTGCAAAAATATTAATAAACAACAAATTTTATTTAGTCATTTGTGATAAAGGATTTATAAAGGCTAATGTCGATAATATACCCACCTGATGGACAAATTGGAAGTTCTGAGCATAAATAAAGTAGTCGTAATGAATAATACGTGAGAGTGGACCGGTGTTAGTTATTGTTGTTTACCAGGTACATAAGGAAACATAATTGTCATAACATAATCGTTTTTACATATAGGTAGGTGATATTGGTGTAAAATAAAAAGTAAACAAACACGATTGGCGCGAAACGTTGACTTTGGTTAACAAAAAACTTCATTAGATACCACTAAATATGATACACATATAATTTTTGGTAATTCCCATTATTTACATATTCTTTAATAGAGAAGGTCGTGGCTAAATAATAACAGCCGCACTGTTCGATCATCAAAGTTAAGCAACGCTTGACGAGGTCGGTCCGTGGATGGGTGACCATTTCAACATACCGTGTTTCCTCCGTGCCTCGGAAAGCACGTAAAGCCGTTGGTCCCGGCTGTAATTTGAAGATCTTTGACAGTCGTTACGGGTAGTCAGAAGCTAGAGATCTGACACCAGTCTTGCCAAGGGGTACCGTGTTACCCAGTTACTGGGTTAAAGGCTAGGCAGATTGACAATATCCCTTAATAATATTGAACACTAATGTCTCTATTATATATTTACAAACACTAAAAAGTTTGTAGAACAGAAACGTAAAAATATTAACTTGGTAGATTTTCGTTACACTAATTCTTCCGTAAATACCTCTTAAATACGTCGATCGATTGTCACAATTCAAACAGAAATGTTAGTTTTATGCCTATATCTGTCATTTAAGTATAAAATAATGAATATATCACCATAAACAAAAAATCATGTTTTCAAGTTACGTAATTATACAACTATGTCAACTTTGCTCGAAAGTTCATTTAAAAATTTACTATTCTCAGTCTTTAATGATAAGTAAGAATTTAATACGAATCTAATACTAAATAAGAACAAGATAACAACAGAATTAACACATTATAATTGGAATCTAGTTAGACATAGAACATTGCTCAAATTTAGTAGATTGCTAGGTACTAGGCTATTGCGCGAATCACATATAATTGCGATCTTTTTGTAGTATTCGTACATAATGGTACGAAACAAGCACGATACATTTTTAGGTTCGATATTTATGATCAATATATTCGATATTCATCAATATATTGACGATAATAACAAGATTGAATCGGTTAAAAGTCAAAACATTGTATCAGCTATGGGCTACAATGAGTAGAAATGAACGTTGTGACGTCACACGGGCTCGGGTTTGTTCGGCAAACCATCGGGGTGTTTTCGATACTGGATTCAAAAAAATATTTTCAATTGGATTTTACTTTGTAATTACAATAAAAAAAAAAAACTAAAAATAGTTTTGTACGGAATCTTAACTGAACTTATATATGATCTATTCATTTTTTACAAAAAAAAATTGGTTCAACAAACCAATTACCGGCTGCCTAAAACCAACCACGGTCAGCGTACTATACCCCACAACCGGGATACCACGTCAACACGTCGGAAGGGAAGTTGCGAGTGCAGTCAAGAATCAATAGCTGGACCGTGACACCAGACACCCACTATTCGGTGAACGAATACCGACGCAACGGCTGAAAAGCAGACACAGCTTCCTACAAACGGTGGTTTCGCTGTCAGGAGACCCGGCTGACGCCCGCTGCAAACTGTGACAGAATACTTTTCCCCCACCAACATATTATTTACCTGCAAGTGGTCTACATGGAAGACCCTGAACCACCTCAGAACCCAGGTAGGAAGGTGTAACTCCAACCTCGCAAAATGGGGTTACCTCGCCGGAACAGCGGCAGGGTGTGCATGTGGTGCTGAATCGCAAACCATGCTCCACCTCCTGTCCTGTCCTCTGTGCCCCAAAACATGCAACCAGGGTGATCCATGTGCTGCCACAGATGACGTCATGGAGGTGGCTAAGTTTTGGGCTAAACAAATTTGAAAGACACTTGCCAGCGACAAGAAGATAAGCCTTGTTGATTTTACGGTTAAAATGTTTAATTAGAGTAATAAGGCAGAAAGATTTATTTATTACATACGAAAAAATGAAAAAAAAAAAAAAAAAATGAATGAAATGTTTAATTTGTTACTAAAAATTATTAAAAGACTGATATAATTATAAATCTTGGTTGATTTGAAAAAAAAACTAAGTTATAATAGTCACAACGGATCTTTGTGTCTCTGAATTGGCTGCAAGAGCCTGCGCAGTAGCTATTTTTGTGTCAATATTGAAAGTGAAGTTATCATTGTATAACTGTCTCTTTAACTCGCTTACGTTTGTCGCATCATCCTATCTCGCTTACTCTATGCAGTTAAACTGTTTCTTGCGCATTAATTGACAGAACCAACTTCAGAGACACAAAGATCAACTATGAATAATAAACCAGTTCCGGAAATCCGTAATCAGATCTCCAGTATTGGAACACAGTTCCGGAATTGAGAACCTTGTGATATTGCATGCCTTAGCAGCTACCTACGTTAAAATAATCGCAGTTTATGCTTCTGGCTGAGAGTGCTGACTGCTGACTGACCCACAACCACAACCAACATGCATGCAACATGCTACCAACTCGTATGAAGTGATATATTAGGTCTTTTATGTAATTGTGTTTATCAGTCTATGTGTATTTATAAATGTATGTTAGTTCCTATGTGGCGTTCTAGAGACCAAAAGCGTTAGCCGATTTTGATGACTTTTACGTCAACCGATTCGTCGTACCTATTATTAATATACCCGACTTACTAAGGTAGGTCGTTCCATTACTTATCAAATGTTCCTTGTAACTTTGAACGTTCCGCTGATAGTATCGAGCTTATCAGATCTAGCGTATCTATTCTAGGTACAGTTTTTAGGTACCTACTGTATTTATGCCGT
Source organism: Orthosia gothica (assembly GCA_949775005.1). Lineage (NCBI taxonomy): Eukaryota > Metazoa > Arthropoda > Insecta > Lepidoptera > Noctuidae > Orthosia > Orthosia gothica. The sequence goes on along the minus strand of OX459046.1, from coordinate 744,479 downwards.
GTCTAACTAGGTACTGTGAGGTAACTATTTAGTAATCTGTGCTGTGAGTTCTTTCACACATACCTACATAATATATTGAAGTCTGTGGTCTTGTGTGGTGGCGTGCGGTGGCTATACTACGCTTAATCGATGATTCGCATACCACAGTCGCAGTTGCAACAAAGGCTAGCTGCTAGCGGCATGTATCTAATCAGTAACCATGGCTTTGATTTTTATTAAAACGCTGTTTTTATTGAACAGTTGTTGACAGTTGCCGTCCAAAGTGAACAAGTGAACATGCTCTGCTACTCTGTTCGATCTGTTTACACAAGTATGCAAACAAATATTGTTATCTACTATTAATAAGTAATACTTAGATACAATCTACAGATCAACTGATAGCTACATAAGCTTTATGAAAACTTCACCTTATCAGTAGGTAATGTGTCTCATAACTCATCACGCTTGCAGGTATTCCTGACGTATTCCTCATTAGGCACCCGTTTTAACGGCAGCTGAGTTAATGGCAACAGAGTACCAGAGGTATTCCACAAACGGCACCTGTCGATATTTTTCGCAGGATGTGGAATAATTTAATATTAAAAAATATATTCCACATTTGGCACCTACGATCAGTAGGTACTTGTGTTGGGACGTTTAATTTTGTTACCGACTTAAAAAAAAGGAGGTAATCAATTCAACACGTATGTAGGTAGGTATGTAATAGGTATTAATAGAATTGCCCAATATTCACATCTGTAATTGGGCTTCTATACACGTGTGTGTAATAAGGATCTTGTACTCACCGAAGGGTTAGCCCTCCCATATTATTATTTTACTCTTTGGGTTAGCCACTGGGAAGAGGCGTGGGTATGTAACCTTAGGTAGGCGATACACACTGGATCAAGACCAGGTGGGTCGATACATACTGCTGCCCAACCCCGGGGAACAAGGGAAAGAAAATCGCCGCCTCAACGCGGGTGTCATGCGATGGACCGTTAAAGAGCACCTGTTTGGTTAAGCAAGCTATCAGGCTTTCCATGTGTCGCAGAACGTTCTTTATTTTTGTTGTTGTTTTATATCTGCCATTAGTCTTCATAGGCTATAATCAGATGTGTTCACGGGTCAATGTCTTGTAAAGTGCTTCCTCCAGCGAGGACAGCTACGAAGTAGTTTCTTCTTTCACTAGCTCAGAAGAAACTACTTCGTACGGCGTCGGACAGGGAAGTGTCCTTGGTCCGACATTGTTCCTTATTTATATAAATAGCCTATGCAACATGAGTATTGACGGGGGTCACATTTTCTCTTATGCAGATGATACTGCCATAGTCTTTGCCGATAAGACTTGGGCAAAAGTTAGAAGGTCAGCCGAATCCGGCCTGTCAAAGATTGCAGATTGGCTCAAACGTAACCTCCTCACACTAAATGCCTCCAAGTCCAACTACATATGTTTCACCAAGTATGCAAATACTCAACCACCACTCGAATTCCAAATAAAGATCTACTGCTGTGCCAACCCCCCAATTCCTGACTACTCTTGTACAAATATTGACAGGTTACAGTATACTAAATATCTTTGGCGGCATCATGATTGACCAGCGCCTGTCCTGGCACATGCATACTGAACTGATCATGAAAAGGGCTAGGAAATTAATATGGACTTTTAAAACATTGCGACACATTGCTTCAAAGAATCTTTTGCACAAAGTCTACTTATCGCTGGCCCAATCGATTCTTACGTACTGTTTGCCATGCTGGGGTGGGACAACCAAAATTAAATTTTTAGAACTTGAGAGGGCGCAGCGATCTTTGCTTATGGTTATGCTCTTTAAACCCTTTAGGTTCCCGACCCAAAGCCTTACCTAACCTCTGACCTTCTTTCTGTAAGGAAACTTTACATACTGCATCTAATCCTGAGAAAACACAAATCCCTTCCGTATGATCCCATAAAGCCGGGTATGAGTGGCAGACGACGCTACTTAGTCGCGCCAACTGTCCCAATTAGATCAGTTTTTCTAAGAGGCAGTATGCAAGGCAATCTTCCCACTTATACAATCTGTTAAATCAGGAACTACACGTCTATCCTCTGAAACTCCGTGACTGTAAATTGGTTGTGACTGAATGGCTTAAAACTAAAACCTATGACGACATTGAGGCCATAGTAACATCGCTTCCTTAATCTGTCCTTTCAAATAAGTCCTCAGTAACGAAATCGTTAGTGGAGGAAGCTGTTCCTGGCTCCCTTCGATCCCAAGACACTGTCGCAGGGCTAACCTAAGCGTAGAACTTAACCTAGCTAAAACATAAACTTATATCTATATGCAGGCAATCAAATTTAACATAAATAAAATCTACAGTTCTACACTCACACTACTATACACATTCACGCACGCATACTCACACTATTACACACACACTCAAAACCTACTCGCACAATTCACACAAGCGCACTCCCTTTTGTATTTTCTTTATTATGTCCTTTATTTAATTCAATTTCTTATTTTATACATTTTTAAATATTTTTAAAAAACACATACAAAAAAGAAAACATTTAAAAATATAAAAAATAGAGGCCCACCGGTATCGGGAACAGGGTCCAAGCTACCGGCGGTCAGGGCTCCAGAGAGAGGAACCTCCTAACAATACGAGCCGTGTCCAGCAATACTGCTTTCTGGATCAGGCCCTTGTCCCAGCCGCCTAACGAGAGCCTCCTAAGATGTTGGTCGAGGCTCGTGGCTATTAAGCCATTGGCCGACGCGACTATCGGTACAATGATCGCTGTGTCCACATCCCACATGTCGACAACCTCGCGAGCCAAGTCAAGATACTTGATTTGCTTATCTTTCTCGGCTTTCACGATGTTCCCGTCATGCGGGACGATAATGTCAACAATCATTGCACGCCTCTCGATTCGGTCCACCACCACTATATCAGGCTTATTAGCGATAATCGTCCTGTCAGTGATGATGGACCGATCCCAGTACAATGTGATATTGCCATTCTCGAGAACTGGGTCGGGCACATACCTGTAGTATGGCACCTCCGATGCCACAAGAGTGTATTTCAGAGCAAGTTGCTGATGGATAATCCTGGCTACAAGGTTGTGCCTATGCAAGTACTCTTCGTTAGCTAGACGAGAACAACCAGAGATAATGTGGCGGATCGATTCACCCGGACGGTGACATGCCCGACAGATGTCAACCGTGCCATCCTTCACAATAAATCGCCGGTAGAATTCGTCATGATAACTTCGTCCATAATTGCACAGACAAAACCTTCGGTTTCCCCAAAGAGGTCACTGAAACGCAGCCAGGCTACGGACGCTGACTGATTTACATCGGACCCATGTAGGGCCCGGAAAAAGCGTCCGTGAAGCTCCTTACTCTGCCATACCTCCCTGCGGTCGTTAGTGTCAAGCACTACAGGCTTGCGCCAGTTCTCATTCGCCAAGGAGAGCGGGGCGAGTCCCTTGTCCACTGCTACATCTCGATGCATTCCCACGTCGGCGTGTAGAAGTATAGTATAGTATTTTCTTCTATTATTATGATTATTTCTTTATCATTATTTTATTTTGGTTTCCTGTTTACAATTGCATACACTGTATAATGTTAAGTGGAAGAGCGGAGTCACCTATCACAAGCATCTTCTTGCTTAAAAGGTGATCTCCACATCAACTATGTTAATGCTTTATGTAATTGAAATAAACATTTTATTTATTTTATTTTATTTTTTACTTCTTCAGTACAACATAGTATTGAGGCGGATATAGTTTTGAGGCGGTTCGAGTAATAAAAATAAAAAAAGTTATTTTTGCACATTAATTGGACTGCTAGTTCATTTGGGTGAAGAGAACTCCTCCTCGCATCGTGTTCCTCATTACTGAGGTTCGTGATTCCCTGGTCTTCGTGGAAACAACTTCTCCTTCACCAATTTGCGCCATCTGCTTCTGTCTTTGGCATCGTGGAGAGCATCGTGGAGCCTGGTATTTAACGATGTGCGGACTTGGTCTGACCATCTGACTGGACTTCGACCTCTCGGACGTTTCCCTTGGATTTTGCCAGTTACCATCAGCTGTTCGACGTTGTGTCCGTCCTTTCTGGCAATATGACCAAAAAAATCCATAATCCTACGAAGGCAGACCGTGGACCGTCTGATATTTATGTTAAGTTCCCGGAGGATGGACTCATTGGTGCAATAGGCAGTCCAGGGGATTTGCAACATCTTCCTCCAGCACCACATCTCAAAAGCATCGATTCAGTCATGTTCGGCCCTCTTCAGAGTCCACGTCTCGGACCCGTAACTGAAGATGGAGAACACCAGAGCTGACCAATTTCAACTTCGTCTTCCTTCGTTTTCGTTTTCCTTGGTCTTCCTTCGTGTTCTCTTTGCAGCTGGGTCATTGCATTTTTGGCCATCCCTATACGCCTTCTGATATCTTTCTCACATGACCCTGAGTTGCTTATACTTGCACCCAGGTAGATAAAATCACTTACGGTTTCCAGTGATACCTGTGTGTTGGACATGGTTTGCGCGATCCACTATCATTACTTTAGTTTTAGCATGGTTAATTTTGAGCCTCAGTTCCATATTAATACTTTCCATCCTTTCAAGGAGATTCACCATTTCGGTTTCATTTGCAGCTAGTAGTGTAGTATCGTCTGCGTAGCGGAGGTTAGTAAGTTTGTGACCCCTCCGTCCCAGTCTGCACACGTTCGTCTGATGATATACTCCCCATAAATGTTAAAAACGATGGGGGACAGAATGCAACCCTGTCTTACGCCATTGACGAAGTTGAAAGGCCCGGATCTGTCAACCTTTACCACACCCTGATTGATCTAGTAAAGTGATTGAATAAGAGCAACCAGGTGCAAAGGTACACCGAGTTCTTCCAGAATCTTCCACAGTGCCGACCAAATAACGCAGTCAAAAGCTTTGCTGTCTGCTATAAAACACAGGAAGACAGGAGTGATAAATTCGTAAGACTTTTCAATTATTTGGCGTACGTTTAAAATTTGTTGGTGAGTCCCTTTGCCTTTGACGAAGCCAGCCTGCTCCTGCGGAATTTGCCAATTAAGAAATGACGGAATCTTTTGTTTATTATGTGTAGCAACACTGTACTGGCGTGGGATATAAGGGGTAGGGTTCTGTAGTTGTCGCATTTTGCGATGGAACCTTTCTTGTGCAACGGTAGAATTATTGATTTTGCCCAATCGTCCGGCCACTTGCCGGTACGCCAGATGACATTGCAAATATTGTGTAGGGTGTCCACACCCGATGAGCCCATCGCTTTTAATATCCGCTGTTAACTGATCCGGCCCAGGCGCCTTTCTGTCTTTGAGCGCTGCAATAGCGGCTTTAACTTCAGATGACAGTATGGGAGGTTCTTGGTCTATTCGCGTCGTCGCGCTGCGTCCGGACCGCACGGCCGCCGCGACCTGCCGGAGCTGTGCGTCGCGTGCGGCGGCCGTGCGGTCCGGACGCAGCGCGTCGAGACGCCCGCGCAGCCGCCGCCCGAGCAACGCCACAGCTGGCGCTACTCCCGTCGTCGCGTGCTCACTCAAAGTCAAAGTCAAATGTGTTTATTTCAAGTAGGCCATTATGTGGCACTTTTGAACGTTAAAATTTACATTTAATAAAAATTTATTCTACCGTGCATTCGGAAATGTAGGTTGTTATGGAGAAGAACGCACAAGAAACTCCATAATTACTCTTTTAAAAAAAAGTTTTATACAATATTTATATAGGTACATACATTAATAAATTCGTATACGTGAGGACGATGTACCCAGCACTACTATACTACATATAGGTATGAGAGAATTACAAGCATTAACAGGTAAATTCCTTTAATAAATAGGAAAAAAAACAACAAATAGTGCAAACATAGGTACATTACCTAATTAAACAACAACAGAACAGTGTGCGAGTCAATTTTTTTAAACAAAAAAAGAAGAAAAATAAAAATAAAGGTTTATTCCCATCGGCCACCCCCAAGTTGCCACCCCGGTGGCCGATGGGAATGATTTAGTGAAATTTCCTACCTTCCTTTATTCCCATCTGCCACCGGGGTGGTGGATGGCACTAACTAGTGGCGTTTGCCGGTTTATTCCCATCTGCCACCTTCATAAGTTTAGTCGGGTGGTTGATTCTCATGACCGTTAAACGGGATGAATAGAAAAAATATCAAGAAAATTTTCAAGGTTCATATTTGACTACCTATTTATCGTTGAAGGATTTTGGTAGAATTTTAAACCATCAACATTTTTTTCTTTGAGTTGGCAACAATTAAGTCATTTAAAAAAATAATAAAAAAAGAAATAGAAATTGTGGCAAGAACTTTTATGTCCTTGGCAAAGCATAATAATTTGGCTGAATGGAGGCTCTGATCGATATCGTTCACACATACTACAAACAAAAAAGGACCGAGCCACGAACCCTGAGACACTCCGCTGGGCAAGTTTACCCAACTAGACATATAATTATTGAGAAATACTGCTTGTGTCAGAAGAAAACCAAGAGGTCCCCACGGATGTAGCTTAGCTTCTTAATCAGGGCATTGTGGTCGAGCCGATCAAATGCCTTACTACAATCTGTGCAAACCACATCGAACTGCTTACCGTTATCCATAGCATCCGTAATCAAACCATTTAATAAAATCAAATTAGAAATGATACACCGTCCTAATAAAAATCCGTGCTGAAAAATCTAGCAAGGGCGGATATAACTGGTTATAGACAATCCTCTCAAATCATCATCATCATCTTCCTGCCCTAGTCCCGTGTTACTTGGGGTCGGCTCAACACGTTTTCTTCTTCCATACCATCCTGTCCCCCGTCACTCCATCACTGACGCCCTTTTCTTTCATATCACTCCTCACACAGTCCATCCATCTTTTCTTTGGCCGTCCGCTCCCTCTCCATCCATCCACATCTATATTCATAACTCTTTTAGTAGCATGCGTTTCATTCTTCCTCATCACATGACCATACCAGGACAAACGGTTTCCTTTCAACTTTTCTGTTACTGGCGCCACTTTCAAACTGCCTCTAATATACTCATTTCTCACTTTATCCAATCTCGTCACTCCGCATCCATCTCAACATTCTCATCTCTGCTACATGCAATCTCTTTCAATCAAGACAATCTTCTCAAATATTTTAGCTATAATACACAGCTTGCATATAGGCCCATTATTAGTAATCTCTTTTTTATACCCCTCCTTAAGTACGGGTGAAATAAAAACAGATTTCTATAATATGGGGACAACACCTTGAGTCCGACTTCCAAAAACCAAAATTGAAATAGGTAGGGCAATGCAAGGCGCGCATTTAGTTAGAAATTTAGATGATATTATTAAGTTATCATGGCCAGCACCTTTAGTTGGATCCAAGTAACAAAGTAAACCGGTCACAGCATCAACATTCACTTTTATGTGACAAATGTCACGAGAATCGCCCACCACCCCGGTGGCAGATGGGAATAAAGGAAGGTGGCAGATTTCACTAAATAAGTCCCATCGACCACCGGGGTGGCAAACGCCACTAGTTAGTGCCATCCGCCACCCCGGTGGCAGATGGGAATAAAGGAAGGTAGGAAATTTCACTAAATCATTCCCATCGGCCACCGGGGTGGCAACTGGGGGTTGGCCGATGGGAATAAACCAAAATAAAGCGTTACTATAATTATGAATATAATACAAATTAACCATTTTGATTTTGTCCACACCAAAGATAGGCCTATGGAGCAGGACCAGCATGTTTCCAAGCATTCTTATCTTGAATATAATCATCTAATTTGTAATTGCTTGTTTACAAAGTGTGCTTTTAACTATTGTTTTAAATTTTCTTTCATTTAACTTTAATATCTCACAAGGTATTTTGTTATAGAATTTAACACAGTACCCCATGAAAGATGTGTGTACTTTAGCTAATCTATATGATGGTTGATCTAACTTATCTTTATTTCTGGTATTACAATTGTGTCTATCACTAACTTTACTAAAGAGATTTAAATTTTTCCTTACATACATAATATTTTCATAAATGAATTGGCAAGAAACTGTCATAATATTAATCTTTTTAAATAGCTCCCTAAGAGATTCTCGGTGACTTAACTTATATATGGCTCTGACAGCTCTCTTTTGCAATATAAATATTGATTCAATGTCAGCCGCCCGACCCCACAGTAAAATACCGTATGACATAATGCTGTGAAAGTAACTAAAATAGACCAAACGCGCGGTTTCTACATCCGTTAACTGTCATATCTTTCTAACAGCATAAGCGGCTGAGCTCAGCCGTCCTGCCAGAGATGTTATGTGAGGCCCCCATTGTAATTTGTCATCTAGAGTGATTCCTAGGAAAACTGTTTGATTTACATAGTCCAGCTTTTCTCCATTCAATATGATGTCACATTCGTTACTTCTAACATTCGGCAATGTGAATCTAATACATTTGTTTTTTTTTTTCATTTAGTACCAAATTGTTTGCCGTGAACCTAGTTTGGACCTGATGCATCGCCACATGATATAACTTGTTTTAGTTTTTACCTGAACAAGCAGTCGCTAATTCACCGATTATTTATGTACATTCGCTGACTAGGCTATTACGCCCGCCACAACTCACCTACTTTAGGTATTATATAATTTATTGTTTTGCCTAATAAACTGTCAATCATTAACGGACACATAGCAGTGATTTTATTTCCTGTACACATCCCGTGTGATTCGTCCAACTACATTCTACATCTCAGTGTGCGGAGCTATTGCCCGTACATTTTTGGTCCTTCGCGCCGGATCGCCACTACTGGAGCAAACAGTCCTGCAAGTCGCACAGGTACGAAGTGTTTCTACTGACGATAGCGAATCGGTTTGACTGGTCTTCCACAAGCGGATCGCCCCAGTCAGATTGAGAAGGCGCACAATATCGTACAGAGATTCCTTCGGACGGCGATTGCCACAGGAAACATCAACATTTGGTGGTTCGGGAACAACAATACACAACAAATTCAACAGTGAAGTCAACAGGTCTAACGTCCGTCAACAATACGCATACATACCCGTATAACAATTATGGACGCTAGACAACAAGAACTTCTCAAGCGGCAGGGTATCATCGCAGAGGGCATTCGGAAAATTGGTGTCAACTTCGGAAAAGATGGCCCTGACCGCAAAACCACAACATACATCCGGGGTAGACTGGATACCCTCCAGGCGCACTGGAACGAGTTCGAGATGAACCATGGCGTGTTACAGGGCGCCGCGGACCGGACCGATGTATACTACAGTACAAAGGTGTACGACAGAGTCAAGGCGGAATACTCAAGTATACAACATAAGCTGCAAGCATGGTCTACCAGCACTGCGGAACCCGCGTGTTACCAAGGCGAAGAGAGCAAAAACACTGGAGTCCTTTCAAAATCAGACGAGCTCAAAACTCAGCAAGCAACGAACTTCAGAGCCTTCTCCCGGTTCACCAGCAACTTGTGCACTGCTGACATTATTGAGAAATGGGATATAGAAGACAAGCTTCGGACCCTCGAATCTCGATGGAGGGTGATTGACGAAGTACACTGGCAGCTTGACAACATTCTCGTCGGTAGCGACGTTAACTACGAGCTTGAGTTTTCGAAGTATGAAGAAACGTACGAGTGCACAAAGCGAGATCTTAACCGCAAGCTCAACCTCGCTGTCCAACAACGGGACAATGCACCGAGGATCGAAATACCAACATTCTCTGGTAATTACACACAATGGCCGACATTCTTCGATCTATATGTTGCGGCCATTCACAACAACCCGTCCCTCTCGAAGGGGCAGAAGATGCAGCACCTGAAAGGGAAGCTGAAAGGGGAGGCTGAACGCCTTGTGCAACATTTGACTGTTTCCGAAAGCAACTACGACTCCTGCTGGGAAATCCTCCACCATAGGTACAATAACTTACAGCTTCTCTTCACCAAACAAATGCAAGTTTTGATGAGTCAACATACGATTCAACATCAAAACGCTTACGACTTGAAGCGCCTACACGACACCAGTCTTGAAACCGTGCACGCGTTGCGTAACTTGGGCATCGACACGACATCATGGGACCCGATTTTGGTGCACATTCTGGCCGGAAAACTGGACACACAGACCTACTCTGACTACATGGAGGCGAGGAAAAGTCCAAGAGGGCTTCCCAATTTCAAAGAATTCATCCAGTTCATCGAAGGGAAGTTCACGGCGCTAGAATCAGTGGTGAAGAAAACAAGCAAACCAAATAAGCAAACAGATGCAGAAACAGGCAGCTCGACTACAGCAGCACAAAGGGATGCGTACAACAGATACAGACGCTACCCCAAAGCAAACCATACAAGCTCCGACAGGAATTGTCCTGTATGCAAAGCAAGTCACATTTTGCTCCACTGTAAAGCGTTTCAAGAGATGACGCCAGACATAAAAATTAGGACAATTGAGCAATTGATCGTTTGCAAAAACTGCATGTATCCGCACAACGGAAAGAAATGCAACTCGCAAAAAAGATGCAAGGTGTGTAACGGCGCACACCACACAACGCTACATGACCTAACACGTGATACTACGTCAGCGACACTGTCGTCAAGTCAACTGACCGACAACGTGACTGACCGCAACTCGCAGCGAAAAACTAATCACGTGTCAGGAAATTTTAATGAAGTTCTTCTAGCGACAGTACAAATTAAAGTCAAAGCCGCAGATGGAACCTACACCGTACTCCGATGTCTTCTAGACCAAGGTTCCCAACTGAACCTTATAACAGAATCGGCTGTGCAATGACTTGGCCTTCCGCGACGCAACCACAACTCAACCGTGTCGGGAATCGGAACATTTTCCAGCCAGAGCAACGGAACCGTTCAGTTGGACTGTAAGTCCCTTTACGGAGATTACGAGTTTTCAACGCCGGCGCTAGTAATGGCCAAACTACTCAACAACCTACCTAACTACTCCTTCGAAAAACAGGATTGGCCTCACATAGAAAATATTAACCTGGCTGACCCACAATTCAACTTATCAAGGCCGATTGACATTTTACTTGATGCCGGAGTATACGGCGATATAGTGATGAGCAGCATAATTCGAGGAAACATATACGCACCTATAGCACAACAAACTAAACTCGGCTGGGTATTAGTTGGAAACACAAATACCTTCAATTGTCATGTCGTGGTAGATACTAACGATATCTCTCGTTTTTGGGAAATTGAAGACATAACGTCAGACGACAAGTCCACGAGTGTTGAGGAGGAGTACTGTGAGAGGCTGTATACTGACACAACAAAAAGACTTGAAGACGGGCGATACGAAGTTAGAATCCCCATGAAGACCAACTTCGAACAAAATTTGGGACGATCAAAGCCTCAAGCAGTCGCGCAATTCAAGCAGTTGGAAAAACGTTGGGCTAGAGACGAAAACCTCGCTTCAAGTTACAAGGCTTTCATCGACGAATACAAAGCTTTACAACATATGAAAAAGTGCACAGAGCCGGACACACCGAGCTGTTTCCTGCCCCATCATGGAGTAATGAAACCAGACTCAACGACAACCAAGCTCCGAGTGGTTTTCAATGCATCAGCAACCACCAGCACGGGACACAGTCTAAACCAATTGATGGAATGCGGGCCTAACTTACAACAAGACTTACAAGCGATGATTCTACGATGGAGGGCATTTGAATACGTGTATACAGCGGATATCGAGAAATTCTACCGACAAATACGTATTCAGGAAAAAGACCAACACTTGCAAAAAATCGTGTGGAGGGATTCAGTCACAGAACCGTTACAAGAGATACAACTGACAACAGTAACATATGGCACTAAGTCCGCACCCTTCCTTGCAATGCGAACCATAAAGCAATTAGTCAAGGATGACGGCGCGCAGTACCCTTTGGCGGCGGCTATTCTCTCCAACCAACTATACATGGCAGACTTACCAACACCTCGAGTTACACCTTCACGGCCTTTCACACACACAGGCGTGGATTTCACGGGACACGTTGAAATAAAGGCTAACAAAGGTCGCCGCACTAAAACAGTTAAGGCCTACATATTTTTCTTTCTTTCTTTTTCTTTCTTTCGATCTTCATTTGCCTATGCACAAAAGCCATCCATCTTGAACTGGTGTCCGATCTCAGCACTGCAACATTCCTCGCAGCATTGAAGCGGCTATGCTCTCGACGAGGATCGCCGAAACATATCTATAGTGACAACGGAACGAACTTTGTCGGAGCAGCAAGAGCACTACCCAAAGAACGCCAGGAGGCAATGCAACTTCTCGTCAACGACGACCTGATCAACAGCACTTCCGAGAGTGGCATTGAATGGCACTTTAACGCACCATCTTGGCCAACAGCGGGAGGATTATGGGAAGCTGCAGTAAAGAGCATGAAACACCACCTTAAACGCGTGCTTGGTGAACAAAAGCTTACGTACGAAGAGTTTACTACCTTGCTAGTACAAATTGAAGCCTGTCTCAACTCGAGGCCATTAGTCGCTCTAACAAATGACCTCGACGACATCGATTACCTGACACCAGGCCACTTTTTAGTCGGTGGACCGGTACTGACACCTCCGATGACCTCAGAGGGCGATAACAGCCAGTTAACGTTACGATGGCGCTTGACAGAAAACATGTACAAGGAATTTTGGAGAAAATGGTCCAACGATTACCTACAAACGTTACAATTACGAGGAAAATGGCAAACCCCAACTCACAACATTGCAGTGGATGATGTCGTCCTTATAAAGGAAGAACAAGTAGCTCCAGCCCGATGGTTATTAGGGCGAGTTATAGAGACGCACCCTGGAGCAGATAATTTAGTACGAGTCGTCCCGCTCAAAACTAAATCCAACATAATGAAGAGACCCGTAACAAAATTGTCCCGGTTACCCATTGAAACAGGGAATAATACCGAAACAAATCAATGCAACCCTCGGACAATAAACAACCAGAGGCGACTTCCTCAACATTACAACGACAACGTCGGATGAGCTCTAAACAGGAACGGAAGGGTGTTTCCAGCTGTAACGTCCTCAAGTACCTAAGCACGTTACTAGTACTCATGGTTACGTGTGTGACACCGTCCACACAACAACTCGTCAATGTAACAGCCCTAGACCCTACCCGTCTTGTATACTTTGATAAAGCCGCCGACTTACAGATAATACAAGATGAATGGAGACTGGTGGTGTACTACAATATGTCGACTTACTGGAAAAGCGTTTCTGCCGTTGAACAATACGTCCAGCAACTACACGGACTTTGTCAACGAAATATAGCCTACTTGACTATATCCACACAACTCGAACACGAACTAAACGAGCTCAAACACTACAACGAAGTACTACAATCAGACCATGGAAGACGCAGTAAGCGAGGTCTCATAAACGGAATTGGGAATATTGCCAACTCTCTCTTTGGTGTCCTCGATGACAAATTTGCCGAAAAATACAACAACGACATCAAACTACTGCACAGCAATGAAGACCACTTGTTCAATCTGTACAAACAACATACTTCAATAATCGAAGGCGAATACAACCTCCTGAAAAGGAACGAACAAGTAATGAACCGTCAGTTCATCGTCATCAACAAAAGCCTCAGAGACTCGCTGCAACAACTGAAAACCGAACAAGACCAAACTACTTTCCTTACTGCTACTGCACGTGCCGCAAACATGATGGTGGCCAACTTGCGGAGAATACAAGATATGTTGATCAACCTAGTTACAGATCTTCGCCACGGCAAATTCGACACTCACTTGCTGAAACCCGATGCATTCGAAAAACAGTTGAACATCATATCAGAACAAGTACCAAAAGGATTATCCCTACCCTGTTCAAACAAGTTCAAGTGTATCCGGGAAATGTATAAACTAGCAAGTGTACAAGGAAAACTAACCGAAAATTTTATCCTTTTTGAAGTAAAAATCCCGTTAGTAGCAGACGAACAATATGAACTAACCGAAGTCTTTCCAATCCGCAACATAAAGGGAGTCTCCATGATTAACATAATACCAACAACTAAATACATAGCCGTTAACTTGAAAATGGACATGATGATACCACTAGATCAACAACATCTTTCATCATGCACACAAGTAAACACAAATCAGCTGTTGCTATGTAACCTTGACTTACCTATATATGGAATAAAAACAGCCACAAAAATGTGCCAAGCAGACATAATTAACAATCGAGGAATATCAAATTGCCGCACTGAGGTATCAAGTTGCAACAATGAATGGAAAAAGCTACACAGTAAGGGGGCTTGGCTATTTACGTGTTGCGAGGAATGCGCTATGCGCATTTTCTGTCCAGCTGGAATTTCGTCACAGACACTACAAAATACAGGCATAATCACTTTAGCGACAGGTTGCATAATGCGCGGCGATAAACACCTAATTCATTCGCACTACAATATGCAAAGCACAATGGAATTAGGCAATGAGCAAGAGATCTACATACCAGAGATAAACCTTAACGAACTATTAACAAGCAATAGTCAAATTACAAACATAACTAACATGGAAATGGAAACACATGAAGAACAACTAAAGAATCTTAAGAGAAAAATTGAGCTGGTTAAAAAACAACAGGACATCCAAATGGTCAATTCCGTGGAGGCGGAGCAGCATCACTACGTCCTGTATGGTTTTATGATAACCTGTGCAACAATATTCAGCATATGGGTATACTTTCAAATAAAAGCACGCTGCGTCCGTTTACCTCAAAGAAGCTTAAGAGTAACGCAGGCGCACACGGAAGAGATTGAGATGGTACCAAGTCATATCCCTAGGGAAGGACAAACAAAGGCAGATCCACAGACACTAGAAGAGGTCATCGGGCATCGTTCTATCAGCAACACGGTGGATCGCGAAACGTCGCCAATATCAGTTAGCGGCGAACGCAGAACCGTCTTATAACTTTCTTTACATACTTTACTTACTTTGATACTCCATTTTTACTGTTATATTTTGTACTTTTATAGTTGGCAGGATGTACGAGCATCGCCACATGATAACTTGTTTTAGTTTTTACCTGAACAAGCAGTCGCTAATTCACCGATTATTTATGTACATTCGCTGACTAGGCTATTACGCCCGCCACAACTCACCTACTTTAGGTATTATATAATTTATTGTTTTGCCTAATAAACTGTCAATCATTAACGGACACATAGCAGTGATTTTATTTCCTGTACACATCCCGTGTGATTCGTCCATCTACATTCTACATCTCAGTGTGCGGAGCTATTGCCCGTACAAATAGACTTATTCACATCATCAAGATTTTGTGATCGTCGATCTATTTTAAATATCAAAGATGTGTCATCAGCAAATAACACGATCTTCGGTTGATTTTGTAATAATTGGGGCAAATCGTTAATGTAAACTAAAAAGAGGAATGGACCCAATATAGAGCCTTTAGGAACTCCCATTGTCATTTCAGACCCTAGTGAGTTTACGCCGTTTACCTGAACTTTAAGTTGTCTGGCTTTCAAATATGATCTAAGTAATTCAAGGGCCGTATGCCTAATCCCATAGTGCTCGAGTTTTAACAATAGTGTCTCATGGTTAACGCAATCGAACGCTTTCGAGAGGTCGCAGAAGATTCCAATGGCGTCTTGTGCTTCTTCCCAGGCGTTAAAGATGTTCTTTATTAGGGTGACGCCAGCGTCAGTTGTGCAACGCCCTTTGGTGAAACCGTATTGTTGATCATGAAAGATGGAATGTTTGTTAAAATGACGCAACAATTGGTTGAGCATTAACTTTTCGAAGACTTTACTGAGAACCGGCAGAATTGAAACTGGCCTATAATTATTGGCTTCCTTGCTATCCCCGGATTTAAACAATGGAACTACTTTACTGTGTTTCATGAGGTCCGGAAAAATTCCTTGATCGACACTCGTGTTAAAAATGAAAGCTAAATAGGGTGCAATAGTTTCAATGATTGATTTACATACTTTTACAGATAATCCCCAAAGATCTTCTGTTGATTTAATTTTTAGATCTTTAAAAGCTTTTAAAATAGCCTGGGGGTTTGTATGTTGAAACTTAAACTCCGAAGAGCACGCATTTACATTATTTCTAAGTAAGTCAGCAGAGAGCACGGGTGAGGAGTTTAAAGCTGCTGTAGTTTTAAAAGGAATATTAACAAAAAAGTTTTCAAATTCCTGAGCAACCTCTACATCTGAATGTATGGGACCATGTGCAGTCGCTAAATTAATTTCAGTATTACGCTGTTTTTTTCTACCTGTTTCATTATTTATTATTTTCCAGGTAGTTTTTATTTTATCGTCTGCTGATTTTATTTTATTGCTTATATACAGCGCTTTAGCTATTTTGCATGCAGTTTTAAAAGTTTTTGAATAATTCGCAACATATTTATCAAAGCTTGCATTATACATATGTTGCTTTAGGCCATAAAGTTCATATAGCTTTTCCCTGCTTTTACGAATGCCTGGAGTCGCCCAATCGCTAAATACGAACTTGGTGTAGATACTTTTCGCTTTCAGTGGAAAAATCTTATTAAATTGCGTGTTTAGTACTTTAGAAAATTCGGCATAGAACTCATTTGGGTCCCCTATATTATTAAAATTTTGAACACATAACTTACTATTAACGGTATTATTTAATTTTTCTAAATTTTTACAAGTAATTTGTCTAAATTTTATTTGTATTTTTTGTAAAGGTATGTAGGTACTAAACGTTATTGTTTGTCCACTGTGATCAGATGCTAATTTATTTACAATTTCTTTATCAAAGTAATCACAATTACAAAAAACGTTATCTATACAAGTCGCAGAAGAACCTGTCACTCTGGTTGGTTCCATAAAAACATTTTCCAGATTAAATGATTTAAAAAGACCCAACAACCTGATACTGTTAGTGTTATTCTCTAATAAATTAATGTTAAAATCGCCACATATGACAATTGATTTGCTACTAGTACTAACTTTTTTTAACACATCTACCATTACAGAGTCAAACACAGATAGATTCTGGTAACTTGGAGGTCTGTAGACGCACACTACAATATGCTTATCAAGCTCAACACAAGACAATTCAATGGTGTGTTCAACCGACAATCTAACAATGTCTTTTCTTTCTTTAGATTTAATAGAGTTTTTAATAAGTATTAATGATCCGCCATGTATCATTTGTTGTCTGCTGAAATGGCTAACTACACAATAATTTTCATAATTAACGGACTTTACTTCATGATCTTTTAACCAATGTTCATTTAGACAAATAATATCAAACTTGTTTTTTTCTAAAAATAATTCAATTTCTAATAATTTGGAAGAGCAACCCTGAATGTTCTGATTTAATAATTTTAAAGAGTGTTGCTCTCCTCTCAGCTTTGTACCACTAAATGGATTGCCAGAAGATACCTTTTTACTATGTTCTAATAATAACTGATTATTTACAGGGGTAACTTCTGTTGTCTTATGGACTAGTTTAAATCTATGTTGCTAGTTAAACTAGGCAACACAGGCTCATCAATTAATATAAAATTTGATAGATTTCCTATCAATTTATTTAAAGAATATGCTATCAACATAGTTACCTTACGTCTACATTTGTATGACAGAGAGAAAGCTCTCTGAGTTACTCTAAGTCCACTAATAAATATATTAGTGTCAAAAAACAATAATTTGTCGTTATGACAAGTCAACATTTGCAAAATGTTATTTAATTAAAAAATACGATTGTTCTCCTGTTCTGAGAAACTATCAGAGTATGGAAAAGCACATACCATCAGATTTCTTAAATTTAATCCTAACAAGGTGTCAATACCGCCCACTATGTCCTTTTTAGGGTTCCGTAGCCAAATGGCAAAAAACGGAACCCTTATAGATTCGTCATGTCTGTCTGTCTGTCTGTCTGTCTGTCTGTCTGTCTGTCTGTCCGTCCGTATGTCACAGCCACTTTTTTCCGAAACTATAAGAACTATGCTGTTGAAACTTGGTAAGTAGATGTATTCTGTGAACCGCATTAAGATTTTCACTCAAAAATAGAAAAAAAACAATAAATTTTGGGGGTCCCCATACTTGAAACTGAAACAAAAAAATATTTTTTCCATCAAACCCATACGTGTGGGATATCTATGGATAGGTCTTCAAAAATGATATTGAGGTTTCTAAAATATATTTTTTCTAAACTGAATAGTTTGCGCGAGAGACACTTCCAAAGTGGTAAAATGTGTGTCCCCCCCCCCGTAACTTCTAAAGTAAGAGAATGATGAAACTAAAAAAAATATATGATGTACACTACCATGTAAACTACCAGCGAAAATTGATTTGAACGAGATCTAGTAAGTAGTTTTTTTTTAATACGTCATAAATCGTAAACTGCAATTTACCAAGTACGGAACCCTTCGTGCGCGAGTCCGACTCGCACTTGGCCGGTTTTTGGTAATACCAGTACTATTACCTAACAACAAAACCATTGTAGAATAATTATCCATATTCGAATTTATAATTTTTTTAATCATTTGCTTGAAACTAATATTATGGTAGCAATGATTTGTAGAACTGTAGCTAAGGTAATTATTTAATATTTTTCCAAAGCCAGAACCTATTTCGTCACTAAACATTATTGTTTTATATTCCTGTGAATTGGGCGTGTATTCCCGTTCGTCCCACCGATTTCGTCCCCCTGGTGGGACGAACGGGAATTTACAAAAATAATATTAAATTTGTTCCCGATCGTCCCACTTAGGATTTTAGGGGGACGAATGAGACTAAATATTTTTGTGCGTAAAATGTTTAATCTTTGTTTCGTAGTTTACTTTCAAATTTGTCGTGATATTACATGGCTCTGGTGGGATGCTCCAGCGATGCCGCTAGATAACAAAAGAGTGCCGATAACATTGTGTTATTAGCTTAAACCCTATTGGTTTATCCAACATTCTCTCCCAGTATCCATAAATTAGACCGGTCGGGTTAGTGTTGACAAAACAATGAAACTGCACGGGTGTTAATGTAATAATATATGTTCTACACGAATTCTGTGGTAAAACTACTGATGTAAGTAAATTTTTGTTACAAATATCATTAGATAGCCTACATAGTTAATACTATTTTGTCTCATGTCTTATTAATTTATGCTAATAATGTACCATGTTTGTATTCTATTTTATTATACATATATTATTACCTTATTATTAACAGTGATGTTTATTCCTTAATAAATGACTGATTATTATTTTAAACTTTGTTTTTTTTTTACCATTAAAACAACCAATCTGAAATTATTTGGTGGGACCAAGAGGACTAAAATAATAATTAATAAATTATTCCCGTTCGTCCCACCAACAATATTAGTGGGACGGTCGGGAAAAATTATAACGAATTCCCGTTCGTCCCACCAGGGGGACGAAGTCGGTGGGACGAACGGGAATAAACGGAATTGGGTACACAGATTTTTTCTGGGAGTGCCAACATTGGTGGAGACAAGTCACCTTGCAGCGGGGTGGGTGGTGTATAGTTGGCACAGCTGCATGAGGCACTACTCAGAGACTCACTGTTTCTGTATTGAAATAAGAATCTACCCAATGCGTCGGAAATGTTCTCGCCCTCGATAACTGCCCGTTTGACAGCCTTTTTCACCGTTTTTACTGCGTTCTCGGCCTCCCCGTTACCCTGTGGTCTGTACGGCGCCGATGTGGTGTGTCTTATCACATTTTTAGAGCAGTACCAATTAAATTCTTCGGAGGAGAAAGGCGGGCCATTGTCTGTGACTAGCTGTGATGGTAAACCGAATCTTGCAAATAAGGAACGGAAAGCTTTTATTGTTAATTTCGCTGTGGTACCAGTCATTGGTATTACTTCTATCCATTTTGAATGGGCGTCTACAATTATTAAGAACCGTTTGTTTGCACAATCGAAAAAATCGGCATGTAGCTGTGTCCATGGGTGTAAGGGGAACTCCCACGGGTGCAGGGGGGCACGCGCGGGCGCGTCGCGCACAGCCTGGCACGCCGCGCACGCGCGCGTCACAGCTTCGATGTCGCTGTCTATATTCGGCCAGTACACGTAGTTCCTAGCTAAACTCTTCATTTTATTCATTCCTAAATGACCCGCATCATGTATTTCCTTTAATATGTGTTGTTGTAGTTTAGTTGGAATAATGATACGATACTTAAACAAAAGACATCCTAGCTCCGTGTAAAGTTCCTCTTTACGGGTAAAAAAAGCTTTCTCCTCTTCACCGCTAAGAGACAATGGCCAACCAAACATAACATAACCTGTTATCTTACTCAACAAAGGATCATTTTTCGTTTCTTTCGCCACATCTTTGAAATTAATTGGTACAGTTTCTAACATATTGTAACATGGCCTGTCCGAGGTGGGACGAAACTCGTGTGGCAATGGTAGCCTTGATAGTGAGTCTGCCGGCCCATTGTCCGCTGACCTCACAAATTCTACCTTGTAATCGTAGCCCGCCAGCCGCGCCGCCCAACGCTGCAGCCTGCTGGCCGCCGTCTGCGGTATCCCCTTCTTCTCACCGAGTATATACATAAGTGGCTTGTGGTCAGTGCGAAGTACGAACTGCCTACCGAAAAGGTATTGGTGATGCTTAGTTATTCCGTAAAAAATGGCTAAAGCCTCTTTGTCCAACTGACTGTAGTTTTTCTCGGCATCGTTGAGCGTGCGGGAGGCGCAGCTGACCGGCCGCTCGCTGCCGTCGGGGTAACGGTGGGCGAGCACCGCGCCTACGCCGTACGCGCTGCTGTCCACTGCTAACACGAGCGGTCGCCCCTCCTCGTAGTGTGCCAACACACACTTACTGACCAGCGCTTCTTTGGCGCTCTTAAAAGCAACTTCACATTTCTGATCCCACGACCACTTTACATTTTTTTTTAATAGTGCGTGCAATGGGTGTAACAATGTACTTAAATTTCGTATAAATTTACCATAATAATTGAGCAATCCCAAAAAACTCTTTAATTGAGTGACATCCGTTGGGCTAGGCAAGTTGGTGATGGCTTCGAGCTTAGACGGATCCGGGTGTAAACCGTGTTTGTCTATAATAAATCCTAAGTAATGAACTTTTTCTTGTAAAAAATTACACTTTTCGCGCTTCACGGTTAACCCCATGGATTTCAGTCTTTCGAGTAGGTACCATCCTGAGATTGCGAAGGTGTGTGTGTCGGTCCGGACCGGTGACGCATATGTCGTCAAGGAATACTACGGTACCAGGAACCCCACGCAAGGTCTCTTCCATTAGCTTCTGGAATTTTTCTGGGACACACGAGAGACCATACGGAGTGCGGCGATAAGCAAACGTGCCTACATGCGTCGTTATTGCTGTAAACCGTTGAGAATTTTCCGTTAAAATCACCTGCTCATATGCATGCCTAAGGTCGATTTTAGTGAACTCGTCCCCGTTACTTAGGTTGGCGAATAGCTCCTCAATGCGCGGGAGAGGGTAGTAATCGCGCTTTAGTTTCGGGTTTATTGTTATTTTATAGTCACCGCACAGCCTAAGCTCTCCATTCGTTTTAATAACGGGTACTATAGGAGTTCGAGTTCGAATAAGAGTAAGTATGGAGTTTCTTGTGCATTCTTCTCCATAACAAGCTACTTTCCGAATGCACGGTAGAATCAACTTTTATTCCATGTAAATTTAAAAAGTATGGAGTTTCTTGTGCATTCTTCTCCATAACTAGCTACTTTCCGAATGCACGGTAGAATCAACTTGTATTCCATTTAAATTTAAATTGTGACATTCAAAAGTGCCGCTTGGTGGCCCAGTTGAAATAAATATCTTTTGTATTTTGTTCCAAAATAAGAATGATCTACTTTATAAATGGTACCGTCGCGTTCGAGTCGCGCGAGATCATGCTCGACGCGCGCGCGCAGCGCCAGCGGCACCGCCCGCGCCCGAATGTACACGCCTTCACAATCCGTCAGTTCCAAGTTAAGACGGTACCCTGACCAAAAAATCGGCATGAGATATGAGCGTTCCTATTGGTCTAGCGGCACTGGTGGCGCATGAATTACAGTAGTGAAAACGCCCAGATTTTAGAATAAAATCTTTATAAAATCGAATTTTGGTCTTTTGAAAAAAATAATTCTACAAAAATGTTCGTTATTAAATTGTCTATCCATTAGTGTTAGTACAAAAAATAATCAATGAACACTTTACGAGGAGATGCATAATATCAATAATTATTTCTCATTTTTATGTTTTTTTGGAAGTAGATTAGTGTTCGCGACGATACGTCACCTTTAGATAGGCTGTCATATGTAAAATATAAATAGTATTGACAGACACACGTCTGCTCACCCCAGAGCGCCATCGCATACTAAGCGATGTCGGTAGGTGAAAAAACCTTTTATAGTAAAGCTCGTAACTAATTTTTGCTCATGTTTTTGAGACACTAAAATTATATTTTATGTGTCTATCAGTAGGTAATAGAATTATATAGTCTAATAACAATAAATTAGAAGCTTTAATATGCATACTGATTGTGTTATTACGGAAAGAAACAAGTATTTAACTCCGTAAAAAACAACCGTCCTCAACGAGCGTTTAGTTCACAATGACCCGTAAGAGGGCGGCACCTTATATTTATACTAAAACCAGTTTTTGTAGAATTTTGATAACTTTAAACTCATGTTTTGGGGGCTTTTACATAGTTTATAGTGTGAATATAGCGCTTATGTGTTAGAATTATACATAAGGTACCTTAGTTATATGATAAATGTATAGGTTTAAGGAAATAAAAATATTTTGTTTACTTATTTTAGACCCCCCGTTTTGAGCAGGGTATCAGGTGGTGCTATAGGTATTCTATTCACCAACCAATCAGATTGCTTCCTTACATATAATTGTTTTGTTAGGAAACACCATCTAGGTGTTCTAGATAGGATGGCTGGATGCCATGACTGAGAAATTATACATAATAGCAGTACATGGCCAGTCTTAATGCATTTTTACTCTAAAAAGGGAAATACACATACATTTTACTCAAGTAAGTGTTTGGAAAATTCGTTACAAGCCGTTTCACGCTTCTAGGTGACCTAGAATTTTGTCTAGGCCCTATAAATAGACAGCACCTATGTAATTCTAGTACATGGGCGTCACTTACTTGAGAGGATGTGTCTGTGTGTGCCGGCATGGACGTTTCTATGCGGCTGCCGATGTGTCACTGCGTCCAGGGACATTTGGTGCCTGGTCAGCTATAGATATGCTGTCTGAAGCATTACCTTCGTGGACCCTCAGGCAGGCGCCTACACTCAGTCATGACACAGAGCTAGTATATAGGGGTATGTAACGCACACAGACACATTAGAGATGTGAGACGACGTAAAATTTAGTATTCGGCCGCTTCCCGGCACCTTAAGCTGCGGAAAGGCTGGTGGTACACCCATCAGGGTACCGCCGTCAGACAGCCTAGTTTTCCAGCTACCCAACCACACTTCCGGAAGGAGCTTAGCTCTGGTGGTTGAGGAGTTAAGCGACCTGATATGGTGCGAGGTTACATGGATTTGCTATGTAAACAAACTTGTAACAAACCATAACTCATCGGGGGTTGGACATGTAGCTACCGGACTTCTACCTTGGGATAGCCCATCACGAGGGCTACCCAGGTGTGAATGTAACTTGAAAATCCACCCAGCGGTCTGAGTAGGAATCGAGTTTATGTGCCAAGATCAGGGGCATAAGCTAACTTCTCGCACCATTTCGCGGCTGTACGCCTGAATGTTTTGAATATAACTGTAACACTTATGTGTGTCAACGGCCCAGTAGGAGGGCTCCAAGTCCCTCGCTGGTACCCTAGAGCTAACATGTCTAGTTTTAGGAGAAACTCGATTGTAAAGCTTCAAACTGGCGGGAATTCCCTTTCTTCGACGTTCTCCTTACGAGAACTCCCTGATGGTAGGGGCTAGGGACCTGGATCAAAGACCGGAGGGAAGGTCTCCTCGAGACCTATCCAAAAGTACAAGTTTCACCAGAATCGGTCCAGTGGAAGGGTAGTTCCTGTCAGTTTCAAGCTACGAGTCTTAGCGTATATTATTTTGAAAATAAAAGTTTTTGCGGTCGGAATGTTGTGGTCCTCGTCGCAGTCGAGTTCGCTTCTTTAATAGTGCGCAGGCGCGTGAACATTTCGTAGCCATTATTTCACTTAAAGTATTTCCGCGCATCATTGCGCATCGAGGACCATGAAGGAACATCGCTTCTGGCCATGAACAAATAGTTTTATTTAACCTGGACATCACGTTTTTCACCTCAACCTACTTGGCAGCCTTCAAGTGTCTCCAAGGTCCATAGTTACCAGATGACAACTGAACAATAGGTGCAAGGGGCGTCAACGCGTTCAAGCAGGAGCCTTACAACCTCCTGATTGCCTGTCGGTCTTGGACGATCACGTCCGTCCCGTACATTTGCTGGTCCTGTCGAGCCGTATATTGGTAACCTACGGACCATTTGCTGGTCCTGTCGAGCCGTATATTGGTAACCTACGGACCATTTGCTGGTCCTGTCGAGCCGAATTTTCTGGGAAACATACCAGACCAGCGGACGCTGTGAAGATATAGGCCAACGAAGAGCCTTGTTCCCGAGAACAAGGAAAACTGATGTCCCGGACGCTGTGAAAATATAGGCCAACGAAGAGCCTTGTTCCCGAGAACAAAGAAAACTGATGTCCCGGACGCTGTGAAAATATAGGCCAAGGAAGAGCCTTGTTCCCGAGAACAAAGAAAACTGATGTCCCATTCCTGTGAAAAAAGAAACCTGATGCCCTGGGGACACGAACGCTGCCTTGAGAACAAACAAGCCTGATGTAAAGTGACCTTATATACTGAGGTTACATTCCTGTTTCTTGGGTAATGTCAAAACGTATCGTTCCTGTGAAAACTAGTACCTGAGAACAAAGAAAACTGACGCTCACGCCTGTGAACATTCGTGAGAACAAAGAAAACTGATGCTCAAATATCTCAAGGTACCCTCAATATAAATCTGGTAAGATTACACACCACACAAATGTGCCAACTGGGGTACTAAGCGTTGCGTTCGTGAGAAAAGTTCCAGGGAAATAAGAATACTGACGTTCCATCTCGTAAACCTTACAAGTGCCAGGGTTAAGATCATGTTTCTTTAACAGTCAAAAACATAGCGTACACTCTGGGACGATAGAAACCCGTTTCCTGGGTGAGATAACCCAGTTACTGGTCAGCAACCGTATTACTGGGTGATTAGCGTCGTCAAAAGGCGCAACGTACTATCGTCTCATAGTAGAAACTTCCAGAGCGACTACAGTCGTGAAGAGTGCACGAGTGGATTAGGCCCACGCGTGGACTACCTGGAAGACAACCATTTTGCTGGGACACAGCAGCCATTCCTGAGCTATTCCTGTGGTTCTACCGGCTTCCTGAGAAGCTAACCGTTCCCGTGTGATTACCGTCGCGAAAAGACGGTTTTTTGAGCTGTTTCTGTTGTGTAACCTGCTTACTGAGAATTCACAGTAATCGAAGATTACACAGAAACTGTATCCTGAAGGAATATAGCATAGCCTGAAGAGTTATCGCTAGGAAACTCATAATCGGAGTTTTCAAACAGCGTGTTGGGAGCTCGTTTAGGAGATAGAACGAACATACGACGTTCATAGAATTCCTGAAGGGTTACGGCTGAAGGATTATCGCTGAAGCGTTATCCAAGAAGAGGCTTACACACAGAAGCATATTGAATAGTCGTGTGGGCGACTTGTTCTATAAAATAGAACGAAAAAATAGTTGCTGAAATTTCCTGAAGCGTTATAGCTGAAGGCTTATTTTTGACTTAGAATTTGTTTAAAAACAAATAGTCGTTATCGAGATAGAAGCTCTCGATCGAAGTCTGGAGTTTCAAACCTGGATATCTGGAGTCTGAAGTGACTACTAACGTCAAGAGTTGGACCAACAGTTCAGTGATTGGTACCAGACCGGCTGCTCATCCTTGGAGGCTGCTGGACAAGTTGACACTTAGACAACAGTAAGTACAGTGAAAACATATGCTCATGTGCTTACCCATTTTGTGTTGAAAGTCTTATAGTGAACTTGTTTACGTATCAACATTGAAGTTTGAAGCTGATTTGGAACTTATAGTTTTGAAGACTGACTAGCGACTTATAGTTTGAAGAATAACCTGGAGTTAAGAGGGTCGGATATAACCCGGAGTTTAAACTAACCCGGAGTTTGGAGATACTTTTCGAAGTTTGAAAAAGGAAGCGAACCCTCTTCAAGCCGACGACTGAAATCGGACTTAACCCAGAGTTACCACTTAGCAGTTTTCAAGAAAAAATTAAGTTTGGACATAGCCGTTTTGAAGCTCGAAAATAGATGTCAACCAGTTCGTGTTGAAGTCTAGAGTTGGACTCAGCCGATTCAAACTGACATATTGAAGAAGTCTAGAATTGGACTCAGCCGTTTCGAGCCAACGTTTTGAAGACAAGTTGAAGATTGGACTTGTACTTGGCGTATTCAAACTGAAACTTTGAACCAATCAGGATGCCGACTACCAGATCCCAGGACAAGAGGCCTGAATCATGGACAGTCCCCATTGAGCGTCCAGGTGCGGGCGTACAACATCAGCTGCCCCCACGCTCACCGTCCACTACTGAAGGGACAGAAAAGTCCATACCAGTCAGAAGCCCACCAACGTCACAGATAGGTGACAACACGCCCACACATGAGGAGGAGGAACCACAGGAACCAAGCACACGCAGGAAGGCATCGAAATCAGAAGATTCTTCAGAAAAAACACTGAAGCCTTCTGGTAGAAAACAAAGGATCCGGGATAAGACCTTTGTTCAAGGAGAAGTAATGGCTACCCGGGGTGACGCCCGTATCGAACATACTGGACCGCCGTCAACTAGCAAGTCGACCCGGTCACGTAAGAAAATTTCAAGAGCTCGTGAAGACTTATTGAAAATAAAGTTGGAACTCGCTAAGTTAGCACTTCAAAAAGCAGAAGAAGAAGCTTCTGAGGATGAATATATGGATGACAGAAATTCTAATGAAGAGTATGTCCGTTCGTGGCTCGAAGAGGCGCCAGAGCCCACACCGTTGAGGGAGAATGACGTCGCCAAAGGGGACAATGACGATTGGACCCCGGCTGCGGCCGTCGACGCTATAGCGGACTCCCGGAAACATATCGACCATATAGAACATCCACAAGTGAAGTCTAACATCGAACCACCTAGGACAGAGCCGTCCAACGTGGAGCCGCCAAGGCAAATAGAAGCGAAAGAGTCACTCCGTCCTTTTCTAACGGAGCTGACATCCGCTATAGCGTCGCTAGCCGACAGAAAAATCGAACCATGGACGCCTAACCGATCGGCGTCGCAGGTTATCATGACTCTGCCGAATTTCGGTGGAGCTCATACAGAATGGCTATCTTTTCGAGCCATTTACGAGGCAACTCATGCCTACTTCAGCGACATAGAAAACACGGCAAGACTCAGAAGGAGCTTGCGTGGTCGCGCACTGGAGACAGTGAGCTCAGAGCTCATCGGGAACGCAAAGCCGGATGAGATCATGAGAGAATTGGAACTACAGTTTGGACGTCCTGACTCAATAGCTCAGGCCGAAACAGACCGACTTAGAGGGCTACCAAAATGCAGCGAGTCGCCCAAGGACATCTGCACCTTTGCAAGTCGAGTCAGAAGCGGAGTTGTCACTCTGCGAGCTCTCAAGAAGGGGCACTATCTGCTCAATGCCGAGCTGGTGCGCCAGCTAACTGAGAAGCTACCCAATTCTCTGCGTGTACAATGGTACAGAACGTACACGGAAAAGTACCAGTCGCTGCCGGATCTGTCACTCTTCAGCGACTTCATAACCGAGCAAGCTCACTTCTGCAGTGCATTCGCCCCGCCTGAGAACATCAAGGAAACGGATTCTCTAGCGGGAAAACGCGTCATACAACGGACGCATACAGCTACCGACAAGCCGGTAAACAAATGTCGAATTTGCGACAAAAGTGGTCACTACGCGTCTGACTGCCAAAGGTTCAGAGACGCAGCAAGTGACAAAAGATGGGAGCTAGCCAAGAATTACAACTTGTGCTATCGCTGCCTAAGACAACGTCGTGCTGGACACACTTGCAACAAGAAGCAGTGTGATCATAAGGGGTGTACAGCCACGCACCATCGACTTCTTCATAGGGGTAAGAAGCCTCAAACAGACAGGACAAGGAAGCCTGCTGTTCCAGAAGAGAAGAAGGAGTCTCAGGAGACGGTGGCCAGTTCGCGAACTGAATCGAGTCAAGCTTTCCTGAAGATGATACCGGTCCGGGTAATAGGACCGGCGGGAGAGGCAGACACATACGCACTCCTTGACGACGGATCCACCGTTTCGCTGATCGACGAAGCAATCGCTCAGCGAGTGGGAGCAGTGGGCCCAATCGACCCTCTGAAGATCGGTGCTATTGGAAACACCATGATCGACACTCCCTTATCGAGACGTATAACCGTCACTCTCACAAGTCGTATGAGAGATAGGGTGCCCTTCAAGGCGCGCACCATTTCGAAGCTCAACCTGTCACCACAGGCAGTCAGTCAAGAAGACGTAGCCCGCTGTAGGCACCTTCGAGACTTGACGTCGCAGCTTACGTATCCTGCTGGAGTGCCAAAGATACTCGTCGGCCAAGACAACTGGCATTTGTTGTTGGCCACTGAAGTCCGCAGAGGACCTAGAAGCCAACCCATCGCGTCGAAAACCATGATGGGCTGGACATTGCACGGCGCGCACACCAGAACACTGGGCCAGCAGGTGCACTATGTCAACGGGTGTCAGTCCGTTGACGCAAGGCAAGATGCGGAACTGAACGAGCAGCTCCGTGAATTCTTCGCTATCGAGTCGTTGGCTATCAATCCACGACAACCAGCTTCTGACCCCCAGAAGAGGGCAGAAGATATACTGAACCGTCACACAAGACAGTTAGGAAATGGGCACATAGAAACCGCTATGTTATGGCGGGACGAGAAAATAGAGATGCCCGATAGTTACGAGACAGCACTCAAAAGGCTAGTCTCCATAGAGAAGAAGCTGGATAAAAACCCCGCTCTTCGTGTGAAATACACACATCAGATGGACTCCCTGATAGAAAAGGGATATGCTGAGAAGGCTCCCAAGTCAAGCACGCCAGGAAAAACCTGGTACCTGCCTCATTTCGATGTCTTCAACCCCATGAAGCCAGAGAAAATTCGAATAGTACATGATGCCGCCGCAAAATCGAGAGGAAAGTCACTCAACGACTTCCTGCTAACTGGACCAGACTTGCTGCAGTCGCTGCCCGGCGTCATGATGAGATTTCGTAGACACTGCGTGGCCATCTCCGGAGACATAGCCGAGATGTTCATGCAAGTAAAAGTACGAAGTGAAGACCGAGACTCACTTCGCTACCTATGGAGAGGCAACAGAAGAGATGGAGCCCCAGAAGAATATCGTATGACGTCCATCATTTTCGGCGCGGCAAGCTCGCCGTGCACCGCTATCTTTGCGAAAAATTGGAACGCAAGAAAGCACATCGAACAGCATCCAGTAGCAGTGAAAGCTATAGTAGAGAGCCATTATATGGACGATTATCTGGACAGCTATAAAACAGTCGAAGAAGCGACAGAAGTCGCGACAATGGTGAAGAAAATACACCAACAGGCGAAGTTTGACCTAACAAAATGGGTATCAAACAGTAAGCGCCTGATAGAAAATATCGATCCGTCACAAACCTGCACTGAGGTTGTGAACATCGGAGATACAGTAGGCGCAGAGAAAATACTCGGCCTGATTTGGAGACCTAGTGAAGATACGCTAGGTTTCAACCTAACGCTTGCGAGACTGCCGCCAGGAATTTTAGAAAAGGAGGCCCCTACAAAAAGAGAGGCTCTCAAAATTGTTATGTCGTTATACGACCCCCTAGGACTAGCCTCGCCTGTTACGATTCGAGCTAAACAAATATTGCAAGAAGCTTGGAGGCGAGGCGTCGATTGGGACCAGCTATTAGACGCTGACCTGGCATCTCAGTGGAGAAGTTGGATCGAAAACCTGCGGCAGCTCAAGGGCATCAGCATACCAAGATGTTATCCTGGTTATAGTGATGCCACAGAAATACAAATACATGTATTTACCGACGCAAGCGAGTTGGCATATGCAGCAGCTGTGTATTGGCGAGCCACCACAGCAGTAGGCACACAGAAGGTGAGCCTAGTCATGGCCAAGGCGAGAGTAGCTCCATTAAAGCTACAATCGATACCGCGCCTCGAGCTGCAGGCAGCGGTGATGGGAACCCGTCTGGCTGCAGCTGTGAAACGTGAACACGACAACAATCCATCGTCGGTCACGTATTGGACAGACAGCAAAACAGTCTTGTCGTGGATAAAAAAAGGAGCACGAACCTATAAAGCCTTCGTAGCTCATCGCATAGCTGCCATAGAAGAAGGTAGCAAAGTGGAGGATTGGCGATGGATATCCACGAAGTTGAACATCGCCGATATAGCGACTCGTGACGTGCCGCCGAGGTTTGACTCACAACACGAGTGGTTCTGTGGCCCAAGTTTTTTGTATGAAGACCCTTCTTCATGGCCATCAGAAAAACCTCCAATCACAGAAGAGACAGGAGAGGAAAGAACGCTCACTGTCACAGAAAAAGAAAAATCTGTTTTGGAGAAAATAACAGACAGACATACATACACTTCGAAGCTCATAGAAGCTATACCTAATCCCGTCAACTTTTCGAGATGGGAGCGGCTATTACGTGCGACTGCTACCGTCCTACGTTTTATACATCTCTGTAAACAAAGGACAGAGAAAACGTTCTACAAAAGAACCCGGAAAAACGCTGAGGAGGACACGGACTGGCGAAAGAAAAAGAAGACAGCGACTGCAGCAACCAAGCCGTCATACATAGCGCCAGAAGTCCGAAAGCAGTACATAGATGCGAGCTTTCTTCAAAAAGCCGAGAAAATACTCGTACAAGTTGCACAGCAGCAATCGTTCGCTCAAGAAATAGCTAGATTGCATGCACATGAAATAGTGGACAAAAATAGTCCGCTACACGCGCTGCAAATAGAAGTAGTAGATGACCTACTACGTATTAGAAGCCGTATAGCCGCCACTGACGAGGTCACGGAAGATGTAAGGCGACCGCCAATATTACATGGCGACCATCATATAACCCAGCTCTATATAGACTGGACACACCGCAGCTTACTACATAGTGGGACTGAACTCACAATAAATGAGGTACGGCAGCATTATTGGGTCGTAAGGATGCGTCCCACCACCAAGAAAGTACTGGCACAATGTCTTCAGTGCCGTATTCGTAAGGCACAAGCACCTGTGCCAGCGACCGGCGACCACCCACGAACGCGCCTGGCTCATCACCAAAGGCCGTTCACGTACACCGGGCTAGACTACTTCGGCCCGCTATCTGTCACCGTGGGTCGCCAGCATCACAAGAGATATGTAGCACTGTTTACATGCCTCACCACAAGAGCTGTCCACCTCGAGATCGCCGCCAGCCTCAGCGCAGACAGCGCAATATTAGCGCTGCGCCGTTTCGCCGCCCGCAGAGGATGTCCAACTGAGATCCACTCAGACAACGGCACCAACATGCACGGTGCCGATCGAGAGCTACGAGAGGCCTTCCGAGAGGAGGCCAGTCGCCGAGGCATCACTTGGCGCTTCATCACCCCATCAGCGCCCTTTATGGGAGGTGCATGGGAGCGTCTAGTTCGCTGCGTAAAAAACGCATTGTATACCGTACTCACAGAGAAACACCCACACGAAGAGGTGTTGTCCACACTGATTTGTGAGGCAGAGTACACGGTAAATAGCCGCCCGCTGACACATGTATCAGTCGACGGCGATGACGACGAGTCTATCACGCCGAACCACTTCCTACTTGGTGGGTCGGCTAGACTCCCAAACCCCGGCGTGTTCACCGAGCAAGACATCGACCACAAAAAGATGTGGCGTCGGTCACAAATCCTGGCCGACATGTTCTGGCGCCGGTGGGTGCGAGAATACCTGCCGGAGCTCCAAAACCGGCGGGAGCCCCATAGCCGCGGGCCTGGCCTGCTGGTGGGCGACCCCGTCCTTATCGCGGACGGGCAGCTGCCTCGCAACACGTGGCCGCGAGGCCGCATCGAGGCCATATACCCTGGCCCTGATGGAGAAGTCCGGACCGCTGAGGTGCGCACCACTGGCGGCACTCTAAAGCGTCCGGTGAAGAAGCTCATTCCTTTGCCAAAATGAGTGCAGCAGAGTTCCAGCGGCGAGAGCTGAGCGACGTGTCGCAGAGCGTCGAGGTCACGAGCGCTGCCGACGTGCGCCGCTCACAATGCTGATGCAGCGCCGCGCCAACGTAGCATCGAGTCGACGCGACACTGCACGGCGGGAGAGATGTTCGCGACGATACGTCACCTTTAGATAGGCTGTCATATGTAAAATATAAATAGTATTGACAGACACACGTCTGCTCACCCCAGAGCGCCATCGCATACTAAGCGATGTCGGTAGGTGAAAAAACCTTTTATAGTAAAGCTCGTAACTAATTTTTGCTCATGTTTTTGAGACACTAAAATTATATTTTATGTGTCTATCAGTAGGTAATAGAATTATATAGTCTAATAACAATAAATTAGAAGCTTTAATATGCATACTGATTGTGTTATTACGGAAAGAAACAAGTATTTAACTCCGTAAAAAACAACCGTCCTCAACGAGCGTTTAGTTCACAATGACCCGTAAGAGGGCGGCACCTTATATTTATACTAAAACCAGTTTTTGTAGAATTTTGATAACTTTAAACTCATGTTTTGGGGGCTTTTACATAGTTTATAGTGTGAATATAGCGCTTATGTGTTAGAATTATACATAAGGTACCTTAGTTATATGATAAATGTATAGGTTTAAGGAAATAAAAATATTTTGTTTACTTATTTTAGACCCCCCGTTTTGAGCAGGGTATCAGGTGGTGCTATAGGTATTCTATTCACCAACCAATCAGATTGCTTCCTTACATATAATTGTTTTGTTAGGAAACACCATCTAGGTGTTCTAGATAGGATGGCTGGATGCCATGACTGAGAAATTATACATAATAGCAGTACATGGCCAGTCTTAATGCATTTTTACTCTAAAAAGGGAAATACACATACATTTTACTCAAGTAAGTGTTTGGAAAATTCGTTACAAGCCGTTTCACGCTTCTAGGTGACCTAGAATTTTGTCTAGGCCCTATAAATAGACAGCACCTATGTAATTCTAGTACATGGGCGTCACTTACTTGAGAGGATGTGTCTGTGTGTGCCGGCATGGACGTTTCTATGCGGCTGCCGATGTGTCACTGCGTCCAGGGACATTTGGTGCCTGGTCAGCTATAGATATGCTGTCTGAAGCATTACCTTCGTGGACCCTCAGGCAGGCGCCTACACTCAGTCATGACACAGAGCTAGTATATAGGGGTATGTAACGCACACAGACACATTAGAGATGTGAGACGACGTAAAATTTAGTATTCGGCCGCTTCCCGGCACCTTAAGCTGCGGAAAGGCTGGTGGTACACCCATCAGGGTACCGCCGTCAGACAGCCTAGTTTTCCAGCTACCCAACCACACTTCCGGAAGGAGCTTAGCTCTGGTGGTTGAGGAGTTAAGCGACCTGATATGGTGCGAGGTTACATGGATTTGCTATGTAAACAAACTTGTAACAAACCATAACTCATCGGGGGTTGGACATGTAGCTACCGGACTTCTACCTTGGGATAGCCCATCACGAGGGCTACCCAGGTGTGAATGTAACTTGAAAATCCACCCAGCGGTCTGAGTAGGAATCGAGTTTATGTGCCAAGATCAGGGGCATAAGCTAACTTCTCGCACCATTTCGCGGCTGTACGCCTGAATGTTTTGAATATAACTGTAACACTTATGTGTGTCAACGGCCCAGTAGGAGGGCTCCAAGTCCCTCGCTGGTACCCTAGAGCTAACATGTCTAGTTTTAGGAGAAACTCGATTGTAAAGCTTCAAACTGGCGGGAATTCCCTTTCTTCGACGTTCTCCTTACGAGAACTCCCTGATGGTAGGGGCTAGGGACCTGGATCAAAGACCGGAGGGAAGGTCTCCTCGAGACCTATCCAAAAGTACAAGTTTCACCAGAATCGGTCCAGTGGAAGGGTAGTTCCTGTCAGTTTCAAGCTACGAGTCTTAGCGTATATTATTTTGAAAATAAAAGTTTTTGCGGTCGGAATGTTGTGGTCCTCGTCGCAGTCGAGTTCGCTTCTTTAATAGTGCGCAGGCGCGTGAACATTTCGTAGCCATTATTTCACTTAAAGTATTTCCGCGCATCATTGCGCATCGAGGACCATGAAGGAACATCGCTTCTGGCCATGAACAAATAGTTTTATTTAACCTGGACATCACGTTTTTCACCTCAACCTACTTGGCAGCCTTCAAGTGTCTCCAAGGTCCATAGTTACCAGATGACAACTGAACAATAGGTGCAAGGGGCGTCAACGCGTTCAAGCAGGAGCCTTACAACCTCCTGATTGCCTGTCGGTCTTGGACGATCACGTCCGTCCCGTACAATTAGTGAAATATACCTATACAACATTTAAAAAAAAACTAAATCTACCATTTTAGAATCAATATTATGTAGAAATTTAATGTATTTTTATTAATTGATATTTCTTTTTAAATAACGAGTAGATAGCTCCTAAAAACAGCACAAAAAACGGCTTGCGCGGCGTTTTGCTCGGGGTACCGCCTTAAGAGTCTTTTTACATGTGCCAAACTTGTCACAAAATACTTCGGGGTAGTCTTTGCATAATTGAGCCACGAACTGATCCTCCACAACTTGGTTAATTCTTATCGCTTTTATGCGAAGCGCGCTGAGCCAATCTCGACCTAATAACGGCCTACCGCCTCCTTTTATTACATATAAGCATAAATTAGTTACTTTAGTAGTTTTTAACATTACATCAACAGTGATAAATCCTATAGGTTCAATTCGTGAGCCCGAATGAACGAATGAAATGGGTGACACCCAGTATTTCCTTTTCCGTCTCGATGCTGATAATGACCACTAAATCATTAATTCGTCTTGCGATGAAGAACTATCGTCAAAAAACATGGTTACCAGGCCCCTCAGAAAGTATTGCGAAAAAAAGTTTTTATATATGGGAGACTGGCCAGTTATAATGTTTTTCGAAAATATGATTATTTATTAGTAAAAATAAGTAAGTTCCAATTTCAAAATTTCCCTCCACATTTTTTGCGAGGTAATTCAAAGTATTGTGTCTCACTGAAATATGGATCTGCGCCGGGAACATTTTAGAGCTATGATTTTATACGATTTCAAGTGTCGCCTGAAACCGGATGAATCGTACGATAGACTTCAAATGGCATTCATGGATGAAGGCCCTTCCAAGGCAACCGTGTATCGTTGGTATAACGAATTCAAGCGCGGTCGACCAACTTTGGGGGATGACGAAAGAAGCGGTCGCCCTTTGACGGCTGTTACCGAAGAAAACGTGCTAGCAGTGAAAAATTTAATCCAAGACAATAGGCGAATTACATATCAGGAGATTCAACACATATTGAAGATTGGATCGGGAAGCGTTCACGAGATTCTACACAGCCATCTTCGCGTGAGGAGGATAGTATCACGCTGGGTGCCGCACAACCTCACCGATGCTCAGAAGCAGGCCCGGGTGGAATGGTGCCGTGATATGCTTAACAAATTTGAAGCAGGCTCGTCTCGGCGTGTTTACGACATCGTTACAGGTGATGAGTCCTGGATTTATCAATACGACCCAGAAACCAAGCGCCAGTCGACTGTTTGGGTGTTTCAAAATGAGCCAACGCCTACCAAAGTGAAGCGATCTAGAAGCGGGGGTAAGATTTTGATCGCTAGCTTTTTTAATTTGACTGGCCACTTGGTATCAATTCCCTTACGGGATCAAAGAAGCATTAATGCCGAATGGTATACTACCAAATGTTTGCCAGAAGTTTTCTCTGTTATAAGCAACAAGCGACCAAACACAGGGCTCCGCGGGCTACTGCTCCACCACGACAATGCACCTGCGCACACCGCACTCAAAACGAGGGACTTCCTGGACAGCACGCCAGTCAAACTCCTGAGTCACCCTCCTTACAGCCCTGATCTAGCACCGTGTGACTTCTTTTTATTCCCAAAAATAAAAAATCAGCTCAAAGGGATACAATTTTCGTCGCCGGAAGATGCGCTGGCTGCGTTCGAGCAGGCTGTAAACGAGGTGTCTGCGGCGGACTGGAAAAAGTGTTTTGAAAACTGGTTTAGGCGCATGAATCTTTGTATAGAGGCTGGTGGAAAGTACTTTGAAAAGATTTAATAAAAATATATGTACGTATAGAACAATTTTTTTTAGTTTCGCAAAACTTTCTGAGTGTCCCACGTATGTGGTACCGCGTAGACCGTCCAACAGCACGGGGTTCGTGAGCAACTACACGCTCGAACGCAAAACTGACCTCTTGAACGCTTGACCGTCTGACCGCTCTCTGTCTGATAGAACCCTAATTACGACCTCATGTCATACGTACAGAGTTCAATATCAATTGGGAACATTTGACAGATTCGCGCTCGGCGCCCCCTATTTCGCTGCGCCCGTGTGCTTCGCACACCCTGCACTATAGGTACACCACCCCTGACAGAAATCTAAAACATTTCCAAAAGGTGTATCGAGAAGAGCAACATGACTCTTACAGAAAAGGCCCGAACAATGCTTCGTGATTCTGGTTTAGATCATTGTTATTGGGTTGAAGCAGTATCAGCTGCTGTTTACTTAAAAAAATGTGCACAACTGCTTTAAAAAATGCCACCCCAGAGCAAATGTGGTCAGGTACCAAAATAGATTTAAGTAATTTTAAGGTTTTTGGATGTCTAGTTTATGCGTTAACTCCAGATGTTAATCGTAATAAGCTTGATGCTAAGTCTTAACCATATATCATGTTAGGTTATTGTGATCATTCTAAAGGCTATAGATTAGCTGATCCATTACAGCCTGGAACAATTATAAAAGCTAGAAATGTAGCTTTCCTAGAAAATATTTGTGGATGTACTTCTGTAACTCAGAATCCTAATATAATCATTCCATTATATTCTGATCATGGATCTGATTCTATTGAGAATCCTCATATTGTAATAATGAATTCTAATCAAATATCAGAGTCTAATATTGTTGAGACTCAAAATACTCATTTAGAACCTATTGTTACTTATGATTGTGATTCATCAGATGATGAAGAAGGCATAATAGTGGAATCTTCTGATAATAATCAAGACATTTAAAATATAAGTGATAGTGTAGAAAATGATACAGTGGAAAAAAATATACAGCAAAATATTTCTGATAGAAATGAGATCACTGAACAGCTGTCAAGACCTGCACGAAATCGTCAACCACCTGTATGGTTAGATGACTATGTTAGCAATTTTGATAATAGTGACATTTCAATGCTGGTCACTGAACCTAAAACATATGCTGAAGCAATGTCTTCTAAGTATTATCTTAATTGGAAATCTGCTATGGATAATGAATAAAAGTATGTATGGAAGTTAGATGACAGGCCATGAGATAAAAATATTATTCAATTTAAATCTATTTAAATGAAACAAAGACGGGTTTGTTACAACACTTATAACTCGAGATCTGCTGAACCAATGGAGATGTTCCAGAAATGTATGGAGCCTGGGCCAGCTCTATGTACACTTTATTAAATGTAAAAATTGCTATTATAGTAACTGTTTTTTATTGTTAATTTTCTTTAATTTCACTTCGTTTCAATGTAAACTCAAATTAACTTCGTCAAGTAGAGCAACACAATTTACAAGTTTCATTTAAATAGATTTAAATTGAATAATATTTTTATCTCATGGCCTGTCATCTAACTTCCATACATACTTTTATTCATTATCCATAGCAGATTTCCAATTAAGATAATACTTAGAAGACATTGCTTCAGCATATGTTTTAGGTTCAGTGACCAGCATTGAAATGTCACTATTATCAAAATTGCTAACATAGTCATCTAACCATACAGGTGGTTGACGATTTCGTGCAGGTCTTGACAGCTGTTCAGTGATCTCATTTCTATCAGAAATATTTTGCTGTATATTTTTTTCCACTGTATCATTTTCTACACTATCACTTATATTTTAAATGTCTTGATTATTATCAGAAGATTCCACTATTATGCCTTCTTCATCATCTGATGAATCACAATCATAAGTAACAATAGGTTCTAAATGAGTATTTTGAGTCTCAACAATATTAGACTCTGATATTTGATTAGAATTCATTATTACAATATGAGGATTCTCAATAGAATCAGATCCATGATCAGAATATAATGGAATGATTATATTAGGATTCTGAGTTACAGAAGTACATCCACAAATATTTTCTAGGAAAGCTACATTTCTAGCTTTTATAATTGTTCCAGGCTGTAATGGATCAGCTAATCTATAGCCTTTAGAATGATCACAATAACCTAACATGATATATGGTTAAGACTTAGCATCAAGCTTATTACGATTAACATCTGGAGTTAACGCATAAACTAGACATCCAAAAACCTTAAAATTACTTAAATCTATTTTGGTACCTGACCACATTTGCTCTGGGGTGGCATTTTTTAAAGCAGTTGTGCACATTTTTTTAAGTAAACAGCAGCTGATACTGCTTCAGCCCAATAACAATGATCTAAACCAGAATCACGAAGCATTGTTCGGGCCTTTTCTGTAAGAGTCATGTTGCTCTTCTCGATACACCTTTTGGAAATGTTTTAGATTTCTGTCAGGGGTGGTGTACCTATAGTGCAGGGTGTGCGAAGCACACGGGCGCAGCGAAATAGGGGGCGCCGAGCGCGAATCTGTCAAATGTTCCCAATTGATATTGAACTCTGTACGTATGACATGAGGTCGTAATTAGGGTTCTATCAGACAGAGAGCGGTCAGACGGTCAAGCGTTCAAGAGGTCAGTTTTGCGTTCGAGCGTGTAGTTGCTCACGAACCCCGTGCTGTTGGACGGTCTACGCGGTACCACATAACCATGTTTTTTGACGATAGTTCTTCATCGCAAGACGAATTAATGATTTAGTGGTCATTATCAGCATCGAGACGGAAAAGGAAATACTGGGTGTCACCCATTTCATTCGTTCATTCGGGCTCACGAATTGAACCTATAGGATTTATCACTGTTGATGTAATGTTAAAAACTACTAAAGTAACTAATTTATGCTTATATGTAATAAAAGGAGGCGGTAGGCCGTTATTAGGTCGAGATTGGCTCAGCGCGCTTCGCATAAAAGCGATAAGAATTAACCAAGTTGTGGAGGATCAGTTCGTGGCTCAATTATGCAAAGACTACCCCGAAGTATTTTGTGACAAGCTTGGCACATGTAAAAAGACTCTTAAGGCGGTACCCCGAGCAAAACGCCGCGCAAGCCGTTTTTTGTGCTGTTTTTAGGAGCTATCTACTCGTTATTTAAAAAGAAATATCAATTAATAAAAATACATTAAATTTCTACATAATATTGATTCTAAAATGGTAGATTTAGTTTTTTTTTAAATGTTGTATAGGTATATTTCACTAATCTACTTCCAAAAAAACATAAAAATGAGAAATAATTATTGATATTATGCATCTCCTCGTAAAGTGTTCATTGATTATTTTTTGTACTAACACTAATGGATAGACAATTTAATAACGAACATTTTTGTAGAATTATTTTTTTCAAAAGACCAAAATTCGATTTTATAAAGATTTTATTCTAAAATCTGGGCGTTTTCACTACTGTAATTCATGCGCCACCAGTGCCGCTAGACCAATAGGAACGCTCATATCTCATGCCGATTTTTTGGTCAGGGTACCGTCTTAACTTGGAACTGACGGATTGTGAAGGCGTGTACATTCGGGCGCGGGCGGTGCCGCTGGCGCTGCGCGCGCGCGTCGAGCATGATCTCGCGCGACTCGAACGCGACGGTACCATTTATAAAGTAGATCATTCTTATTTTGGAACAAAATACAAAAGATATTTATTTCAACTGGGCCACCAAGCGGCACTTTTGAATGTCACAATTTAAATTTAAATGGAATACAAGTTGATTCTACCGTGCATTCGGAAAGTAGCTAGTTATGGAGAAGAATGCACAAGAAACTCCATACTTTTTAAATTTACATGGAATAAAAGTTGATTCTACCGTGCATTCGGAAAGTAGCTTGTTATGGAGAAGAATGCACAAGAAACTCCATACTTACTCTTATTCGAACTCGAACTCCTATAGTACCCGTTATTAAAACGAATGGAGAGCTTAGGCTGTGCGGTGACTATAAAAGAAAAAAGTCATTTTGACAATGACAGTATGCGAAGAATGACATTTTGACAATGACAGTATGCGCAGAATGTCATTTTGACAATGACATTTGTTTGACGTGTCATCTTAATATCTGCGTCAATACAAACAACACTAATTCAATTGCAATAGAGAAGCAATCAATTAAT
Organism: Orthosia gothica; assembly: GCA_949775005.1. Taxonomy (NCBI): domain Eukaryota; kingdom Metazoa; phylum Arthropoda; class Insecta; order Lepidoptera; family Noctuidae; genus Orthosia; species Orthosia gothica. The sequence goes on along the minus strand of OX459046.1, from coordinate 703,952 downwards.
GTCCGTAGTAGTAAAACAATCACTAAAAACTCCGAAACATATCCAATTCAAAGTCAAAGCAAAGAATGACTCAAAGAAGTCACTTCTCAAAACTGTCAAAGTCGTCAGACGTCATGTCAAACACAACCGTCATGGCTGCCCTAAAAATAGGGTTATCTAATTAAAAAACTATAAATGATCATTTTTGTTACTCCTGTACCCTTCTTCAAATTAATTTGTTAGTATTTGTATGGAATTTCCCTATTTTTTTCCTATTTATCTATGTAGTGTACATAGTGATGGCCCAAAATCGAACATCTCCATTCGTTGGATTTGTCTCCGCCCCGAATAGCAGAATACATCTTAAAAACGTAGGGTAACGAAGTAACCTTGTACGGACGTAATTTTTATTTGTTTCCTTGTTGTCTTAGGAACTTAGTGAAAGTAATTTTGAATTTTCGTATCTAATATTTTTTTCAGGGTAAAACAAAAAGAGTACAAAAAATAAGAAGCTTAGGGCCGGTTTCTGAAGTCGACGTCCGTCAAAAACCTTCTGGTGACAAGTAAAATTTCACAATTTCAAAACCCCCGACACATTTATCTTGCGAAAACACCCCGATTCAAACAGTAAAATGCCCATAACTTTGGAACGGCTGAACCGATTTTATTCAAACATAGCTAAGAACACTCTCGACAAAATTACCTTTCAAACAAAAAAAAACTAAATCGAAATCGGTTCACCCGTTTAAGCGCTATGATGCCACAGACAGACACACAGATACACAGCAACACACGTGAAACTTATAACACCCCTCTTTTTCCGGCGGGGGTTAAAAATGGATAGGAGATGACTTTTAAACTACTAGATTTCGCCCGCGACTACGTCCGCGTGAATTTCGGTCATCGCGGTTGCAAGTGGATTAAAAGTAGCTTACCTATATCCTTTCTTGGGGCTCAAGCTTAGTCTGTACTAGTACATTTAATCGAAATTGGTTCAGTAATTTAGCCGGGAAAGCTGTTACTTTCGTATTTGTAAGTGAAAGTATGGATGTATAGACAAATATGCGATGACAAATTACTATTCAAATAATTTTTAAATAAAGATTTCCAAATGATCGAACACGTAAAGAGGTTTGGAGTCGTATTATTAGGGAACAACGAAAGGAGTCTTATTTCAAGCCTCATAAATCACAAGAGTATGCTCTGCTCATTTTTATGACATAGATGTTGATATTTCAAATTTCTACCTATAACGCAATGCAATTGACTTTATACTGACTGTGCTAAAATGCGAAAAATTTATACGTGTATATACAAGACACGTAGACGACCTACGCATCGCGGCACTCACGTAGTTCCTATGAGTTATCATAGATGTCGCTAGTTTGCTAGTAATAAGGTTTCTATAAAATGTTCAAAATCTTCCTTTCGAAATAATTGTTACAAACATCATCTATTCCGTATAAGATTATTGGTGGGGGCTTGCTTGATTTTTTCGTGTATTCCCGTTCGTCCCACCGACTTCGTCCCCCTGGTGGGACGAACGGAAATTCGTTATAATTTTTCCCGATCGTCCCACTAATATTGTTGGTGGGACGAACGGGAATAATTTATTAATTATTATTTTAGTCCGGTTGGTCCCACCAAATAATTTCAGATTGGTTGTTTTAATGGTAAAAAAAACAAAGTTTAAAATAATAATCAGTAATTTATTAAGGAATAAAAATCACAGTTAATAATAAGGTAATAATATATCTATAATAAAATAGAATAAAAACATGGTACATTATTAGCATAAATTAATAAGACATGAGTCAAAATAATACTAACTATGTAGGCTATCAGAAATATACTTACATCAGTAGTTTTACCACAGAATTCGTGTAGAACATATATTATTACATTAACACCAGTGCAGTTTCATTGTTTTGTCAACACTAACCCGACCGGTCTAATTTAAGGATACTGGGAGAGAATGTTGGGTTTACGCTAATAACACAATGTTATCGGCAGTCTTTTGATATCGGCACTCTTTTGTTATCTAGCGGCATCGCCGGAGCATTCCACCAGAGCCATGTAATATCACGACAAAGAACAATGGCAGGTGCCCATACATTTTTTTAGCTGAGATTAAATTCCTACGTCTTTAAATGAAAAATATCTGGTTTAACTCAGGGTGATGCTCTGAATTAGTTTGTGCAAGAATTTTTGTTCGAGAATGTAGAGAATAATAGATATTCAGTCATAAACTTTTGTAGGTTATGTCAGGGTAACTTTTAATAATGTGTTTAATAGGTAATATTATTCAATTTCGTGGAAGTAAAAGGGGAATATCGCATTAGCATTTCCCTTACCTAGTTATTTCAGCATGAAATGTATAATATACTCTTTGGAAAGAGTATATTTATTTAAACTAAGCGACTTTGACGTTTATCAAAAGGTCGTCGTCCTCGTCAACAACCAAGCTATATTTTTTAAACTTGGATACTAGTCTTTTTGCCAATCATTAATTAAAAGTAATTCATTTATTTCTACTACACTACAATATTCTTACCTACCTGCGAGGAACATCTATACTTAGTCATAAACTGTATTGTTAACTCATTTACTGCAATAAATACATTAATTATATTATTAATTAATATAGTTACTACTTGTCACTTAGCAAATAAAATATATAATGGCAACACTAAGCTAGAGAAATTAAACAAAAAATCAAATAACTTTTTATTTATTATGTTTGTTTTTATCCGTTTTGAACCAGCCCAATAATATATTTAAAAAATGTAGATAATTAATAGAAAGTCTTTCGTATATAACTCACTTTCAGACGCTCAAATTAAAGTCAGCTAAATTCTCGCCATTGTTCTTTGAAAGTAAACTACGAAACAAAGATTAAACATTTTACGCACAAAAATATTTAGTGGGACGAATGGCACTAATCTAAGAACATATGCCCATTCGTCCCCCTAAAAGCCGTAGTGGGACGATCGGGAACAAATTTAATATTATTTTTGTAAATTCCCGTTCGTCCCACCAGGGGGACGAAATCGGTGGGACGAACGGGAATACACGGATTTTTTCACAGTCGATGTATGATCTTCTTTTTTTAAACTAATTTTATTTCTTTTCTTATAATATTATTAATTATTCTTTTCTTAAACTTACACAATTAGGCTGCAGGTTGCTATAAATTCCAAATGAAAAAACCCAGGAACTATCTAGTTAAGAAAGAAAATAAACTTATAACAATGGCTGGCTATGAATACATTGTATATTTCTTGCTGAAATCATACATAACCACGAATAAATAGGTATTTATTTTGTGTCGTAATCACAATCATGGTAGCATACTCTCGTGTCGCTGTACACGACGACAGGTATACAAGCACGGCCAATGTAAGGGGCCCCTTCCACGAGCGAGAAAATCGCGGCCATATTATCGCCCGTGCCACGTATTTCTTTACACACTCTTAGGGGCCGCTTCCCCGATAGGGAGAATCGCGGCCGTATTATCGCCCGTGCCACGTATTTCTTTACACACTCTTAGGGGCCGCTTCCCCGATAGGGAGAATCGCGGCCGTATTATCGCCCGTGCCACGTATTTATTTACACACTCTTAGGGGCCGCTTCCCCGATAGGGAGAATCGCGGCCGTATTATCGCCCGTGCCACGTATTTCTTTACACACTCTTAGGGGCCGCTTCCCCGATAGGGAGAATCGCGGCCGTATTATCGCCCGTGCCACGTATTTCTTTACACACTCTTAGGGGCCGCTTCCCCGATAGGGAGAATCGCGGCCGTATTATCGCCCGTGCCACGTATTTCTATAAACTCTCTTAAGGGCCATCTCCATGAGCGAGAGGTCCCTAAACTGAGGTGTATAATGTACTTTGATGTCGACAGATAGTGAGCGTGGTGTCGTCAGTGCTGTTCCTGGGCTGGAGCGAGTGCGCGCGCGCGCCGCGCTTGGCGCCCAGCGCGGCGGGTGCGGCGCTGGCCAGCGGCGCCGCCTGCGCGCTGCTATTCGGCGGCGCGGTGCTGGGCCTGCCTCTCCGCGCGCCGCAGTCCTACCTGCTCACGGTTAGTACATCTACAGCGGCGCCGCCTGCGCGCTGCTGTTCGGCGGCGCGGTGCTGGGCCTGCCGCTCCGTGCGCCGCAGTCCTACCTGCTCACGGTTAGTACATCTACAGCGGCGCCGCCTGCGCGCTGCTGTTCGGCGGCGCGGTGCTGGGCCTGCCGCTCCGTGCGCCGCAGTCCTACCTGCTCACGGTTAGTACATCTACAGCGGCGCCGCCTGCGCGCTGCTGTTCGGCGGCGCGGTGCTGGGCCTGCCGCTCCGTGCGCCGCAGTCCTACCTGCTCACGGTTAGTACATCTACAGCGGCGCCGCCTGCGCGCTGCTGTTCGGCGGCGCGGTGCTGGGCCTGCCGCTCCGTGCGCCGCAGTCCTACCTGCTCACGGTTAGTACATCTACAGCGGCGCCGCCTGCGCGCTGCTGTTCGGCGGCGCGGTGCTGGGCCTGCCGCTCCGTGCGCCGCAGTCCTACCTGCTCACGGTTAGTACATCTACAGCGGCGCCGCCTGCGCGCTGCTGTTCGGCGGCGCGGTGCTGGGCCTGCCGCTCCGCGCGCCGCAGTCCTACCTGCTCACGGTTAGTACATCTATAGGGGCGCAGTTTCAGCTGCAGGCCGACCATTTGACTGAATGCTTGCCTCATGAAGCTGTACGGTCTGGTACTGGTGACTAGGCGCATTCTCGCATCGCGAGCGCACCGCGCAACTGCCCCAGGCAGTCTAGTCCAATACAAGTGATCAGCTGTGTCGTTGTGTGCAGGACATCATAGTGTCGACGGTGACGGGGTTGCTGCTGCTGCTGACGGCCGTGCTCAGCATCACGGTGTGCGAGTTCTACAGCCTCGTCAGCTACTTGCATGGGGTGAGTGCTATATTTATTTATTTAATACTAGGAGAACCAACAGCTATATCATATGGATGTCATTTTACGAAGTGTGAGCGAGATAAGAAATCGAAATTTTACGTAATTTAAGAGCAAAGTTATGATAGTGACTCAACCTTTTTACTTTAAGTCAGGACCAGATTTCTCATCTTAGAAAAAAAAAACAAATTATCAGATTTTTTTTTTTTTTATTACAATAAATGTTCAAACTGCCTTCCTTCGACGGCAATGCAAGCACGACATCTTCTTAAAAAAGATCTGGTTATTTTCCGGGCAAATCTGGTTATCTTCCATTATTCTTTCCCGCAGCTCGGCTAAATTCTCTATTGTTTTTGAGTACACTTTCTCTTTTACCGCTCCCCAGTAAAAAAAATCTAGGGGATTTAAATCAGGCGAACGGGGTGGCCACAAGATTGTCCCACCGCGCCCTATCCACCTGAGCGGGTATTCTTCATCAAGATGTTCTCTTACTAAACGGGCATAATGCGCTGGGCAGCCATCTTGCTGGAACCACATTTCCCTGTAAACGTTCAGTGGCACGTCTTCTAATAAATCTGGTAAAGTATTTTGAAGAAAATCCAAATAAACTGCGCCATTCAAAATCTCTGGCAGCTCAAAAAGTCCAATTATTCTGCCATTTAGTATCCCGGTCCACATGTTTACTTTAAATCGATACTGTGACTTATCTTGCCTCATCAAATTTGGATTTTCTACATGCCACTCGTGCAAATTGTGCAAATTCATGTAGCCATCTTTTTTAAATGTTGACTCATCGGTCCATAAAATCTTCTCTAAGAATCGAGGGTCTTCTCTGTGCCTTTCTAGCATCCTTTGGCAAAACGCAACTCTGGGAGCGTAATCCCGTGGCAGTAATGATTGTACTCGCTGTACATGATACGGGTGGAACTCGTTCTTTTTTAAGATTCGGTGGGCGGTACTCTTAGATACACCTGTGCTTGTTTCGATTCCACGTACAGAAGCACTTGGGTCTTCTTGGACTGCTTGTAGTACGACGTCTTCGTACGGATTACGATGTCTTCCTTCACCATGTACTTGGTTAGGGAATCGTCCCTCTGATAGTGAACGGTGCACATTAATAAAAACTCGATGATCTGGGTGACGATTGTTCGGGTACCTCTCACGATAAAGTCTAGCGGCTGCATTGGCATTGCATCTGCATTCCCCATAAACGAGGTGCATGTTCGCATATTCCAATGCAGTGTACACAGCCATGGTAGTACTACACAATCACAGGATCAGCAACAGTCCAGAGTAAAGCACAGGTCGTCAGAAAGAGGAATTAAACAGTCCAAATCACAAGCAATTAAGTCCAGAAAACAACGCAAAAAGTGGTAAGTACGGAATCAACATGAACGAATACGGAGATGCGCAGTAAACAAAGCAGCGTAACGTACTGATTTGTAATTGTGTGTGCGTCTGCGCTTACAAAACAGAACAATAACTACTGCTGTCTCATTCGCACTCATCGGTAAATTGTATCTCCGTTTCATGATAAAGGTTGTGTCACTGATAAAGGTGGCGTCACTCTCTGTCTCGCTCACACTTCGTAAAATGACTCTCTCCGTCTCTATTGAACTAGAAACGGAGTTTAGCAAAGCTTTAGGTAAGCTAAAGTCATTTTAAGGAAATATGGACATTTTGTGTAAAAACTGAGACTATTTACAAAAAAAAACTTGACCAATTATTGAAAACGTAATCTAGCAAGTGTTACACCATTTTTGAATCCTTATTAAATGCGCCAATTTTTCATGTTACTTGCCAAACTAGCGTAGTACATTTTTTTTTCAGTACAGTCAGTTAAAGTTGGGCGAAATAGTAAATTTGAATAATTTGGTTTTGAAAAAGTTTAATTTTCTTCCAAGTAGGAGGAGTTGGCTTTGAATTTTAGGCAAAAATCTACACAAGCATTATTCAAGATTACATAATAATAAAAAAATTAGATAAATTATGGGATTTGTAGCAATTGGAGTACAGGGATTGCTTTTTTAAGTAAATTATTAAAGTGACCATACATTTTTAAAAACATGAGATAGATTTTTTTTCGTATTTTTCTGAGAACTGTTATAACTTGGTCTATCACCCATTTACGGCTTGACGTCGATTTCTGGGACACCCTGTATATATATAATTCATTATCGTCTTGCTCTCTTTGTCCCAATTTATTTGGAATAATTAGGGACTGGATACAAATGATGGGGTCTGTACTTCACAGATTGTTTTCTTTGTCTTATGAAGATAGGTTAAGTCTCAGTCATGTTTGCCCTCTTTTCTTTTGTGGGAGTCAGCACACACTGTGAGAGATTAAGCTATAATAATATTTCACAAACCGCAGAGAACTCACCTGAGTTCTCTGTGGAGAACTCAGGTGAGTTCTCCACAGTTTTGTTGGTTAACAAAACACCCAGAATGTATAATGGCCACTGTACACTCTCGCGCGAGAGCCCGCGGGGATGATGTACATTGCTTTCAGTACTGAGTTCAATCATGAAGTATTTTGATTAAAACTCAATGTATGTTACCTCGGTTTCTGGCACGAGAGTGTACAGCTGTCATAAAAACAAATTGCTCAACCATCCTACTCATAACAAGCAATATGGTTTCATAACTCATCAGAAAATATAGAAATTCATACTATGGATTGCAGCCACTAGCTGTGCTGAACGCCGGCATGGTGATAGCAAGTGCCGTGGTCACGTATGTGGGCGTGATGCGGCTGTGGGACGCCGCGCAGAGCCCGCGCCCCGCGCGCGCCGAGCACGACGTGTGACCTGCACTACTATACCACCTGACACCAGCCACTATATTCAGCAAGTGCCATCACATCACACATACTTAAAGTAAAATTAGTCAATCAATCTGCCTTACCCCAAGTATGTTAGGGTCGGCTTCCGATCTAAGTAATAGTTTAAGTAAAATAAGTTATTAATAAATTATCTGTATTCATAACAATTATTGCACTTGATATAATATTAACAACAAATATTTTGTACATCCAACACCATTTGTAAACATTTCATGCCTAACCTAACAATTACCTTTACAATATAAATACAAGCAGCTCCTCATCTGCTAACTACTCTGTGCACTTGTGAAGTAGCTCTGTACTGACTCCACCAGATTGTCTGCCTTAGGTCGCGCCGCTACTCCAGCAACCTCAACGCCAAGGTTCTCAATCTTGTGTGCTGTTGAGTTCCCAATAGCAAAGTGTGGCAGTTCCGAGAGACTGTTGCTGAAAGTCTGTAGCTGCCGGTGTATGTACTCACACCCAGAGGGACTGAAGAATACCATGCAACAAGGATTCTCAGAGTCATTGAGCTCCATCAGATCTGTCTTCAAGTTTTCATTTTCTTTAGTTTCATACACTGTCAAAGCATCTACTGTGATATTTGAGGATTGTAGAATAGTAGGCAACGTCTCAGATCTCAAACTGCCACATGGAAATAAAAATTTTGACTCTGAAGGGTTTTCTTTGATTATAATTCTTGCAAGAGATTCAGCATTTCCTGATGACATGCCTACTGCTTCTAGGCCTAGCAGTAGTTTGATTTTGTGACAGCTTGCATCACCCACAGTGTAAACTTTCTTTGTGTTCCATATCACGAACCTTGCGGGGTCCCAGCACTTGGAGACAGCTTCGATAGCTCTGGGGCTGGTGAGTATGATGCCAGTGTAGTCTTGGAGCAGATTCTCCGAGAGTTGTTGCTTGTTCATGAACTCGAACTGCAGCGGCTCGACGAAAACCGTCCTGTAGTTAATGTTGAGGAAAGCTTTTACGTAATCTTCGGACTCGCTCTTGAATAATACAACTTTCTTCATGATAGCGAGATTCACATCCACAAACTCCTAGGTTTGTCTTTTACCTCCACATAACAGCTGGCCCTGAAATGGAAGTAACAGACTTTGAATATTAAATACTTAAGTTCATGCAGAAACGCAGAACCAGTATGAAAGTAGGTGAAGTAAATAAATTATGAAAAGATCGAAAGAAGTACCAAGCTGTTTAGGCATTATTAATAAATATAACATGCCTTTGTTTTTAACACTTGTAAAACGCCCAACAACAATTTAAGTAGTTTCAAAGATTACTTGGGTAGTTAGTTTTCTCAAATGTAGGTAATGTAGATGTAATTATCAGTTTTCAACTTTTCAAAACTTGATTACTTTTTTACTACGAAAACTGTCAACGTAACAAATGTTATGTCATTCATAAATGTTTGTTGCGTTCCATTTCCATGCCATAGTTAAGGTAGAAACATACTATTGAAACCCGACCAGACGGCACGCGACGCCACCCGACGCGAACCGTGCACATATACAACACCCCACGTGATGCTACAACACGCTTCGTTAGTAGGGTTGCCATCCGTCCGGTTTTCCCCGGATTTGTCCTAGTTTAGAAGGCGTCCGGGCGGGGTTTTATTTGAAGTCCGGACTCTTCAAATCACCAACAGCAATTTTCACCGTATTCACCGTCATTTACTGACCGATTCTGAAAATATTTTTTTGTTTGGAAGGTTATGTACCCGAATTGGTCCCATTTAAATTTGGTGAAGATCTCATGAAGAAATTCGGTACTCTTCAAAATATTACAGCAAATCAACCGGGATTGCATGTCTGTTTATTGTACACTAGCTTCTGCCAGCGGCTTCGCCCACGTCAACAGTGTTTTATCACCCAAGGGAACATTAAACCGGGATAAAAAGTAGCCTATGTGCTATGCCTGACTATAATCCATCTGTCTGCTAAATTTCATCTAGATCCGTTAAGCCGTTCTGGCGTGATTCTGTAACAAACATACATCCAAAAGAAGTAAGATTACCTACTATAGAAATTGACCACTAGCTGTGCCGTACCGTAATGTGGCACATAAAAGTGAAAAACTAAGACTTTTACAAAAAATACAACCGATTAAAAAATCTTCAATTTCTCTTGAAATCTCAAAATCTTCAAACCAATTAAAAACACATCAAAGTGAAAAATAACTTCAGATTTTGGAAGTCGGCTTCAAAAAAAGATGAAACGAAACCATAAACACCAACTTCCTTGTACAAAAACTTTTTGTACAAAAAAAAACTACATTTAGTTTAAAAAAACATGAAATTAAATCTGTTTAAATGTCCGGGTTGTAAGCTTCAAAAACCGGTATTTTCACGCTCCTTGTCCTGGTTGGCAGATTTTAGAAGTGGCAACCCTACGTTACTAATTAGTGTCATAGCTTCGTTTCTAGTATTATTTCTAATACTATGATCACTTTATTGGCCTGAACTCATACCATTTAATACTGAGAACCGTTTTACTATTTCTATTAATTGTTCATACGACATTTTAAATAGAAACATATAAAAAATATCTTCTAGCCAGGAATGCTCTTAACTGACTGGCACGTGGCGTCGGGTGTTAACTAGAAACACACTGCGTGCGAAGCGTCGGGTGGCGTGTGTGCCCCCTCTCCCGGCATCACGGCGATCTGGACCGACTGGGTGTTACAGCGTGATTGCGTGTGGTCACATGGCGGTATTTTTAATTTTGCACGCGTGGGGTCTCGTCGGGTTTCAATAGTATGTTTCCACCTTTTAAGTCATTGAGAACTCTGGCTTTTTAGTACTGTCTAGAGGATATTTTTTTATATGCAAGCTCAGGCTGATTACAACATTTTATTTATAAATCTATAAGTAAAAGTTATCTAAATTCAGGAATTATTAAATACATTTAACAAAATAGCCATATCCATAATTTAACTATTTCATGTTTCTATTGCTCAAAAACTTTTTAACAAAAAAAAAAATACCGACTTCCAAAAAAACCACTGCAAAGTGAAAAATAACTTTCTTTTCCGAAGTCGGTTTCTTTGGTACCTATTGTTTTACGTGTTTTGACACCGACTTCGGAAAAGAAAGTAATTTTTCACTTTGCAGTGTTTTTTTTTGGAAGTCGGTTTGTTTTTTTGCTATAAAGTTTTTTATTTATCTCTTTTTAGTTTTTATAGGTACCTCCGATTGCCATAAAAATCATATATACTGCCGTGGTATAACTAAAATTCCGTTATCCAACATCGACGATTTTTAACTTTTGAGGCTATATTAATGAGAACAAAATATTTATCAATCTGTGTATGCGAATTTCCAAAACTATTCAAGGTATTGAAAATTCGCATCATCATCATCATCATCATCCACAGCCCGACTTCGCCCACTGCTGAGCATAGGCCTCTCGCTTCTCGTACCAATCACCACGTAAAAAATAAAATTCGCATAATCGATATTTTTTGTTTCTCAAAAAAATCGCATTTCGCATCAAAAATGTCGGATAACGGCATTTTAGTTATACCACGGCAGTATAGCCAATGTACATCTCATGAAGATTCCAATAAGCCCAAACACGACTAGGATACATTGTTTTATTTCGGTGTTCCAGTGCATATCTGCCGGATTCATCATCAGATCTGTTCGATGGTACCATTTTCATCATACTATTTATTTATAGGTATTTGCTTTATCATAGTCGTTTAACTATTCAAGATATCTAATACCCGTGACATGCTTAGCATTAAGGAGTTCCATTGGCCATCTGTGGTCTTCTTCACCAGTTTCACTTCTCCAAATGATACTTTCTGAGTGCAAATGATTGCATTGTTGATGAAAATACCAAAATCGCTATATGTATGCCTATTATATTTGAGGAGTTCCCTCGATTTCTCCAATATCCCATCATCAGATCCTGACCTGATGACTGTGGGACCAACTAGGAAGTATACCCTTTCAAACAAAAGAAGAATTTTCCAAATTGGTCCAGGCGTCTTTGAGTTATCGGGGAACATACATAAAAAAAAAAGTTTTCGACGAATTGAGAACTCCTCCTTTTTTTGCAGTCGGTTAAAAATGAAACAAAAACAGAAAAAAATACTTACCTGTGCCTGTCTTGTCTGACAAAATAGTGACAAGAGACATTACCTACATCATGGACTTATAGATACATGATGTAGGTTACAGATATATGTGTAAAATAGACCGAACATATTTATGACGCAACTTTATTATCAGTCCTATTCACTTTCGCAATAACAGATAACATATAAACCAAAAAAAAAAATGCATATATACTAAATATCATAAATGGAAAAGGAACTCTGTCTGTCTGTTATCTTTTCACGGTTAAACCGCTGAACAAATTTAGATGAAATTTCGTATGGAGATATGTAGTTTGAAACCCGGAAGAGGACATAGGCTACTTCTTTTAGCATTAAACACGAAGGGAAGGAATGGGAGGCGGGGTGTTACTTATATTTGAAACGGTAACCGAACACTTTTCCGATTTTTTTTTGTTCGAATTTTATTATTATAATTTCCTTTATTCATTACATTTCTTATCTTGTACATTTTTAAATATTTTTTATAAAATAAATTAAAAAACAAAAACATTTAAAAATATAGAAAATAGAGGCCCACCGGTATCGGGAACAGGGTCCAAGCTACCGGCGGTCAGGGCTCCAGAGAGAGGGACCTCCTAACAATACGAGCCGTGTCCAGCAATACTGCTTTCTGGATCAGGACCTTGACCCAGCCGCCTATCGAGAGCCTCCTAAGATGTTGGTCGAGGCTCGTGGCTATTAAGCCATTGGCCGACACGGCAATCGGTACAATGATCGCTGAGTCCACATCCCAAATGTTGACAACCTCGCGAGCCAAGTCAAGATACTTGATTTGCTTATCTTTCTCGGCTTTCACGAGGTTCCCGTCATGAGGAACGGTAATGTCAACCATCATTGCACGCCTCTCGATTCGGTCCACCACCACTATATCAGGTTTATTGGCTACAATAGTTCTGTCAGTGATGATGGACCGATCCCAGTACAATGTGATATTGCCATTCTCGAGAACTGGGTCGGGCACATACCTGTAGTACGGCACCTCCGATGCCACAAGAGTGTATTTCAGAGCAAGTTGCTAAAGGATAATCCTGGCTACAAGGTTGTGCCTATGCAAGTACTCTTCGTTAGCTAGACGAGAACAACCAGAGATAATGTGGCGGATCGATTCACCCGGCGGATGACATGCCCGACAGATGTCAACCGTGCCATCCTTCACAATAAATCTCCGGTAGTTATATGTCATGATAACTTTGTCCATAATTTCACAGACAAAACCTTCGGTTTCCACAAAGAGGTCACCGAAACGTAGCCAGGCTACGGACGCTGATAGGTCTACATCGGACCCATGTAGGGCCCGGAAAAAGCGTCCGTGAAGCTCCTTACTTTGCCATACCTCCCTGCGGTCGTTAGTGTCAAGCACTACAGGCCTGCGCCAGTTCTCATTCGCCAAGGAGAGCGGGGTGAGTCCCTTGTCCACTGCTACTACATCTCGACGCATACCCACGTCTGTGTTTAGAAAATATTTCCTGAGATTGCATATCTCGCGGTTGTGGAGGTTTTTGGCATTTAAAAAGCCTCGGCCTCCACACTTCCGTGGGATATACAATCTCATGACCGACGATCGTGGGTGATGCATTCGATATGCAGTCAGCAGTGTGCGGACCCGCCAATCCAGGGCGTCAAGTTCCGTTTGAGTCCATTTGAGTATGCTGAAAGAGTACATCAATACCGGCATGACCCAACCGTTGAAGGCGCGCACCTTGTTTCCGCCCGAAAGAAGGCTATTGAATACCTTCTTCAGGCGGCCAAAGAAGCGTTCCCTCAACGATTGCTTCATGTCAGTAGTGCTGATACCTAACGCTTCCGACATACCCAAATACTTATAGGTTTCGTTTGGAGAGAGGGATCTCAGGTTTATGGAATCCGCGAGTTGAATTCCCACGGATTCCACAAACTCTCCTCGCTTTACATGCATGACCGCACATTTGTCCACACCAAACTCCATCCTGATGGCGCTACTAAAAGTTTCAGTTACCTTCAGTAGCTCCATCAGCTGAAGATTGCTGGAGGCAAAGAGCTTCAGGTCATCCATGATAGCGCTGGTAAATGAAACTAGCAGCAGAGACGAAATCAACACGTCAAAAAGGCAGATGACATAACGGAAACACGAATTATGTATTGTTATTGTAAAGATTTGTTTTTATTTGAGTAATATTTTAAAGTCAAAAATGGAAGGTAGATTCACCGACTGTTAGTTTATTTCAATAAAATAATTGGTAACTATATTCGTTCAAAATATTTGTAAAAAGTATTATTAATTACTAAACAAATAATGTACACAATTACTGTATTTTTACAAACCTAAATCTATAATTAATTGATAAACGAATGTCACCGGATGTTGTTGCTGTGTGACGTCTTGTCATTTGTTTAAACGTATAAATAGGCTGGTTCTAGTCGAAAGAACTCAGTATTGAATTGTATTGAACTGTGCACATGTCATTATAAAATTAAGTTGTGAGACTTACTGTTGGTGTGAGTAATAAAAAGTGTATACAAGATGTCTGATCGTTATCATTTGAGAATCCTGAGTACGCCCGCTCTTACATCAGAAGAAAGGGATCAACCCGAGCCTCAACTGGACCCATCAACACAGTCGCCTTGCCTAGCCTACCGACCACTCGACCAGGACATTCGGATGAGCTGAATTTACTTCGTTGCCAGATCAAGTTGCAGAAAAGGATGTTTTCAAAAACAAAACACCAATACCCACAAGCTAAGTAAAATTTATTTACCTAATTATGATCTTGACCAGCATAAAATAACAATTGAGTGAACAAGTTACCTGTCTATCCACCGTGCGAGGTAGTTCAGTCTATTGCTAGGATGAAGGGATTTTCATGCTTGCTAAGACGCGCCAAGCAATTGGTAGACACTAATGCTCATTCTTTTGCACTCGTAGCACAATATTAAGTAGCTAAACTAGATATTATATTGTGTATTGGAATTGTGTGTGTATTGAATAGACTTCAAATCAAGCTAAATCTTTTTTTGAATATGGTACCAAGTCATAAAGTTTACTTTCAAGTATTTTTCCTAATGCTCCAGTGGCATAAAATCATAGTTTTACCAAGCTGAACCCCTCGGGTCAAGCATCAAGAACACAAAACAAACATGATTTGCGCGAAACTTTGACTTTGGATATCAAAATACTTCATTAGATGCCACTAAATATGATACACATACAAATAAAACTTTCGGTTATGCCCATTATTTTCATATCCCTTAATAGAGGAGCTCGTGGCTAAATAATAACTTAAGTTAAGCAACGCTTGACGATGTCGGTCCGTGGATGTGTGACCATTTCAACATACCGAGTTTCCTTCGTGCCTCGGAAAGCACGTTAAGCCGTTGGTCCCGGCTGTCATTTGAAGATCTTTGACAGTCTTTACGGGTAGTCCGAAGCTTGAGATCTGACACCAGTCTTGCCAAAGGGTACTGTGTTACCCAGTTACTGAGTTGTGGAGGTCAGATAGGCAGATTGATTGGTTTAGGTTACTACACTGGAGCACAGGTTAATTTCCATCAAAGCTGTGTATGGTTAAGATAACCGTGTGAACATTATACTCTCGTAATATTTTTCATGTTTCAGATACCATATTGTGTCGCAGCCTGAAGCTTCTGCTGAAGGCTAGCGATTCAGATGCTGAGCGCGAAGGTTGACGTGTCAACATCTGAGAGGTTAAGAAGAACAGCATGCAAGCAGTTCGCTGGTCTTAGCCGAACGGTACGAACGTGCGCAAGTTTGGAATGGAATACTCGGTGAGTCGCTTCCATTTTATTTTGATAGTGAAGTCGAATATTCTCTAGTGATGAGATGCTATTTCGAGTTTTAAGTGTTCATGTTGGAACACTGAATTGGTTGGTAGTGGTTATACCTAGCACTATCACTAGGTAATTAAGACACACCTGGTAAAAAGCAAGTAGCTAATAAGTTATCTATTGGGTTGTTAGTACTTTCCTAGTTTCAACATTTGGTTCAGTACGAACTTTAGGATGAGATATCCCATAAGAAGGAGATGAAATATCCAAAATGACTGAATAACTAGTCGTTTTCAGTGGCAAAGCGAGTTAGTAATGTCGTTGGGCTATCGTAATTGTATCGAGTTAGTAACGGTACTGGTCATTTGCGTGTATTCAGGACGGATCTTGTTGCGTAACGATGTACAACCACCGTCTTCAGATCTGAATTCACTTGCTTACTTTCAAAGTAATATTATGATAACAGTAGATCACGCGATTGTTTTTCTTACATGAAAACTGAGTTAGTGACCGACAGTACCAGGCCCCTCAGAAAGTATTGCGAAAAAAAGTTTTTATATATGGGAGACTGGCCAGTTATAATGTTTTTCGAAAATATGATTATTTATAAGTAAAAATAAGTAAGTTCCAATTTCAAAATTTCCCTCCACATTTTTTGCGAGTTAATTCAAAGTATTGTGTCTCACTGAAATATGGATCTGCGCCGGGAACATTTTAGAGCTATGATTTTATACGATTTCAAGTGTCGCCTGAAACCGGATGAATCGTACGATAGACTTCAAATGGCATTCATGGATGAAGGCCCTTCCAAGGCAACCGTGTATCGTTGGTATAACGAATTCAAGCGCGGTCGACCAACTTTGGGGGATGACGAAAGAAGCGGTCGCCCTTTGACGGCTGTTACCGAAGAAAACGTGCTAGCAGTGAAAAATTTAATCCAAGACAATAGGCGAATTACATATCAGGAGATTCAACACATATTGAAGATTGGATCGGGAAGCGTTCACGAGATTCTACACAGCCATCTTCGCGTGAGGAGGATAGTATCACGCTGGGTGCCGCACAACCTCACCGATGCTCAGAAGCAGGCCCGGGTGGAATGGTGCCGTGATATGCTTAACAAATTTGAAGCAGGCTCGTCTCGGCGTGTTTACGACATCGTTACAGGTGATGAGTCCTGGATTTATCAATACGACCCAGAAACCAAGCGCCAGTCGACTGTTTGGGTGTTTCAAAATGAGCCAACGCCTACCAAAGTGAAGCGATCTAGAAGCGGGGGTAAGATTTTGATCGCTAGCTTTTTTAATTTGACTGGCCACTTGGTATCAATTCCCTTACGGGATCAAAGAAGCATTAATGCCGAATGGTATACTACCAAATGTTTGCCAGAAGTTTTCTCTGTTATAAGCAACAAGCGACCAAACACAGGGCTCCGCGGGCTACTGCTCCACCACGACAATGCACCTGCGCACACCGCACTCAAAACGAGGGACTTCCTGGACAGCACGCCAGTCAAACTCCTGGGTCACCCTCCTTACAGCCCTGATCTAGCACCGTGTGACTTCTTTTTATTCCCAAAAATAAAAAATCAGCTCAAAGGGATACAATTTTCGTCGCCGGAAGATGCGCTGGCTGCGTTCGAGCGGCTGTAAACGAGGTGTCTGCGGCGGACTGGAAAAAGTGTTTTGAAAACTGGTTTAGGCGCATGAATCTTTGTATAGAGGCTGGTGGAAAGTACTTTGAAAAGATTTAATAAAAATATATGTACGTATAGAACAATTTTTTTTTAGTTTCGCAAAACTTTCTGAGTGTCCCACGTAAAGGGTTACTGTTGATAATCTGATATTTATGATATTGATCAGAGTTAATTCGTGAAGCTCCTTAATAGTATCAGGGTTAGTTGTTTCCCTTTTATAAGCCATCAGTATGTTCCAAAATCTTTAAGTAGAAAACGCGAATCATGTTGGAAGGATACCCGATCGCCAAGTTCTTTGAGAATTAGACGTCATAGTTGATGACTGTGGTAGTGAAACCGAATCTGATTAACATGTCTACTCATAAGATCAATTCTGGACCGCACCTCATGCGTACCATGTGGCGATGGGTTTTTTTAAAGTGGGTTTATGAGTTGAGTATGCATTGCCTTTACTTTGTTTAGTTTAACTTGTTGATCGTCGGACCATTTTCTAATGAATAGTGTTGTGCGGGAAACTTTAGTACGAAAACTGAAGAGGCCCGGTATTAAGTCCGCGATAGGTGATTATGACAGGATAGTGATCGTTATACACCGAAAGCTTTAAATAGATACGCTTAAACCTACAAGTATGGACACGGTAGGTTAAGGAAGATGCCAGCGGGTCATGTACCAGTCGATGTTGATGTTAAAAGGATTTTAATGATGATGAGCAAGCTCAAAATGTCGAGTAATTGAGTCTATCAGCCGTATTATGTTTGACCGTACCAGTGGATTCTGGCGGAGGTCGGGGTCTTGAGAGACCGTTGTGTGAGAGCAATATAATTGCTGTTCGGCTACAGAACCGTGGCGTTAGAGGTTTTACTCGAGGGTTTCTGTAAGCTTGGCAGTTTTCGCTG
Organism: Orthosia gothica; assembly: GCA_949775005.1. Classification (NCBI taxonomy): domain Eukaryota; kingdom Metazoa; phylum Arthropoda; class Insecta; order Lepidoptera; family Noctuidae; genus Orthosia; species Orthosia gothica. Next base: position 685,713 of record OX459046.1, on the reverse strand, counting down.
CAGAAGAAGTTTTAAAGTTTGATTTGAGCGACTGGCGGTACATGGCCCAGGGTAATGATTTAGTTAAAGATCAAAGTTCTAAAAATTCCCTATTGTCACGAACCCAATGATCTAGTTTGGTCAGGAGTAGCCGAGCGTTGTGCGTTGGCCTGTGTGGCAACTGTTGGCCTTTATGGCAACTGTTGGCCTGTGTGGCAACTAAACGCCAGTGTGCCAACTGGAGGCCTTTATGGCAACTGTAGGCCAGTGTGGCAACTGGAGGTCTTTGTATTAACTGTGGTCCTATAAGTTGGTTTAAAATAAACACGTTTGTGTAAGGAACCTTACAGAGGATTCCTGTAGAGTTATGAGGTTAAAATAAAGTAAACTCGCATAGTCACGCGAGAGGTGAGGTCACCATGTTAATGTTGATGACGTTCGAATCGACAAGCCTTCGTTACGAAAATTGAAATAATTTTGGTTTTCTAATTTTTATTACTATGCGTAGATTGTGTTAGTAAGATATACAAAGCTGAAGTACCAATTGAGATTGTAGATGATGAATAGACGTAACATAGGACAGACTAAATCTCTGTGTGAACAGGTTCTGAGTTCAGAGAGTTGAGTTGACTCGACATCGTAGGGATGTGCGAGTAGAGCAATTGAAAAGAGAGCTATGTGATGGCTAAAGGTCGTGAATAAGATACCTGGTGTCTTTTTCTTTTGTTTCATTTAATGTGACATTAGTGACTATCAGTGGTACTTGGCCTTTGTAATCACGAAGATTAGAAGCTTTTGCGTTCCGAACTTCACCCTATTGATGATCATTGAATAAGTATAACTTTTCAATTAATCTTTTGGTACCTCATGTAGAATTATTAGAAATGGGGAATCCGCTACAATGGCACAGATTACAGCCATTTTTATTTTCTTTTTCTTCGTACATCATGCTATTACTCGCGGTACATCTAGAGCTAACAGTCAAACTGAATGGTTTTGGGTTAATAAAATAGGTGAATTGTAATTGGCATTAAAATATACGAAATCTAAGGCTACTGAATGGCCCTTTTGATTAACTAGGTAAAATAGCCCCTCCCCTGCAATTGAAAATACCATATCCGTTTAGACCCTAAGCATAGAATGGCCGAAACGGAAGCAAAAAAAAAAAAAAAAAAATAATAATAATAAAAAAGGTTTTGGTTTTAGAAAAAAGACTTTGGTCACTTAATGAACTTTGAACGACTAGACCGTGATAGCAAGAATAAATAATAATGAAAAAAAAAGGGTTAAAACTTTTTATAACATTATTCAGAATTGAAAAGCTTAACTTATGGATAAAATAATGAATGTTTTGTTTGGTTAAATAAAATTTAGTCGAAACAAGTCAAAGACTGGCCTCTGAATCTTTATGATCAAGCAACGAACTACGACCTCTGAGTTTCAGAATTAGTTGGTTAAATAAAATTCTGTCAAAACAAGTCAAAGACGGGGCCTCTGAATCTTTATGATCAAGCAACGATCTGCGACCTCTGAGTTTGATAGTTAAATAAAACTCAGTCAAAACAAGTCGTAAGACTAGCCTCTGAATCTTTATGATCAAGCTATGATCTGAGACCTCTGAATTTGATTTGAGTTAGCAAAATGGATGTGTAAAAAGGCCTTGGTCATGGCTATGGTTTAAGTTGGATGATTCAATAAAATTTAAGTCAAAACAAGTCAAAGATGGGCCTCTGAATCTTAATGGACAAGCCACGATCTGCGATCTCTGAGTTTGACAGTTTCACCAGAACAAGCAATAATGTTGCCTCTGAGTCTGGTCTAAAAGGTTTTTGCATATTTTAATTTTTTTTATGATTTTCAGAGATTCGCTGGGCCTAGCAAGGCCCGCTCGTCAGTATGGCCGTGATAGCGCTGGTAAATGAAACTAGCAGCAGAGACGAAATCAACACGTCAAAAAGGCAGATGACATAACGGAAACACGAATTATGTATTGTTATTGTAAAGATTTGTTTTTATTTGAGTAATATTTTAAAGTCAAAAATGGAAGGTAGATTCACCGACTGTTAGTTTATTTCAATAAAATAATTGGTAACTATATTCGTTCAAAATATTTGTAAAAAGTATTATTAATTACTAAACAAATAATGTACACAATTACTGTATTTTTACAAACCTAAATCTATAATTAATTGATAAACGAATGTCACCGGATGTTGTTGCTGTGTGACGTCTTGTCATTTGTTTAAACGTATAAATAGGCTGGTTCTAGTCGAAAGAACTCAGTATTGAATTGTATTGAACTGTGCACATGTCATTATAAAATTAAGTTGTGAGACTTACTGTTGGTGTGAGTAATAAAAAGTGTATACAAGATGTCTGATCGTTATCATTTGAGAATCCTGAGTACGCCCGCTCTTACATCCATGTAAAGAAGGTGATATATAACCTGACCTCCTCTCTTCAACCGATAGCCTAGTCCTGAATTCTCCAGCAGCATGCTTAGAGGATTCAGGGCTAGGCAAAACCAAAGTGGACTCAAGCTATTTGACCGACGTCTTTTTTGCTATATGCATTATTTGACATATTTTCAGATCATCGTAGTATCATGTGGCAAAGGTATTATTTTACCGAACAACATTTCGCCGATTTACAAATTAGCTTTTTGCTTTTGACCGAAGCCTCTTTTGAACTCTTTTCGTTTGCCAAATGATTTATTTGCAATATTTTCACCACACCGAAACAAAATTTTACGAAATATTATTTGGTCAATTGTTATGCAAATTATTATTAATAACTGTCATGCAATACACATATATATTAAAAAAAAAATTTAATGAATTAGCCCATGAGCGAGGGAAGCGAGCTCGGGAGCTTAGGGCACCCCGAGGTTACTTTAGACCCTGCAGACAGAAATAGGAGCTCCGCTGTTCACAGGTTAACAAAAGTGAATAAATCTATAGGTCGCTAGAAAGTCGCCACACATGCATTACATAATTATCACACCCTTCCCCAAAAAGCCAATCTGACAAAGTAAGTGTGATTCCGAAATAAATGGGTAGGTTAATTTCTCTAAGGTGGCCCCCAACTTACAATATTATTGCGCGATATAAAAAATAGGCTATTCGAAGTACTATTGCTACGCAGATGAAATCAAGGGTAACAGCTAGTAATATATAATATTGTTCTTAGTCGTTACGCTCTTGACAGAGCGGTCGTGGTCGTCATGAAGTATTGCTAGTAGGGGCAAATGTAATGCGTCTCACAATGACTGGCCACCTTGCCCGAGTAGACGTCATCCGGGTACATTCGTACACGGGACCGCCCACATCAGACTTGATTTGCAGCCTAATTGTGTAAGTAAATTCGGCAAAGGAAACAAACTGACGGTCCAACGCATGGGTGACCTTCCACTTTTCCTTGGACGACTAACCGTTCTATGGACTGACTGTCTCGTCTTGAAACGTGTCCTAAGCAGTGGCGGCTGGTGGATCATAAAAGTAGTAGTTCACTTCACCCACCAACTCGCTATGCATTCGAATTCGGATTCCGAAGTCAAGTTGAATTTCCTTTTTTTTTTTTATGAGTGGCGTCTCGCAGATTCAATCAAAGTGATTGGCTACTGCTTAACCGGACTGACCTACGGAGACTAAGCTATATTATAGCCTCCAGCAAGGCACAAACAAGTACTAAACCTAAGCGACAACGCTGAGGGCTACCCCAGTTGGGGTCGAACCTCGGCTCAGGGCGTCGCTGGGGGACAGCTATGCTGGATCTAGATTAATGAATTTACTTTCCGTTCGTAAACTACCTAAGTGGAGAAGATTGGATAAGAAACTCCTTTATATCTAATAACTAGCTGTTGCCCGCGACTTCGTCTGCGAAGCATTAGTAATTCGAATTGCTATTACTTTTTATATCGCGGCTTAATATTGTAGGGTTTCCATACAAACTTCTACCACTCTTTCCACTCCCTTAAGTATGATTTCCGTAAGTATGTTTGGATAAAAACTATCCTATGTCCTGCCCAGGGTCTCAAAATATCTCCGAACCAAATTACATTTAAATCGGTTCAGCGGTTTAAGCGTGAAAAGGTAGACAGAGAGACAGACAGAGTTACTTTCACATTTATAATTTTAACTCCGCCCGCGACTTCGTTCGTGTGATGGCAACCAAAAATAAGCTGTTATTAAACCAAATAAAAATGTGGTTTCGTAAAGTTCTACGGTTTATAGGTTTGGGACAATTCGTTATTTGACTTAAAGAATAATACATTTTAGGATACCGCTACTAAGTAAAATCCGCCCCTTAAAACTTAAACCCTTTTTCTCTTTTTAATTTTTTGTTTATTTTAGTTAGATTGCTCAGTAAGATGTCTCAAAAAAAACTAAAATCACTTAACCCTATCAGGGGGGAGATAGTTTTAAATACGTATTATGTAAATTTTGATTATTTACTTTATCTCCACGGAATGAGATTGTTCATATTAACAAATTGCCCTCTTTTCACCCCCTTAAAGGTTGACAGTTCAGTGGCGACTGCAAACCGGAAACCGCAAATTAGGAAGTCTGACGTGGTCAAGGCTGCGGGCCGGTGGATGCGAAACGCACAGGACTGATCAGTGTGGAGGCGCTTGGGGAAGGCCTATGTTTAGTAGTGGACGTTTTTTGGCTGAAATTATGATGATGGTGAAAGGTTGATTTTCCGCAAATTCCTTCTTCGTGCTCCCCTAGATCCCTACATCAAAAACGAAACCTTGTCCAGTATGATTCATAACAAACTTTAACACCCACTAAATCCTATTTTGAGGGGTAGTTTCGAAAAAATATAATGACAACCTTCTATTGTTTACCTACTCAGGTTGGTATTTATGTCAACTATCAATTTTATTAACCCAATACATAAAATTCTTTAACAAAACTTTATCACCTGTTAAATCGTATTTTGGAGGCAGTTTCGTAAATCTAATAATATCAACCATTATTGTTTGTTTAGGTTGGTATTTTTGTCAAGTATCAAGTTTATTAACCCAATAAATAAGATTTTCAAAAAACTTTAACTCCCCCTAAATCGACTTTTGAGTGTAGTTTCTAATAACTTATAATGACAACCTTTATTGTTTACTTAAGTTGATATTTATGTCAAGTTTCTAGTTTATTCCATTGGCAATTATTAACTCAAGAAATAAGATTCTTCAAAAAACCTTAACACCCCTAAAACCGTATTTTGGGGATAGTTTAAAAATAAACTAAGAATTTCAACCTGTATTGTTTACTTAGGTTGGTATGTATGTCAAGTTTAAAGTTAAGTCAAGAAGTAAGATTCATCAAAAAAAAAACAAATCGTCTTTTGGGAGTAGTTTTGATAACTAATAATAACAACTTTTATTGCTTAAGTTTCAAGTTTATTAACCCAAGTAATATGATTATTCAAAAAAACTTTAACACCCCCTAAATCTGTTTTTGGGGGTTGTTTCGAAAAACTAATCATAACAACCTTATAATTTATTTAAGTTAGTATTTGTGCAATGTTTCAAGTTTAGTAACCCATGAAATAAAATTCTTCGATACAAACTTCAATACCCCCTTAATCGACTTGTGAGGGTAGTTTCAAAAAACTAATAATGTCAACCTTTTATCATTTACTTAGATTACTATTTATGCCAAGTTTCAAGAATATTAGCTGAAGGAATTAGATTTTTCATACAAACTTTGACCCCCTTTTTCTCCCGTTTAGGGGAAGAATTTAGGCAAACCCTTTCTTATCGGATGCCTACGTCACACAAAAACATACTCTACAAGTTCCAGGTCTCTACGATCAGCGGTTTAGGCTGTGCGTTGATCCGTCAGTCAGTTATTCAGGACAAAGCATTTTATATGTATAGAAGAAGATATATGGAGCAGAAGACTGGTCGGGCTTTTTGAGACTCATAATTTAGGGTAAACCAAAAATTATTTTAGTATGAAAACGAATGCTGCGTAAATTACGCGACACAACACAAAAACCTAATACAGCGTAAATTACGCAACACTAAAACGTCACTCACAACTATGTTTACCTGAGACAAACGGTCCAGTTCGGTAGTTCCCCGTATTAGTGCCATTTGACTCTTCAAAGAAACTTTAACACCCCTAAATCATCTTCTGGGGATAATTAACTAATGATGCCAACCTTTATTATTTTGCCAAAGGAATAAGATGTTTTCATACAAATAAATGTCTCCCTTTTAACCCCTTCAAAAGTTGAATTTCCAAAAATCCCTCGTAAGTGCTCCCCTATATCTTGAAAAGAAGCTATGTGCAGTAAAAGTAATCAAAAATCTTTACCACCCCGAAATCGTATTTTAAGGGTTGTTTCGAAAAACTAATAATAAAAAACTTTATTGTTTATTTAAGTTGGTATTTAAGCAGTTTCATATTTATTGACCTAAGAAATTAGATTCTTCAAAAAAATTCACATCCCCTAAATCATCTTTTGGGGGGTAGTTTCGAAAAATAATAATAGCAACCTTAAGGTTAGTATTTGTGGCAAGATTCAAGTTTATTGACCCTAAATATCAGATTTTTCGAAAACAGTGTAATACCTCCTAAATCGTCTTTTGGGGGTAGTTGCAAAAAACTAATAATCACAACCTTTATTGTTTATTTAGGATGGTATTTATGTCAAGTTTCATGTTTATTCACCCAAGAAATCAGATTCTTCAAAAAATTGAACATCCCCTAAATCATATTTTGGGGGGTGGTTTCGAAAAACTAACAATGAAAGCCTTTATTGTCTATTTTGATAATTAGATTCTTCAAAAAAAAAGTACACCTTTAAATCGTCTTTTGGGGGTAGTCTCAAAAAATAATAATATCAACCTTTATTGTTCATTTAGTTTAGTATTTATGGCAAGTTTCAAGTTTATTGACCCTAAATATCAGATTTTTTGAAAACACTGTAATACCTCCTAAATCGTCTTTTGGGGGTAGTTGCAAAAAATAATAATGACAACCTTTATTGTTTATTTAGGATGGTATTTATGTCAAGTTTCATGTTTATTCACCCAAGAAATCAGATTCTTAAAAAAAAAATTACATCCCCTAAATCATCTTTTGGGGTAGTTTCGAAAAACCGAAAGCCTTTATGTTTATTTAGATTGGGATTTATGTAAAGTTTCAAGTTTATTAACTGAAGTAATGAAATTCTTCAAAAAAAAATGAACACCCCTAAATCGTCTATTGGGGGTAGTTTCAAAAAATAATAGTAGCAACCTTTATTATTCATTTAGATAAGTATTTGTGGCAAGTTTCAAGTTTATTGATCAAAGAAATCTGATTTTTCCATACAAACTTCAACACCCCCTAAATCATCATTTGGTGGTAGTTTCGAAAAACTAATAATGTCAATCTTTATCATTTACTTAGAATACTATTTGTGCTAAGTTTCAAGAATTTTGGTCGAAGGAATTAGATTTTTCATACAAACTTTCAACCCCCTTTTTACCCCCTTAGGGGCAGAATTTCCAAAAATCCTTTCTTAGTGCACACTAACGTCACTTGAAGAACCTTTCTGCCAAATTTCATGCTTCTAGGCTTAGCAGTTTTGGCTGTGCGTTGATTGATCAGTCAGTCAGTCAGTCACCTTTCGCTTTTATAGATATAATATAGATATATATATGTCGCCGCGTAGGCGTGAATTTGCTAATTTATTATCCTAATTAATCATTTTAAGTGTCGGTGTCTATTTAAGTTGGGTTTTGAGTTCAGCGCCATCTATTGGCTCACTGTGGAATCAGTATTGATTCATAATTCGTATGCTAATTTCAATGTATAATTAATACGAGATGTTTAAATAAAACAGGAACACTTATTGTAGGACTTTTGGATTTGTTCTCATTTTAACTATTGCACATTTGACTAAGTAAATGTGTTTGATTATGTTATTCAGATTAAGTTGTCAAACAATGGCGGATGTTATAATTTCTATGACCAATAACCAGATTTAATAATTTAATACGAGAACTAAACAAATTTGAGTAAATGATTAAATACTAAGAAGTCATAAGACTATTTTATACAGCTATGTAATAATGAGAAACTTTCTAATAAGTAAGATTGTTAGATCACCGGAAACTTGAATAGTTTTGTTATTAGATGACTGTTTCAATAATAAACTACAAACCACTTTGTATTTGTGAGTATTGAGGTTGTTTAATGTTAAAATAATTAACTGATCAGTATTTTAGTATTGTTTGCTAACTTTACTCAACTATCCAAGTAATTAGTGTCTAAACAAAAACAATATAAAAGTCCCGCGGAGTCCCGCCCACTTAGAACGTGCATGGCGCGTACGGTGCACGGTGTGTGTAAAAATAATAACTGTAATACTGATAAATAAATGTAATTGAATAGATGTTTGAAAACCTAATAAACATGTAACGTTAATTGTCATAAAGTGATTGTGTAATCTATAAAAACATTTAAAAAGAGTATCCTGGAGTTTCTGGCTAGGTCTTCTCCAGCGACCGACGAAAGCTTTGTGACCTAGCAAGCCACACGATGTGGTTTTAGCTTCAAGTTCATTTGAAAACTCAAAGTGCCTGTAACTAAATCAAATAAACACTCTGAGTTTCAATCCAGTGTTGTGTGTTATTGAAGTAACCCGCTCCAGTCAAGAATAAAGGAATTGCCTCTAGACATTGGGGTTAATGATGGCGGTCCTCCTATGATTAATAGGTACTTCGACGTGACATCAGAATTGGGCTCAGCTCCCACTATCGCCTTCTGCCCATGCTATGAAAGCCATCCGAAGAATTTCGTACAACATCGCCAGCGCCGAGGGCATGGCAAACAATTTTCCTATGATAATTTCCAAGAGTAAGCGATGCCCAGACATAGGCGAAAATAACTGGCATATTTTTACGTGAACGATCTGGTGAGAAAAATCATGGCGGCCGCAAGTGCCAAAAACGGAAACGAAAATTGAAGATTATTGCAATAAAATATTTTTATTTTGTGACGACGCACAGAACTCTATTGAAACGACAGAAGAAGCTACTGACTAGTGGCATGGATGCTGTCCTACACCATTGTGACCAAAACTTTATACAGCACAGAATGACCGAAGCAGCTAAACGAACAACTTGATCTGTCCATTGATAGATTCCATCATGGTTGAGGGGAGTATTCTGTTTTTTTTTATTTATGTAGCTTAACATTCTTAATTATTTTCATCATACAAGGCAAGGTCAGTGACCTTTTGTGTGACAATTTTAATCAATCTGCCTAGTCTTTTCCCAACCAAGTCCGGGACAGCTTCCATTCTAACTGGATTCAGCTGAGTACCAGTGTTTTACATGGAGCAACCAAAACCCAGTAACTGGGTAACACAATACCCCTTACTGACTGACTGGTCCCTGCTGTTGTGTGTGTGGCAATTCGTGGAATTAAAATGAATGAAACGGCTTAAATTACTCCATAAAATAAGACAGCTGACTAGGAACTCAATGTTATTGTTTAAATATGGTTCTTTTGTCTTAAGAATTGCAAAGGTTGTCTGTAAGAGATTGCCCTGTGCGATAAGACCGCCCATTGTACACTTTGTTTTTAAAAATGTTTGTTCTGTATGTTTTTTTTATTATGTGGTGTACAATAAAGTATATAATAATAATAATAATAAGAGCATGTCGGCATGTCACCGGCCGGGTGAATCGATCCGCCACATTATCTCTGGTTGTTCTCGTCTAGCTAACGAAGAGTACTTGCATAGGCACAACCTTGTAGCAAGGATTATCCATCAGCAACTTGCTCTGAAATACACTCTTGTGGCATCGGAGGTGCCGTACTACAGGTATGTGCCCGACCCAGTTCTCGAGAATGGCAATATCACATTGTACTGGGATCGGTCCATCATCACTGACAGGACTATTGTAGCCAATAAACCTGATATAGTGGTGGTGGACCGAATCGAGAGGCGTGCAATGATTGTTGACATTACCGTCCCTCATGACGGGAACCTCGTGAAAGCTGAGAAAGATAAGCAAATTAAGTATCTTGACTTGGCTCGCGAGGTTGTCGACATGTGGGATGTGGACACAGCGATCATTGTACCGATTGTCGTGTCGGCCAATGGCTTAATAGCCACGAGCCTCGACCAACATCTTAGGAGGCTCTCGTTAGGCGGCTGGGTCAAGGGCCTGATCCAGAAAGCAGTATTGCTGGACACGGCTCGTATTGTTAGGAGGTTCCTCTCTCTGGAGCCCTGACCGCCGGTAGCTTGGACCCTGTTCCCGATACCGGTGGGCCTCTATTTTTTATATTTTTAAATGTTTTTCGTTTTTGTATGAGTTTTTTAAAAATATTTAAAAATGTAAATAATAAGAATGAATATGAATAAAGGAGATAATAATAATAATGGCTCAGTTATTTGAGAAACTTTATTTTATTTGAGGAGTATGTAAGTATCGTAGCAAGTGGCAATCTGTGGTTGCTGCCTATCCCCATGGGGACAAGGTGTGAGTGTATGAATGTTAAACAATTCTTAGTACCTACGTTGAGTTTTGTACCGGACAAAAAGTAACAACTTATTTTTATAGCATTCATTACATTTAGGTAGCTTAAACAAAAGTTTAGTAGGTAGATAAGTAAGTTACAAATGTATGTGCAACAGAAGTAGTAAACATTTGGCAGAAAGTGCCATGATGTATTCATGTTGACGCACTAATTGGCATTTTTGCAATTTATTGTTTTTACCCGACTACCAAACGGGGTTTATTATTGAATAATGTGGAACCCGTTGCATGTCATACTTTTTTAAAGTAAAGTAAGATAAGAAAATGTATTAACACATTCCTTAAACATGAAAAGCACAACAAATAAAAATAAAATTATAGTGTGCTCAAGAAAATACTTACGATTTGCATTTAAGTAGCTCTAGACCCCACACTAGGATACCCTGTGTCATGATCTAGTTTTCTTGTCTTTAATGTCATAGTTTACATGCACTTAGGGGTGAGAATAATTGTTTGATTACAAGACTAAACAATATTTAAAATATTATCTAGAGGTTTTTGTAGAGTGTAGTATGCATCTAATATAAATGTATTTGTATGAATGGGTGAAAGGGTTGTGATACACCTGGTTGAGTCATTACGGACTTTATAATCAGGGTAAGTATCAGCAGAGCTTCAGTTCATGCATAATCATAATATAATAATAAATAGTCATAAGCTGATAGCCACCTGGTAACTTTTAATTTACAAGTACGCTTAGTATGTGTGAGTAACCTATTATGTATGGACTTTGTGATTTTTGATAAATTAATGGTCATGTGTATGTAAGACATATTTGAGTGAATCTAATGTGATTACTGTGTTCCATCTTATCTGTCTACATGATCTGGTAGATTTGTATTGGCTATGGGGTTCTTGACAGTGATAGCGCTATAAGTTAAATCTAATTAAAAATTGTCTGACCCTACATTCTTGGTACAGACTGTCAGTTGGATACTGATGGGGCCTTTTATAAGCTCTAAGATTTATGCTTGTTCAAGTTAAGTTTGTTATAATAAAGTTTATTTAATCATTCAATATTTGAGAACCTTCCGAATGAATTTAATCTCACAATGGGTTTAGTTGAATTTTACTTGTTATGGTACATGGGTGTAAATAGATTAGTAATTTCTGACAGATTTCAAAGCTTGTTATTGGGTGCACTTGCACAGAATAAAAACAATCAAAATACAGGTTTGTTTTTTGATAATTTGTCACTTTTAGCATTCAATAACTTTCTTTTCTTTTTGCAACTTTTTACCTAGCTTGTATTCAAACTTATTCACACATAAATGTTTTGTAATGAAATAGGTTTGTAATAGGTGTGTAAATAGGTTGTTGTGTGTGTGGTATGCAAACATGCATAATTAAAAGTAGTTTTCAACATGTTTTAACATTAATCTTTAGCTAGTGCAAACACCGTCATAAGTAGTGCAGCAATCTTCATAGTTATTCATTTCAGTGTCATCTGATTCTAGTTAACTTTGAATTACTCACTTACTATTTCAAAACAATAACATAATTTATTTGTTATCAGTACTAACTCCTACTTATTTAAATATTAATAGGATCATCTTTTCTTTTATTATTATTTATCTGTATACCTTCTCACATTCCAGATTCCTGGTAATTGTCATATCAAAAATCAAAATGGTTACCTACATAGTCAAGTATTATCAAGGATGTGTAAACAAAACTAAAAATACCTGGTTTGCAAGTGACCGTGTCGCCGGGTCAGGACCTTAGAAGCTACCAACATACATACATGCCACCAAATAGAGGTCAGCTGAAAAATGACTTCCAGCCCAACATAACTAACTAAACTAAACTAACTAAAGTTTTCAAACTGTCTTCTACTCACCTCGCTAACTGATACGGTGTTGTTGTATCAGAAAACTCAACACAATAGCCATGTCGAATAACTACATGACGCTTGTGCATGATACTACCATGCAACAAAGTACTTTTAAATTATTATTCCTGGGTTCAATTCCTAGGTTGGGCAAAATTTGTTTATGGGGTTTTTCCAATAGGGATTTCTCTGTAGCAGCCCAGAGTTTTGAAATTGGTGAACCCCCATGCTTCAAAAAGCATGTTGAGCCATTGGCCTTGTGCACCATAGTATCTCCCTATGCAGATGGCTCAACAGTCAGGAGGACTACTGTTATTATTATATTTTTGTAACTCGTTACAGTTTATGCTATTCTATTCTCATATTTAGTCAATTATAAAAATGAATAATAAAACAAGCTCTAATTATTGAGATGTCCAATAACCTATAGCTCTGGAGGCACTTAATAACATAATAGGTTATATCAACACCAAACTATCAGCATCCATGGAGATGGATTTGATGTAATAATGAGAACACAATAAACTATCTTATTATGCTGTGGAAGCAACTAAGATTGATAACACAACAAACTATCCTATTGGTATGCTGTGGAATCAAGTAATAATGATAACACAACTATCTTGTTGGTATGCTGTGGAGGAAACTAATAGTGATAATACAACAAACAATCTATTGGTTTGCTGTGGAAGCAACTAATAAAGATTTAATATCCATTGGTTAGGCGTGGAGGCCGCTAATGAACAATCTCTCATGTTATCCTGCTGGGTCCACGGTGTACAAGACCACCCAGAGCCTGGTTCCTTATATCCTGTCAAATCAAAGACTTCGTGCCTGTCACGGAGCAATGATCCTAAACTCCTTAACCTTTAATCCTGTCAAATCAAAGACTTTGTGTCTATCACAGAGCGGTGTTCCTGATCCTATCCTTAAATCCTGTCAAATCAAAGACTTTGTGTCTATCACAGAGCATTACGGTCCCGTGAGAATGAAACTAAACAAAAAAAAAAAAAAAAAACAGCTGATCACAATACTCTTACACTACCTACACTATACTTACCAAATACAAGGCTGCTATGAAAGCCTTCTTATAAGTAGGTATGTGCTCATTAATGCATCAAATATTTTAATTTGAGATAAACTTAATAGTTACCTAATTTCATAAGTATTCAGTGATAAATTGATAACTTAAACTGACTATTACCTATTACAAATCAATGAATATTGTAAGATAATACAAACAATAACATTCTGCAAACAAGATTCAAATTGGACTAGTAAGCTAGCAACTGATTATTCAATGTCAAAAATCTGAAATAGAAATTGTATGCCTTCATTGACATGACATGTAGCAGTTAGTTGTTTCCTAACAACATTGGTATTTACCATATAGCAAGTAGATCATAAAGCATATAGCTGTGGGTGTAAAAATACATTAAATATTTCAAAAATAAGGCAAACTCAGCTTAGATTTATTACAAGCTGTCAATGATAAATAAAACCAGTTGTTATCAGATCCTAAACTTAATTAATACTGTAGGATGATAAACAAAAATAATCTGCCGACAAATATTTCTCCGCTATTACAGATAACAACCAAGAAACACAGAGACTGAGGACACGAGACTGAGGACACCTCTAGCTGCAGAGCCCGCAGCTAGGTCCAGTATGGCCGTGTCGCCGCGTAGGCGTGAATTTGCTAATTTATTATCCTAATTAATCATTTTAAGTGTCGGTGTCTATTTAAGTTGGGTTTTCAGTTCAGCGCCATCTATTGGCTCACTGTGGAATCAGTATTGATTCATAATTCGTATGCTAATTTCAATGTTTAATTAATACGAGATGTTTAAATAAAACAGGAACACTTATTGTAGGACTTTTGGATTTGTTCTCATTTTAACTATTGCACATTTGACTAAGTAAATGTGTTTGATTATGTTATTCAGATTAAGTTGTCAAACAATGGCGGATGTTATAATTTCTATGACCAATAACCAGATTTAATAATTTAATACGAGAACTAAACAAATTTGAGTAAATGATTAAATACTAGGAAGTCATAAGACTATTTTATACAGCTATGTAATAATGAGAAACTTTCTAATTAGTAAGATTGTTAGATCACCGGAAACTTGAATAGTTTTGTTATTAGATGACTATTTCAATAATAAACTACAAACCACTTTGTATTTGTGAGTATTGAGGTTGTTTAATGTTAAAATAATTAACTGATCAGTATTTTAGTATTGTTTGCTAACTTTACTCAACTATCCAAGTAATTAGTGTCTAAACAAAAACAATATAAAAGTCCCGCGGAGTCCCGCCCACTTAGAACGTGCATGGCGCGTACGGTGCACGGTGTGTGTAAAAATAATAACTGTAATACTGATGAATAAATGTAATTGAATAGATGTTTGAAAACCTAATAAACATGTAACGTTAATTGTCATAAAGTGATTGTGTAATCTATAAAAACATTTAAAAAGAGTATCCTGGAGTTTCTGGCTAGGTCTTCTCCAGCGACCGACGAAAGCTTTGTGACCTAGCAAGCCACACGATGTGGTTTTAGCTTCAAGTTCATTTGAAAACTCAAAGTGCCTGTAACTAAATCAAATAAACACTGAGTTTCAATCCAGTGTTGTGTGTTATTGAAGTAACCCGCTCCAGTCAAGAATAAAGGAATTGCCTCTAGACATTGGGGTTAATGATGGCGGTCCTCCTATGATTAATAGGTACTTCGACGTGACATATATATATATATATAGAAGATAGATAGATTTAACTAATGCTCAGCTATTCGCGGGCTGGCGGGAATTTATTGAAGGAACACGCGATTGGCCTCTACGGTGAGGACGGAACGAATCTGTTTGTATTTCTACGTTTGTTTTCTACATCTGACTGCGAATATGTACAATCTGCACATCATATCTTATGGGAGTGTATTCTTTGGCAGAATGAACGTAATATTATGTTGAATAATGTACAGGCTGCATCAGGAGTTGTTTACTATACGGACCTTGTGGAAACTAGAACAAATTTCCGTGCGTTCAAGCGTTTTTGCCATACCTATTATTGGAACCAAATATAACAAACAGCTCACAATGTTAGGACCCATTAATATGTATTAATGCTAATTTTTTAACCGTGGTGCTAGGCAACTGGGCTTATCCCAGTTGTATATGACCCTTTGTGCCTATTGGCCTTGTTTGTTCTGTCTCCTGCTTGATATGGAGGGAAGTGGAAATTTTCA
The DNA here is from genome assembly GCA_949775005.1 of Orthosia gothica. NCBI lineage: Eukaryota > Metazoa > Arthropoda > Insecta > Lepidoptera > Noctuidae > Orthosia > Orthosia gothica. Next base: position 670,104 of record OX459046.1, on the reverse strand, counting down.
TTTTTCCTACTCCTCCGTTATTCTTTTCTGATTAATTTCGTTGCGGGATCCAAGACAGGTAAATTCATTCTCCGGGACTTCGTCGAGCTTCATTGCCTCGGCGCTTTTCTGGTGGTCGCCACTGTTGATTCTGGCTTTCAGGAGTTGCAGTGGTTTGGGAATAGTGCGGTGGGATTGTACTCCCTACGGCTCATAAGGAGCAGATTGGATGGGTCATGGGGTCAGAGAATGAGCCTCAGTAGGCGAAATGAAAGAGTTTTGAGAATGACGCCCTTATTGCGTAACTTACAAATCGAAAGGGCATGGGTCACGCACCTAATTGCGAACCCATTGGCCGTTTCTGTAAACAAGAGAGCTTAGCTCTCTTGTTATTGTTGGGTACCTACTAAATAGGGCTTGGGTCTCTGCTGGGTTGGGTCTAGTACCCGTCGCTTCGATCCTTTGGATCTCAGCGGCCAGCGATCGGGCAGCGTCTGTCATCCAGATCGCGTACGCACCGATGACAATATCGGCGACGCTGCGACTGGGATCGGGCACATATTGGGTCAAGCTCGCGGCGGCGGCTGTGGTGGAAGCCACATGGCGACCTTGAGCGGGCATGGGGGCATCTGGGGCCTGAGGGGCCGGGCTGAGGGTTGGTGCCGGTATGGGGTGGTCCATCAGACCTGGGATGGTCTGCTGGTTGGTCTGGGAGGCCACCTTTTGGTGGTCGAGTTTCCCCCATGGCGCAGTCGCCATGGGGGAAACTCGACACACGAACAGAGGCAGTCCTCTGAGGGGCTAGCCGGGGGAGGAGGGGGCCGGGGTGGGGGGGCTGCGCGTGCTTCGCGGTCCCCTGCGCGCTTGGCCATTTTAGGCGCAAGTTTGGGGGCTCGAGGACACCCCTTGTAATTAGCCGTGTGACCGACTTGTTCACATAGCACGCAGCTTGGGGGCTCCGTGCAGTCGGCGGGGTTTTTGGGACGGGGAAAGTCCTGCGTCCCATGGTCACCACGGCACTTAACGCACCTGGGGGTGGCAAAACAGTTTTTCTGACTGTGTCCATATAATTGGCAGCGATGGCACTGACCAACTACGAAGGGACGGAAGGGCTTCTCGATTGAGATACCTGAAAGTGAGCACACTGATTTAATCCCAAAATTTTTTTCAATCGTTTTTTTTAATCGTGCGATTAAATCAAATATCTTCTAACGGGATTTCCTTAGGAATGCGCCGAATAACCACACGGGTGGGCGCTTCCTCGGGTAATGTGTAGGTATGAAAAGGTATCTTAGATACCCTAAGGAATTTTGTGAGATTCCTGAAGTCGGTCGAGGTAGGTACCTGGATTTTAATGCCCATCTGACAGGCGGCGGCATTTATATAACTAATCTTGCGTTCAACGCAAGATTTTGAGACATCGGTCCACTTTTCCTTGTCGTGGAGAAATATTGGCGGGGGCTTGGGGATTTTAATAGGACTGGGGGCGTGGCTCGACCCTTGAGAGGCGTCGGCGACGGTCATCGGGCTGGCAGAGCGGCTAGAGCGCGGGGTAGCGGTGAGAGGGGTGGGAGCGGGGGAGGGTTGCTCGTCGGAGGAGGTGGACGGCTTTGGGAACTTGGAGGGAGACGCTGCCACCTTCTTGGCCTTGAGAGTGGACTTGCCCTTCTTCCTCTTCCTCTTACCATCAGTGACAACCTGAAAGCTGCCAGAGGAAGAGTAGTGGTCATCAGACGTCTTATAATCGTCTGAGTCCATAGCGGACTCACCGATCACGAACGTGGGAGGTGAACGCGGACTGTCGTCAGTAGCGGGCGGGGGAGATGCGGGACTTTCGTCCGAAATAGGCGGGGGCGGGGCGGGGGGGCGCCATAAGGGTCCCACTGGGCCAGGGAGGCGAGGATTATCGTTACCCTCTTTTGGTTTTCGCGACGCGGACTGGGATATTCCGATATCGCGTCCTCGACTAAGTGTATCAATAACTCTACGGGATGCATAGTTACTGATAAACCCAGTACGAGTGATAACAACAATAACAAAAGATAAGATCTTATCTAACAGGGACTGATAACGAAAGTCCCCGGGTAGGTACGCCCGGGGATGTGTGAACCTACCCTCCCAGTCGGGCTAGACTGGGAGGTGAGTACCTAGGTGAGCCCTAAGCTTGCTATACCTATCACCAATCTTATTGTGTGACAGGAGCCCTAAGGTACTGGGTAACCCACTTAAGGTGGGACTGATAACGAAAGTCCCCGGGTAGGTACCTAGCTCTAGGATGATTCCAAAAGTAAATTGGACACAACTTCCTCTGGTACAATTTAACGGAACTACTATTCCAATATGTGAGAAGGTTAAGAACCTTGGGGTTTGGATAGACAGATATCTGTCTTGGGGTCCGCAGCTTCAGGACGTAAGCCGCAAAATTTTTGCATCTGCCAGGTCCCTTAGACGATTGCGAAACTTTCTTCCCACTGCCACTAAAATTGCGCTTTCACAGTCTCTTCTGCTTCCTATCCTTGACTATGCTGATGTCAGTTATCTCGATCTCACCCAGGCACAACTTGATAAACCTTTGCATAAGATTTATATTTGGCCTGCGCAAATATGATCACATTTCTGAATTTCGGACAAAGCTCAAGTGGCTTCCCATACGTCTTCGCCGGTATTCTCATATTTTATTTCTGCTTTACAGTATTCTATACAATCCTACAACCCCCTCTTATCTCAAAGAACGTTTCAAGTTCCTTCATGACACACATAATAGATATCTGAGGTCATCGGAAAACTTGAGACTAGAGATGCCGATGCATTCCACCAGCTTTTACGACCAATCTTTTACGGTTCAAGCGGTGCGGTTGTGGAATGCTTTGCCCGTGTCAATAAGGCGTGCTCAATCTCTGCCCATTTTTAAAACTATGGTGAAGAATCACTACCTCTCACTTTAATAGTTGTTTTTCTTGATTTCTTAGTTTTGTTCCATACTTGTTAATGTATATATTTGTCTATATAGTATGTATATATATGTATTTATTGTCTATATAAATAGTACACCAAACTTAGTACTGTCTTTCCTTTCATTTTTTTTTTAAATCCATCCAAAGGTTGTCTTGAAAAGATCGCTTTTAGCGATAAGGCCGCCCATTGTGTTACCCAGTGTAATGTTTTCTTCGTCTATACTTTCTGTAACTTATATGGTAAAATCATGCCCTCGTTGTCGCGCCGCCGCCGCGGCCCCATCGTTACGCAGTCCAGTATCCGACCAGGGCCTGCAGTCTCGACATAGCTAACGATCGTTACGTTAAGTAACATTCGTTAACTCTTACCACAAAATAGTAAGTATACAGAAGGGCCACTCCCGCCGTTTGGAAAATTGACAGGTAAACTTGACAGATTCACTAGGGTTGCTACTATATTGATTCAGAATTAAAAAAAAAGGGTAGGTTGCCCAAGTTACAAACATAAATACATAGATTCGTCTAAACATACATCATATCATGCTTACATGCCTTAGAGGGTAGACAGGGCATCAAATATCCATTTAATATCACGAACACTACAACCCTAGTGAATCTGTCAAGTTTAGCTGTCAATTTTCCAAACGGCGGGAGTGGCCCTTCTGTATACTTATTGTGGTAAGAGTTAACGAATGTTAGCTAGCGTAACGATCGTTAGCTATGTCGAGACTGCAGGCCCAGGACGGCAGAGCTGGCCAGAATTCGCCTTCCGGCATTTTACCGGACAACGCAAGGTAGAGACGCGGCGACGGGGAATTAGATTAATTATTATTTGTAGTTAGTTATATGTACCTGGGGTTTGTTCTGAGAGGAATCTTCAATATATTGAGAGGTTTGCTTCGCTTAAATCGGCTTTTAGTTCTTACTAGCTCGCACCATGATTCAGCTCGCCATCTGTTGGTTTAAAGTAAATTGATACCCACCATTCTATATATTTTGATATACATAATTGCATACTTAAATGTTTCTGGTCTCTCAAGTGAATAATTAGTCAGTTACATGCTCTACGAGATACGAGTCATCGTAGTTTGTTGGGTATTAAGGAGTTGATCACAGCCAGGTCTGCAAATCAACCTCCTGCTATCTCTGTGTATACAACAGGTCTAATTCTCATAATTTATTAAAGAGTCAACCCCAGCCAGGTCTGAGGTTATTGACTTTGTTAGAGAGACTTCGTATTGGAGTACCGAAGGGCTCCTCTAACGGACTGATCACGGCCCTTCGCCCAGTCCAATTATAGTGTCTCAGGTCTGCCAATTAACCTCACGAGGTTTTCGCATTGCAGTATCGAAAAACCTCTTAATGTAACCGACTTCCAAGAGCATCAGAAACTTTCATAAAGTTAATTAGGAAAAACTAGAGTTTAGGCATTTAGGTGGGGACCCTCTACACTATTGTCTTAGTGCTACCACTTAGCTTATATTTAACCTCTACACTATTGTCTTAGCGCTACCACTTAGCTTATATTTCTCTCAGATGAGCCGCCACCAGGTTGGACGCCTCCATCAAACACTAATCACTTTACTTTGCACTTATTGAATTGAATTAGTTTAGTTACGTTCCATTTAGAGTAGTTCAAATCAGTTCAAATGATACAAAATGAAGCGGCAAACGCCAAAGACTTCCTAGACTTGTTTATAGATTGGATTAATTTAGCAGAGCTAATGGAGTTGGCTAGTAAGGAAAACTATTTTGAACAGGATAAACGACGTGTATTATATTTTACAAAGATATATGAAGAGTAGTGACAGATATAACGTAAGAAAGAAATAGCTGTCAAAACAGTAATGGCCAGGGTGTACTTATTAGAATAAAAAAGGTTTTAACACCTCCCCGTAATACGGACACCCTGTATATGGAATAAAATTTACAGAGAGTTTACAAAAAAAAACATATCAAAGTTCACTGTACACTTAACACTAACACACAAATAAAAACATTCTGTATTCATTTACAAGAAAAAAGGACATCCTGTTCACACCTACCTATTACTCACTATATAATACACAACTATATACATACCAACAAATTTAAATCACTGTACAAAACCTACACTAAAGTAAACCTAAGAGATTTGCACATCTAGCATGCTTAATCCTTGGTAAAGGTTTTGTGAGAATATCGGCAATGTTATCATTACTTGGTACATATTTCAGGGTTAGGTTGTGATGTGCAAGTGAGTCTCGAATGAAATGGTGTTTGATGTCTATGTGTTTAGTGCGTGCGTGATATGTGTTGTTGTGGGCCAGTTTAATTGAACTTTGATTGTCCGAATGAATGACGATAGGATGAATGATGACGAATATTTCTGAAATGAGCGATTTTAGGTATATTGCCTCCTTGCAAGCTTCCCCGAGAGCCATATACTCAGCTTCTGTCGTGGAAAGAGCGACTGTGCGTTGCTTGCGCGCTTCCCATGAGATGGGAGCTCCACTCATTAAAAATATGAATCCTGTGAAGGATCGCCTATCTATTAAGTTATTCCCATAGTCCGCATCGGCATATCCTGTTGGATAGGACTGACCTGGTTTGTATAACAGTTTGAGGTGTATAGTCTCCTTTAGGTATCGAAGAACTCTCTTAGCGGCTCTCCAGTGCACCTCCCCGTAATGTACGTTGAATTGAGACAAGTACGAGACAGCATGTGCAATGTCTGGTCGTGTACATATGGAAACGTACATTAATGAGCCGATAAGCTCCTGATAGGGAACTTCAATATTTTCCTCTTCTTTGTCAGATAACGCAAGTTTAAGGCCAGGTTCTAATGGTGTAGTCACGGGAATAGCGTCATTCATGCCAAACTTGTGTAACAGTTTTTGTATATACTTGGTCTGATCTAGAGTTATGAAACCTTCCTTTTGGATAACTCTCATTCCGAGACAATCCTTAAGGGGACCTAGATCTTTGACAGAGAACATTTTCTTGAGAACATTCTTGAAATTCTCTTTCAATTTAGCATTATTGCTAAGCAAAAAAAAGTCATCAACAAAAACTGCGACAGCGAGGAAGTCATTGCCTTCTCTTTTATAGTAGAGGCAGTGTTCTGTCGTGGCTTGAGTTAGAGACAATGTTTCCATTGCTTCACACACCTTTTTGTTCCATTGGCGTGGAGCTTGTTTAAGGCCATAAATGGACTTCTTGAGAAGACATACTTTGCCCTTTGGGTCGGTTGAGAAACCTTCAGGTTGTTCCATATAAATCTCCTCCTCTAAGTCTCCATTTAAAAAGGCAGTCTCCACATCAAGGTGTTCTACTTGCAAGTTGTTTTGGACAGCAACTGCTATTAATAGCCGTACTGAAGACAGTCTAGCAACAGGAGAAAAAGTTTCGCCGTAGTCCACACCTGCTACTTGGGTGAATCCTTTTGCTACTAGCCTGGCTTTGTATTTAGTTATCTGTCCACTTGTGTCCTTTTTAATTTTAAATACCCATTTACTCTTTGTAGTTTTCCTATCGGAGGGTCGGTCAACTAGGATCCATGTTCCATGCTTCATTAATGAATCATATTCAGCCTTCATTGCTTCGAGCCATATTTCTTTTTGGGGGTGATCTGTAATTTCTTTATATGTCTCCGGTTCGAGGTCTGAAGTCATGAAGAGGCCACACTGACTATATCGTTTAGGAGGATGTCGTTCCCTAATAGGATATCTTCTTTCGATGGTTGGCTCTTCACTGGGTTCAGCTTCGGGAGCGCCTGGTAATACTTCAGGCATTACAGGATCATGTAAGGCTGTCGGCTGATCAGAAGATGACATTTCAGGTAGTGTCTCTGGCTGTGAATGATGCTGCGTTTGTGGAACTAGTTGCTCCTCATCTTGAATGGGTACAAGGATTTCTTGCGACTGTGGCGAGGGTAGCGTCTCGCTGGAAGAAGAATTTTGTGAATCTACCGGCGTCTTGTCCTCTATGAAGACAATATCTCTAGCGACAATTATCACTCGAGGATTTTCGGGATTTATAAGACGGTATCCTTTGCTTTCTGTAGCATAGCCAACGAAAACACACTTTTGTGTCTTAGAATCCAGTTTGGTACGTTTTTCTTTAGGTACAAGAACGTGAGCTTCGCAACCAAAAACTCTTAAGTGAGATAAGTTGACTTTGTTGCCACTCCACAGTTCTTCTGGTATTTTGTTGTTCAAAGCTTGCGTTGGTATACGGTTCTTGAGATAGATGGCCGTATTTACCGCTTCTCCCCAATACACCAAGGGTAGTTTTGAGTCTTGGAGCATTGATCGAGCTTTTTCGATTATTGTCCGGTTTACTCGTTCAGAAACCCCATTCTGTTGAGGTGTATACGGTATCGTGGTTTGATGCACGATGCCATTTTCTTTAAGAAAGGTACACATATCGTTATTTACATATTCACGACCATTGTCCGAACGTAGGACTTTTATTCTCTCTCCGGTTTGATTCTCTACTAAATGTTTAAACTCTACAAACTTTGTATAAACTTCGGCTTTTGTTTTCAAAAGATATCCAAAAGTTTTGCGACTAAAATCATCGGTAAAAGTCAATAAGTACAAAGCTCCGCCCCATGAGTGCGTACTCATAGGTCCACATAAGTCCGAATGGATTAACTGTAGGACTTTGCTTGATTTAATTTTAGATTTCTTAAACGGCTTTTTAGCTAATTTACCTTGTAGGCAGGGAACACACTTTTCAGTGTAGCTACCGTTGTAATCTAAACCGATTGATTTATTTCTAAGTATATCCATACTTTTTGCATTTAGATGGCCAAGGCGCCTATGCCACAGCATTGCAGACTCTTTGGTCGAAGAATACAACGCTTGTGAACTACTCAGATCCAACCTATATATTCCGTTATGGTTTGATCCTGTAGCAATGACAGATCCTGTCACTTGACATCCGCCTTTTTGGATGATGCTTGCGCCTCTCGATGTAAATAAAACATCGAAGCCTTTTTTAACTAAACTGCTTACAGATAAAAGATTTGTAGCAAGGTCAGGGATATAAAGAACATCACTAATTTTATTTACACTATCGGAAATATGAATATTTACAGTACCTTTACCATGGCTTAGTAATTGCTCCTTGTTAGCAACTGTAATAGGGGTGACATGGGATGACATGGTTGCATACCAATCTCTCCTGTTACTCATATGGGAAGTTGCGCCAGAGTCAATATACCAGTCTTGAGAACCTGAGGGAGGAATGTTAGAAAAACAGGATGAAAGTGTGAATTCGGATGTATAATGTGTAGAAGTGTTAGCCGAAACATTTTTGCCTTTCTTCTGTCTAAGCTTTCTACATTGCGATACAACGTGCCCTAGCTTTTTACAATAGGTACAGAACTTTTTCTTCTCGTCCTTCGTTTGTAGCGCTGCGTTGTCAGGTCCTCTAGTGGTAGTAGCTGTTGCGGTGCGCACATCCTCTTTGAGAAGTGCTGTCACCACATTTTCCGATGAAATCTTCGTGTTGGAATGTTCAAGAGCCATGACGAGTGGATGAAATTTTTCTGGAAGTCCAGCAAGCATAATAATGCCAAGAAATTCGTCATCTACTGCTGCTCCTATTCCCTGAAGTTCTTGCTGCGTTGATAACGCCTTGTTCACATACTCTTGTATGTTTCCTGTGTAAGTATTTCCTAGGAGACTCTTCATTAAAGCTAATCTCCTTGTAAGCCCGCTGTCAGCGTAAGCCTTTTTTATACAATTAAAAGTATCGTATGCGGTTTTCGCTGACCTGATTATTGGAAACACCGACTCGTCACACGTGAGGCAAATCTTAGCTCGTGCCTTCGCGTCTCTGCGCGTGGCGATGGGATCGGCGGGATCGACCGCTTGAATCACAACGTCCCATAAGTCGACGTCCGTCAGATAGCACTCCAAACTAAATGCCCAAGTGTTGAAATTGTGACCATTTAGCTTACTAATACTTATTGCATTTGTCATATTGGAAGAATTTGTTACCGCTTTACATTGAGGTAATAATGTACTACGCACTAGAGAAGTCATCACACATCACTACTGCGTGCAGTTCAATTGCGGTTTTCTAGCCGCATTTCACTCATTTGCTTGCTAGATCTTGACAGCTTAAGTCATTTTTTGTTTTTAAACGAAAAAAACGTTCAGACGCATTATATATGCCGTGGTGTGTTTTAAGATATTGCACTAATAATTAAACTAATACGGCGAAGTGCAAAGGAATAACTTTTCATCGGTGAGTAACTAGATAATCATTTTAAAATATAATTTGAACAAAATATTTGGTGGACGTCATGTTGTGACATTTTTCATATAGACTAAAAATTAAGATGTGACAATTTGTGTAACAAGTGTTTTTTAGTAGTAGTGTTCAATTAGCTGACGTTTCTTTTTAAAGAGGAAAATAATAATCTAACATAATATTAATCCATTCCATCCATTAATTCTAATTTTAATTAATGTAATTTTTTTTTTTGGACGCCTACCACAGCTGTGTTCTTTTTAACCCAAAGGTTGACTGGTAGAGAATGCCTTGCTTCATTAAGTCCGCCTATGTATCACCATTGTACATGAAGTTTAAATAAATATTTAGAAAAAGAACTGACTGTGCTTATTCAATGAAAAAATATAAAAAATGAAATATGAAAAACAATTATTACATAATGTAAGACTTAATTTACATTTTGTTTATTTAAGGTTGGGGCCATGGGGTCCGAGTGCTCACATATTATTTCGGGATATCGCCAAACGGTTGGTCGACTCTTCTCGAGACCAGAGGGCTGGCCTTTTTTTTGGCCAAAGTATCAGCATTGCCATCCAACGTGGCAATGCTGCCAGCCTTCTGGGCACTTTTCCTGTTGACAGCGATGTGGACGAATTTTTTGACGCCCCGTAAATGTACATATTTTTATTCTTATTATATTCATAATATTAGTTTATAAATAATACTGTACTTATGTATTACAACAAAAATAAAAAGTTTTTTAAGGTTTATTATTATAATAAAAAGTACAGAAGATTCGTGTTTCAAGCAAATTGTAAAACCGGCCAAGTGCGAGTCGGACTCGCGCACGAAGTGTTCCGTACCATTATCGTAAAAAACGGCGAAAAAATCACGTTTGTTGTATGGGAGCCCCACTTAAATATTTATTTTATTCTGTTTTTAGTATTTATTGTTATAGCGGCAACAGGAATACATCATCTGTGAAAATTTCAACTGTCTAGCTATCACGGTTCATGAGATACAGCCTGGTGACAGACAGACAGACAGACAGACGGACCGCGGAGTCTCAGTAATAGGGTCCCGTTTTTACCCTTTGGGTACGGAACCCTAAAAATTCCCTATTCCGATTTGATATTTTGAACATATTGTAAGCGCATTTGACTTATACTTTAACAGTCGGTTATTTCATCTATTGATAAATTTTGAATTGGCGTGTGTGTATGACTAGATGTATGAATGTGTGTGAAGCAAAAGAAGTATGTAAGGATCGTAGCAGGTGGCGTTCTGTAGTTTCTGCCTACCCCCATGGGAAAAAGGCGTGAGTTTATGTATGTATGTAATAAATTTTGAAAAAGTGAACATTCTAATGAAGCTTGTTAGGTATAAAGCTATGTCGCTTCTGTAGTCAGTCAGCAAATTAGTCTATATGAATGACAAGGTGTTGCAGAACGTTGTACGAAACGCGTAAGCGCCATAAAAATCACGGCGCTTCCGTCTTTTTGGTCGCGAGAAAACTACACCTTAGAAGCGCTCTAGCGCTGCATGTTTATATTGTTTTGTTAGACGACTAATTATTGTTTCAGCGCTGCAGCGAATTTTTAGTTTAAACTCTTGTCAAAATTGACAAAATGGAGCATGTATTTTGCTTAGGATAGCTTCTCTAGTACGTAGTACATATTATCTCAATGCCGCTTTACTGGAATCCGCTCTTGACTGCTGCACCGTGGTGGACGTTGGAGGGACCATAACCACTTGTTTATAGATTGGATTAATTTAGCAGAGCTAATGGAGTTGGCTAGTAAGGAAAACTATTTTGAACAGGATAAACGACGTGTATTATATTTTACAAAGATATATGAAGAGTAGTGACAGATATAACGTAAGAAAGAAATAGCTGTCAAAACAGTAATGGCCAGGGTGTACTTATTAGAATAAAAAAGGTTTTAACACCTAGAGATTTTACTTAAGTGCCATAACCATAAACTATAAATACTCTTTATCTATGGTGATCGCTCTATGGGTTTGGTATTATAGTTTGTTACACGTTTCGCTCTAACAATATTAATTTGACTCTGTTATCTGTTTACTTCGCGAACCACACGTCGCGACACTCGTATTGTCTGGTACGAGAAAAAACAAAAATCAGCCTAAATTGACTCTGCACAGGTTAGTAACTAGTTTTCACTAATCCAGTCGAATTTTGTGTTATGTATTGTTACTAGATGGTATTTTTGAATATTATTGGAACCTGTGTCATGTTTGTATGGCATAAATGGGCATAAAACGTTATTATTTTCTATATTTCTTTGCATTGTTTACCTACAATAATTATTGGCATGTAAGGTTAGTGATGTTCGATGTTGGCATACGATAAGTATCGATACTATCGATAAACTTGATAGTATGTAAAATACATTACAATGATATTTTAATCCACAGATTTCCTAAAAACGAAATTTTAAAGAAGAAATGGATAGAAGCTATTGGTTCTGAAAATACAAACCCTAGACATAAAATGTGGCATATCTGCTCCATGACCTTTGAGGAATCTTGTTAACAGAACCCTCGATGTGATAAGGTTACCTGCAGCCTAATTGTGTAAGTAAATTCGGCAAAGGAAACAATCTGTTTCTTTCCCAAAAACACACACATTGTTTTCTTTGCCGAATTTATTTACACAATCAGGCTGCTGATAGCGTAGTGCCCACATCGACTTTACTGGTATGATTTTAAACAAAAATTGCAAAGCACAGTAATTTCAACACATCTTGTTACATACTTTTTTATTGACAGTATTTCAAATTTAAATGAATTAAATATGTAAATAAGTAATAGAATTATGCGACTATTTTCATTTTCAGCCTAGGCAATTATGTTCCTCACAACAACCTACTTATATATATATATGTGTATCTCACAAAGAAATGGGCTTTACTAAAGCAATAAGTGAGAACTTTAAATGAAAAGGTCCGGAGTTGTGATGTAAAGATTTCTAACATTATTCAAGACCTTTAGAAAGTTAAATAAATCCATAATGAAGGAAGTTTCATTCTGAATGAATATGCAGAACGATTTCTTAAAAAGCAAATTGCCAAATCTAAAGGCCAACTTTAAAAAAAAAGGATTCTGAAGAATTAATGTTGGGGAATGTTTCATTTTTGTATGGGACTCCGGCCATAACCTGTACCTTTTAGGAAAGCTGGGAAACGAACCCCTGAATAGAATAAAGTAACATTTTTCCATAATAACATAATGATTTTTAGGTACATAATAAAAATTATAAATGTTTGACTTTTATCGTGACAGCTAATTGACAGCCTTAAGGCTGTCAATTAGCTGTTTTATTTTTGACATTTAGCTAGAAAGTGACGTGACACTCAGTAGTCAAACAAAATGCCAGTTTGAATTATTCGTTCAGAAGTACACTTCAGAAGAGCAAAATAAATATTTTTTTAACGATGAAATCGTCACACTTGCTTTTATATTAGTCATAAAAGATGTTTAAGAGAATAATAGTAATTTTTACTAGTACAAGAACACTTACTTTTCATATTTAACATCTACGTTATTTATGGTTTGATGTGACATGATTTCAGAACGAAATCGAAATGCAAACTATGAGAGACGCCATGTTAAATAGACTATGGCAATAATTGAAAAATAATCAGGCTTAAATTCAGGGAAGAATATTTTTCCTCAATTCGTGGGATTTTTCCACTTTTTTGATAAATTTACATCTCATGGCCGAAAATGATACATCTACTTTGCCCTTACGCTTCATTTTTTTTGGCCGAAAGCGTATGATTTTCTAAGAAATACCGACAACACTTGTTTGACACACTTCGAGCAAATGGTACCAACATGTTAATGCCGAACCTGGCTTTATAGAAATAAATAAAATAGTGAATTTCAATAAGTTAATTTTGTTAAAAAATTAATAAATGTATTTTTTTACATAAAATATTGTTATTATTTTACATAAATTAAGTTGTAAAATATTATTATTTATTTACTTTAAGAAGATGCCTTAACCCTGCAGTGGGACAGTTACAGGCTGGTATTTATTATTACTACCCCTTTGGCCTATGTCCAGTGGATTGCGATAGGCTGATTTGACTTGATACCAAACAAAATACATTTTAGTTTGAATGGGTTAGGTATAGGGAAAGCCAAAAATCGTGAATCAAACGAAACAGGGCGATATTTGGGACGTTTTCTAGCAGGTCAACAGAAAAACACCTCCCACTATCCCCAAAAATCACTATTTCGTTTATATTTTTTGCCCACCCTGTATATTGCCAGTCATACAATACTCTATACCCATAGCTACTTCGGTTTCTATGGGCCTGGTTTGATCTGATCATATTATATTGTTATTACATTATTATATATATATATATCGTAGAACAACAACGTAAACAATTTCATGAAGGTCGATATTTACATCGATATCAGCTGCGCATGTTTCTTGCAGTTACAACCCTACAAGGCAGCCATCTTATGTGCCCGATTTTTGTAGGTATGCACGCTAATTTCGTAGGTATGGCAAGTCCATAGGTTTCTAAGTTAGTGGGCCGTGTATATACGTTCTGTCTAGCGTTTCTCTGCAATAATAAAATTGTGAAAATTGTGACCGCTGCCATTACTTTGACAATCAAATGACACTTATGACATGTGATTTTTTTTAATCCTTGATGACCTGGCTACTAAGCCTTTCGTTTACAAAGTCTTTAGTTTTTGAAAAGTCCCTATGTTTTGCATTACAATGCGGATGCAGCATTGAACACATTCTAAAATCATCAGCCTTCTCGGCTAGCTTCGCTGAAGTAGTCAATACTGCAATTAAATGCTCAGCTCCACTTTCTTGAGAATGCGCCGGTTTCAATGACTCCACATCCATATGCTTAGAAACTTGAGTCTCTAAACTACACCGATCTCTAAATCCACAAGGAATCAATTACCAAATAATTAAAACGCCGCTGAACTTCACTCGAAAAAACTCGGACAAGAGAGAATAATAGCAATTATAATTACTTTTTGTAACAGCGACTGGCTTGGTTATTTTTATAGTACGTCTGTGAGTGGAAGAGATATTTGTAATAACACGTCTGTCTGCAGTGGACATGCAAGGCATAAGGAAAATATAAATAAATTATTGATTGCCCGAGCTGCTTGTTTAAATTATTCTCTGCAAAAAATACTCTGTGCTTTAGTGGATTATGAGCGGCTGTCATTATAGATAGGTATAATATCATGAGTCATTTTTTTTCTATGGGTATCATCCTGAAGAAAAAATTGGACGTGTCATAGACTCAATAATAGGACATAGGACTGTACATAAATTATTAAAATTAGCATTCACAAAATACAAATGAACGGGCAATTTAGTGATCATAATACTGTACTGTGTGTGTACACTGTACAGTGATCTTTAGTTATCAATTGGTAGACGGATGTGGGTAACGAATGGCGCTAAACGGTTGTTCGAGCGGGCTGGTGGTGACGGCGGTGGTGGCGCTGCTGCTGCTGCCTGCGCAGTACTACGTGCCGGACCTGTACCCGGGCTCCGAGGACCCGCTGCTGGAGCAGCCTGAGAGTCCACCCAGTGTGTTCGGATGGTTCGATATCGTTCACTTGCCACCGCTTGATCTGTTTGTGACAGTAACGTTACTGGTACTAGGAATGTCAACATATCTTTGCGAGTGGATACAGAGAAAGCTCATGGAAAGAAGAATAGTAAAGGTGTGATACATTCTAATTTGATTATGATGTTGTTTGGTCCCACCAAATCCATCCATCCTTATGGACTAGGGCATGTAATATCGGATCATGTAAGATTTCCAATTCCTATATTGATTGCCAATATAAATCTTAATATAGAAATGCAGATATTAATATCGGAATTGCGCACTTACGTTAAATATCACACAATTTTTTTGATAGTTGCATAACTTCGGTATAAGGTAGGATTGAGTACAATAAAAAAACACGTTTATGCCACGACATTTTACTATTTTCTGTTGTGTCTCTCTATAACCAGTGACTGTGTAATCGGGCGCTTATTTACCTAAACTGCAAGTTTGTCCCAAGAAAGAATATTAGTCATGACTGTCTGAAAAGCGATACTAAAAAAAAACAGAAAATGTTTATCGATCAATCTGAATGTAATCCCGAAATATAGTGAGTAATAATGATTTGTAAATCCCGTATATGTATCGGTCAATGTGGCGACGCCTCCTGGGGGAGTCTTATGTTCAGGAGTGAACGCCTTTTGACTGAAATGATGATGATGAGAGACAAGGTATTCAAGTTGTGGAAGTTGATTTATCTAACAGATTAGTGATAGGAGAGACTAATTTGTTGTATTCAATAGGAGCAGAAGACAGAAAAATATTTTTTTAAGGTTTTCAAGCAAGTATCACATTATAAATTTGAAATAAAGTTTAACATGATAGGTTCTCGTTCAGAAACAGCCCGCTCAAAATATGAAAAACTATGTTAGCTTTCATCATCATCATCATCGTCATGGCAGTCGAAAGATGTCCACTGCTGAACAAACGCCTTCCCTCTATGTCATCACATTGGCCGATCCCATGTGACTCAAATCCTGCGGATACCCGTAACCTAAGCATTCATCAATAAAAAAATAACATTGTTACAACGGGTTCTATGAAACTGTGTATTTACTTATACTCAGGTAATTTTTTTAGCAATCTCGGGACTGTAAACCCGAAATTCATCAAGGCACATTATTTTTTCATGAAGTGAAGTTTAGGTAAATAAGCGAAAAATTAGTGAACAGATTATCCGACCACTGCTAATCACCGTAGTCAGCGGGTTCTCGCTCGACGCTTCACAAGGAGCTAAAATAAGGTTTTTTTCTGATTCCGAGATTCCGTTAATGGAGCACTCAATATAGGAATTGAAATATCAGTATTTTCGTTCAGTGATTCCGATATTACGAGATACCGATATTATGAGATTCTGATATCACGATATTCCGATATTACGAAATTCATGCTTTATTATGGCTTGGTTAATTTTCGATTTGATTACGTATTACGAGCTTCATGCAAAAGTAAAGGTATGTTTCTGTACCAAGCAGCTACGCCATGTAGTTGAGACGCAGGGTTAGAACCTCTAAATAAAAGAGTTTTCTCAGTAAGTTTTCTTGTAGTCTCATCAATCTTATTGGCCGGTCTGAACATAGGCTTTCCGATGCGCGTGGCACGGTGCGTTGCTGTGTTTGTACGAGCAGCCATTGTAGCCAACTTCAGACTGGACAAAAAGATTGGGGATTAGCGTACCTGTAAATGATTGCTATGGCTAAATCAGGTAATACATAAGTATTGTCTAGAAAACCCAAGGAAGGTAAGTTGTGCAAGCCAATTAATGCTGGGAGTCTGTCGTCCAGTACCTACGGCAGCATTAGTTGTGGGCTCTTGGCACAGTAGCTGCGCGGTGCGGAAAGCATTGCTGACCACTGGTTGTTGCAGCTGAATCAGTACTTGGGTGCCAGCGTGGAGCGGCTGCGCGCGTGGGACGCTCAACAGGAGCAGCTGGAGGTGACGCTGAAGATGGTGCAGAACGCCACGTCGGAGTACAACCTTCTGCTGTACCTGCTGCTGCGCCAGCACCGCTGCCTCGCCAGCCACAATGGCCCGCCCTCCAACTGCTTCTTCGACAAAGGACTCGAAGAAGACCTCACTTTTTTAAGGAATCCAACGCTCAACGCGTAACGCGTACGTCCTCGAGTTTATTATTTAATAATTAAATAGTGTTGAGTTGTTTACGATGTGGTTTTATTTATTGCGCTGCGCTGCGGTGCAATAAATTTTTCACAGCGAGCGTACCTGCCAAATATTTCGCGTAATTCTGTATTGCCCTACTACAGCCCGCGAGCACTCTACCGGAAAACTAATAAATGCGTTATAAGCGAAATCTTCTATATTCTATCTTTCTATATATATAATACTAGCTTTCCGCCCGCAGCTTCGCCTGCGTGGACTACACGATTTTGGCTGTTTCGTTTTATCTAGTTTTGGCGGGATATTGCAAATTATTATCCAAACATACTATTAGACCAAGAAATTTTTGGAATCTCAGTATTTTATCGAATTATAAAAATTACGTGTAAATTGATATAAAATCAGCATGAATTGCCTTCGTGTTCTAATAGAGAGCGCTGGGCTTTCATTCCGGAGGTCTCGTGGGATCGATTTCTACGGGTAGTATCTAACAAATAGTGAAAAGCCACTTTGCTTTAAATTTTTGAATCCTGCTACCGACACGATAGAAAATTAATGCAGGGGCCACCCTGTATTAATTTTCTATATAAGCAAAAGTTAACACCCGATGTTCTTCGGCTGTATTTTTTTATGCATGGAAAACTTTGGTTCTGCTTTTGGATAATGTTTATCTTTTTTCAATTTTATCGATAAAATGATACAGCTAAGTGGTCGCCACCATAATTGATACACATTTGGGCCCGATTTATGGCATATTCCATCACCCTTGCCAGAACTTCCGGTGGATTTTATCGAGGGCTTCAAGAGTCTGACGCTAGTTGACAAATACTAATGACTTAAAAACAAACCACAGGAAGAAGTCTGGAATAGTTAAATCAGGCTATCTTACCGGCCATTGCGAGACCTGGTAATGCATCCCTCAGAATTTTGGTTGTGGCTCGAGCAGTAAGCGCCGTTGCTCTATCCTGTTGGAACCACATGTTCTCCAGTTCCAATTTATTCCTTTTTAGGATAGAAAAAGACGTTGATCACGGCTCTGAGACCTCGTCGACCACAGTAGTCGTTTGGTGGCCCGATGACGCCTCCAGCGTAAACAACACTGAGCGGGTGTGACTCTTGCTGGATTATATACGTACGTTCACATATTCACAGAGCTTGCTCGTGATGATTTTCGATAATAAAATTCCTTCCTCATGGTCGCGATTTAGAATGGTTTGACGTAGATTACACGAACTTGGGGGTTATCAGCTATATTTTGAACCGATTTTCCAAAAAAGAGGAGGTTCTATGTTCGGCTGTATGTTTGTTTATTTTTTGTGTATGTTCAACGATTTTTCCGTCAACTGTTGACCGATTTTGAAAATTCTTTTTTATTACGTGTGTTTTAAGATTTTGCACTAATAATTCAACCAATACGGCAAAGAATAGAGCAAAGGAATAACTTTTCATAGGTAGCTAACTAGATAATAATTTTAAAATTTACATTGCGATAGTATTTGACATTCCCATACATTTTTTTCCCATAAACACTATCGCAATGTCACGTGCATACGTGGTCAGTTTGGGTTTTATTCCCAGGTTGAGCAAAAAGTTATATTGGGTTTTGGGAAATTCTCAGCAATCTTACTCGATTGGTAGCACGGGGATAGGAAGTTGGCGGTGTGATAACCGTAATGCCTCGGAATGCATAATTATGCTAAGCTGTTGGTCTTGCGCCTAATCTATCTCCGATCGGATCAAATTGCCGGTCTGTGGGACTACAGAAGAGAAGGACGGAGAGAGTGCATCTGTGTTTGCGCATTTTGGGCACTATTATATCTATCGCGCCGATGGCAGTCTCCAGTCTGCGGGGCCACGATAGACGAGATCCGGTCAGGAGGATTATTATTTCATCTCAATAGTCATCTGCTTTCTAGCCATATCCACTTTCACACATAACATCTATTAGCTCGTGGATGAAAATGAGTGTACTGTATATGTTGGCGAATGGTTTAATATCATTTCTTTACAAATATAAACTGTCCCGGACAAACAAATTCGATTTTACGAAGAGGTGCCGACTGTCGCAGTGGAGTCCGTGGTAGAAGGTGGTCCTCAACCCGCGCCGTGCTGCGTTGATGTCGCGCCGCTCACCCACACATCGATGCTGCGTGGGCCGCGCGCGAGTGTTGGGTTTAAATCCCAATATGCTGCCCGGGTTGAAGCGATGGCTTCAAAAGTCAGGAAGGGGACATATATTTTATTGAAAGCTCTTCGTATGGTGCCTCTCTTTGTCTTTACTTCAGCGACTCTGGTGATTCCGTCGCCGCCAGGATAGACAAGCACGACCCTTCCCAAGGACTAGAGAAGTGAAGGAAGAGCTCGTTCTTTGACGATGAACAGGGAGCCCATCTTCAGATCTGTATTTGGTGACTGCCACTTCACCTTCTGCTGCAGTAGTGTAACGTATTCAAGGAAGAACCACTGCCAAAAGTGCTGTTTGATGTGTTCTATCCTCTTCAAGCGCTCCAGGCGATTAATGTTGCTGTCAGAAACCTGTGGATGAGGAATAGCATTCAGTGGTCGTCCAATTAAGAAGTGAGAAGGTGTTAGAGCGTAGAAGTCATGGGGTTCTGTGGAAAGAGGAGTAAGGGGACGAGAGTTTAAAACTGCTTCAATTTGAGTGAGGCAAGTAGCCATTTCCTCGTAGTTTTTTTTTATAGCCTATAGGCTCGAGCTTGACCACTATCTCACCTGATGGTAAGCGATGATGTGGTCGACGGTGAAACACGCTTGCCTAGAAATAACCTATTCACTCTTGACTTATAGACCCCTAGATTGTAGCTATCGGGAAACACAGACTCCGGCAGGGAATTCCACTCCTTAGCTGTACGCATAATAAAAGTGTCCCCAAAACGTTTTGTGCGTATGGGTGGGACTTCTACCATGTATCGATGGCGCATCGCCGTACGTCTGGTAGTCAGATGTTGAAACGGGCTAGGTGGAATTAGATCGTGCAATTCCATCGCAAACTCCCCGAAATGTAACTGATAATAAACCGACAAGCTGGCAAGACTCTGGAGCTTTTACTTGACCAGTGCCTCATAGCCATAGAAAAAAAATTATTTATTAATTACTGTAGCGAGGCTCATAGCCGATGAGCCTCTTCGCCCGCTTTTTGATCGACTCTAGTGCGTAAAGCTGGTATTTGGCAGATCCGTCCCAGAGATGAGAACAGTACTCCATGCATGATAGAACTTGCGCTTGAAACAAATTGAGGAGCTGTTCCGGCGTGAAGTAACTTCTCACCTTTGCAAGGATCCCCAGCTTTTTGGCTGCCAGCTGAGCCTTTGCCCCAATGTAGATATGGGCCAAAATTGAGATTCGATGTCAACGTAACACCAAGAAGTTTAAGATGGTCCGTTATTGGCACGGTCACATCTCGGAAAGTTGGAGCCGGTTGAAATTGGCTCTTTTTTGCGGAAAAAAGACACGCTTGGGTTTTAGCAGCATTAAACCTGACCAGATTTACATCGCCCCATTTGGAGACTGCCTGCAAGGACAGGTTCAAACGCTCCACCATGGCCTCACGGAGAGACCGGCAGCCTAATTTTGTAAGTAAATTCGGCAAAGGAAACAATCTGTTTCTTTCCCAAAAACGACTTTTTGCAATACGAAAAGAACAGATGGGAAACAAACAGATTGTTTCCTTTGCCGAATTCACTTACACATAGGCTGCGGATCTGCGGCCCGGTAGCCAAAGCGTTGGACAAGTATCGTTCAGCAACAGTGCTGTCGTCTGCAAACCCATATGTGCTGGGTTTTAGCAGATCATTAATGTGCAGCAAGAATAATGTTGCTGAGAGTACTGACCCATTGATATCCAATTGGTCCGATGAGCAGCCATCGATAACCACTCGAATGGACCGATCTCTCAGGAAGTCTGCAATCCAGTTACATAGACCACCGGGCAGACCGAACAAAAGAAGCTTACCAATAAGGCTTTCATGCCAGACCCTATCAAAAGCCTACGAGATGTCGAGGGAAACAGCAAGCGCAGTTTGGCTCTCGATGGCCGCACTCCATATGTGAATGGCATACGCTAGAAGATCCCCAGTAGACTGATTTCGGCGGTAGCCGTATTGGCGGTCACTAAGGATCTCGTTAGTTCCTAGGTATGCCAGGAGCTTCGTGTTACGTACACGCTCCATACTCTTACAGAGTATGGACGTTACAGAAATGGGTCTGTAGTTGGCCGGGTCAGCTCGACTACCCTTCTTGGGCACGGGCTGTACGTTAGCTAGCTTCCAAGCATTCGGCACTTTTCCAGTCTCATACGAAAGGCGGAATAGGCGTGTCAAGATCAAGAAAGAGAGGCAAACAAATTTGCCTTCTCCTTAGTGGAGTGGGCCAGCGACCCGTCGGGTGTCAGCAGTGGCGGAAGTGAGGGACGGCTGAAGTTCGACTCGACTGACTTAGCCAGGGACCAAAACGCTTTACTACCTGCTGGGTAAGAAGAAAGTTTGGTCCCTATTCGGCCAATGTGGTCGAACCGAGCCCTTCGTAACACCATCTTACAGGACTTGGCAGCCCTGTTGAAGGTCTTCTCACTCACGTCACTCGCTTTGCGCGATCGTGCGTCGACCCATGCCAGGCATGCCTCATGTTTAAGCGCGTCGGCGCGATAGTTTTCGGCGCCAAACCATGGCCGGTCAACACTGGACATTGTTACGTCAGAGAACGGAATGTAGTACTCCATTCCCAGACGCAACACATCCGTTACGACGTCCGCGCACGCCGAAGGATCATCCGAAGAAAAGCAAGTAGGCTGCCAAGGAAAGCATGTGAAGAAAGATCGCATGCCATCCCAATCTGCTGACCTGTAACGCCAAACCCGCCGGGTGCCTCTTGGGCTGGGATCGGGCGAGGAGTAGACGGACACAGACTTCACCAGACAATGGTCGGAAGTACCCAAAGGTGAAGTTATCGACACAGAGTATCGGTCTGGCTCTGTTGACAGCAGAAGGTCCAAGCAATTGGCCGTGTGCGAATCAACATCCGGCACCCTCGTTGCCCCCTGGACCAGCTGGGTAAGGTTAAGCGAAAGCGTAAGCTTACGCATCTCCTGTCCAGCATGGTCAGTGCACTGGTATGGGAAGAGCCACTCCTGGTGGTGGGCATTAAAGTCCCGCAGTAACACTAATTTGGCGGAAGGGTACCGCTGCTGTGCCGCATCAGCCACCTCACTGAGGTACTTTGTGAGCCTGGTTCTCTCCTGATCTCCGCTGTGCGAGTGGGTAGACACAGGCGTAGATAATTTTATCCAGACCTGTGTCCACTAGAGCCCACAGCGTCGAAAATCTTGGGTCCTCAAGGTTACGGAGACGCCGATAGCAGGTGTCGTCACGAGCGTACATACACAATCCCGCGCGCGGTTTATAATTGTGGTCCAGGGTAAACCCTGGGTAAGATAGGTACGACGCGTCTGACGGACTCGCTATATGCGTCTCCGTAAGGAAAAACACAGGTCAGGTGAGTGATTTGGTGTAGCCTTTTAAGGTTGTTTGGTGGAACGAACCCCCGCCTTAGCTAATCCGTTGAAGTGGGGCTATAGGCGGGTATACATTGAAAGTTAATGCCTTTTTGAGCTAGTTGACCTTCGAGGTCTGACTGTATAAGGAACTTCTATAGCTCATTTTAGGCACCGACGAAATTTTTGCCACTGTCGGACGTGATGCGTTGTGGTTAATTTCGACGCGACACAAAGCGGTAAGTGCAGCCAAAAAAGCATCGCACTGCACTATCCAAGTGACGAGTTATATATGACAGGCCGTCGTGAAATTGCATATGAAGATGGCCAAGAATGACTTGAGGAGTCTGCAGCCTCTAACCTTCCTGTCCACTCACTCATCACTGGCCCGGCGTAGTCAACACTACTAGGCAATTAAATTAAATTATCTTTATTTCAGACGAAAGTCCATATTTTTTTACAAATATTGCGTTAGTAGGGTTGTTAGTAATACACACAAAAATAAAACATAACATGGTGTTAGTCATTTGTTAGTAAACAAAACAAGTTACACAATGATAATAATTACCTTAGTCTATTTCTATTTCTGAGCAAGTTTACGCTTGCCCAGTACACAGTAAAAAAAGGACTGTTTATTATGCACGCTAACGTTTTGAGGACAATGTTGGTGCTACCCCAGACCCTGCTCATCATCGATGCAGTTCTTTTCCTACTGATGGAAAAGATCATCGACAGAAGCATCCGCAAACATTGCGGAAAAACTGCAGTACCTGGGTTTTCTTAACACTGCCCCCCTCAGAGCGTCATTGTATTGAACACGCAGGGCGTTGTAAGCCCGCCGCGTAAAGTTGATCCACAGACTGCACGTGTAAAAACATGACACAAGGCTCTGAAAAGTATCACTTTTACGTCTGTGGTACATCGCGCGAATCTGCGGGCCAACATATTGCAGCGGACTGCCAACGCCATTCTTTCCCTCTCTAGGTCCTCATCGTCCTGTAGCCGATCTGTCAGCATGTGACCCAAATATTTTACTTTAGACACCCTCTCTAAAAACCGACCCACCGATCTTAAATGGTGGAACGTTCGAGGGAGCCTTGTTCCCTGCTTTGTATAGCATGAGAACACTTTTACTAGCATTATATTTTAGCTATGCGAATCCAGCTCAACCTGTTGTACAGGTAGTCTGGCTTTTGAAGCTTAATGACACCGAACATCAAGCAGGCCAGGTGTAATTTGCGTCTTGATTTCATTTTAAGGGTAAAATGTTTGTTGAGGAATGGCGTGACGTGGCTTCTGGGCTGGGAATTTTATAGCAAAACCGAGTACAAGCATTTTGAACCCTCTGAATGAGCTGGTCTGTACGAACTAGTAGGCGCGGGCCGTACACGGTGTCTGCATAGTTTAGCCCGGACAAAACCAGACTTCACACCATTTGTTCCCGAAGTGTTTCTAATAGGTACGTCCTCATTTTATATAAAACTTTGAGGCGGTAGAAACAGTTTCTTACTGAGTCGGCGACATGCTTTTCAAAACGAAGGTTCTTGTCCATAACAAGACCTAGGTTGCGCGCTTCATACACTCTGTCAATTGGTTTGCCCATTAACTCGATCATGAAAGTTGCGGGTAGCTTATTTAGTGATCAAACATGAACACTCTTAAAACTGCATCAGCATCTCTTCACTAGAGAACAGTCGACCTCACTATCGAAATAAAATGGAAGCGACTCACCGAGTATTCCATTCCAAACTTGCACGCACATAACCTCACAGCTGTTGTCATAAAGTTCGGCTGCCACCTGCAAACTGCTAGCCTGCTGTCGGTCATAACCTCTCAGATGTTGACACGTCAACCTTCGCGCTCAGCTTCTAAATCGCTAGCCTGCAGCAGAGGCTTCAGGTTGCGACACAATATGGTATCTGAAACATGAAAAACATTACGAGAGTATATGTTCACACGATTATTTTAACCATACACAGCTTTGATGGCATTTTAACCGGTGCAATAACCTAAACCTAACCGGTGCAATAACCTAAACCAATCAATCTGCCTAGCCCTCTCCCAACCACATCGGGGTCGGCCTCCAGCCCCACCGGATCCAGCTGAGCACCAGTGCCCCACATGTAGCGACCGCCCATCCGACTTCCACACCCCAGCAACTGGGCGACACGGCACCCCTTGGCTTGACTGGTGTCAGATCTCAGGCTTCTGACTACCCGTAAAGACTGTCAAAGATCTTCAAATGACAGCCAGGACCAACGGCTTAACGTGCTTACCGAGGCACGGAGGAAACCCGGTATGTTGAAATGGTCACCCATCCACGGACCGACCTCGTCAAGCGCTACTTAACCTTGATGATTGACCAGTGCGGCTGTTATTATGTTAGCCACAAGATACTAGTAGTAGTAGTAACCTAAACCGGCATGGGCAAATAGGTTATTATGGACACCGAATGTGAGCGCAGAGTTCCTGTCCAAAACATAAATCACACATTACAGTGTCCCAAATGCCCAGGTAGGTATATGGGATTTAGAGAATCCAATGAATGCCATAGCGTCAGTGGAGTTTAACGTCAAATTAAAAAGAAATCATATAATCAAACTCCATTACTTAAAACTAATAATTATGATATATTATTAGGTACGTCACTGTCACCATATCGTTCTAACTTCCAAACAATAATAGTCAGCCAAGGCCAGTGATAGTACAATAATAACTCTTAACCTATAAATGACATCAAGCATGACTGTACCCATATTTGCAAATAAAGTTTCTTTCTTTCTTTCTTCTTTCTTTCTTTCTTTTTTCTACAACACGAAAACTTGACCATCGATAACTAACATAAAATTATTACCTGACACGGGCCACCCCGACGATCCATTAACCGCCATACCGTACACAAAATCAGAATTTTGAATAATGAACACTTTGTCATAGTCATAGCAAAATGAAAACGACTCACCAGATTGGCATAAAGATCAGTGTTTGTGGATCTTTCCACAAGTCCACACGCTCCTTCTTGACCTGTCCAGCTCCTTGGTTGCTACTAGCCTCCTTGTTGCTCCGCTCCGGACTGGTTTTTCATTATTTAAGACTGAGGGTAGTCGCAGAAACGAACCACAACTTCTATCTGACACCGCAATTTTTTTGCAAGAATATAACCGCCATTTTCACTAGCATTGTTTTTACGTGTGATCTCATTAGCACTGTTTATGGATATCTGTGTTTTGTCTATGACAGATCATAGAGTTCCCGCCCATCGGTGTGCTAGAAGATTCCAACATGGCTATAGCAAAAACATGTCTACTGTCTATAAAAAGAAATATAAAAATAAAACTATTGTCTGATAAGTGCAGTGTTTAATTACAAAATAATAATGACAAACATGGTGTCAGGTGCTACCGGGCCATTGCTGCCTCTACGGGGCATGGTATTCGTTGGCAATCTGTCGGAAAATTTCAAGGAGTTTTGTCAGAGACTCGAGATCTATATAACAGCCTCAGGCCTTGATGAAGCAAAGGAAAAAAGAAAAGTGAGTATTTTGCTCAATTACATAGGAGACGAAGGTTTAAAAATCTATAATACCTTCAACTGCAAGGGGAGCGAAACATTAGAACAGGTGTTGACGCTGTTCGACGAATATTTTTCACCTAAAAAGAACCTTACAATTTTTAGAAGTGAATTCTTTGGAATTACGCAAAACAATGCACGATTAGAGGAATACTTTCAGAGGGTAATAAACCTTGGCAACATGTGCGAATGCCAGGACTTAAAGGAAAGCTTGACAGTGTCAAAAATTATAGCAGGACTTGACCCAAAATATAATACGCTAAAAACAAAACTTATGGCGGAAGATGAAAGTAAACTAACCATTACATATGTTATGAAGTTCTTACTAAGCGCGGAGGCTTCTAGCAGATATTTGGAAAACCAGAGATTTGAGTCTCCAAGTACTGGCCAGGATGTGTTGCTTGTTAATAGGCAAAGTAAATTAATTAGGAACTGTCGGAATTGTGGGTTATCCCACAACTTGAATCAGTGCCCAGCCTATGGGAAAACCTGTTATAAATGTAATAAGCAAAATCACTTCTCAAAGAGTTGCAGAGGAAAAAATACCTTTAAAAAGGTTAACTTAGCTGAGGAGATGGAAGGCACTGAGAAAGATGATGAGCAAGGTGAATTTTTCATTGGATTTGTGGGTAACGAGATTCTTCAAGAATTTACAGTCAATGATACAAAATTACTTGTAAAAATGGACACTGGAGCAGCCTGTAATGTAATAGGAAGTGAGGTATGTAAACAACTGTGCTTAAAAAAATCTGAAATATTACCATGTGACAAAAAAGTTATTCAGCTGGATGGGAAATGTGTCCCTGTTAAAGGAACCTGCTGGTTAGAAATTGTACATCCTAGTAAAAAAAAATATAAGGTCAAATTTATAATAATTAATGGAAATATTCCCACTCTTCTTGGTTGTAGAACATGTTTGACCTATAATTTCATTTCAGCGAACACTAACTTAGTCAAAGTACACAATGTTACATGTCAGTCTAATAGAACTGCAAAATTAATAAAAGATTTAAAAACTGATTACAGTGAGCTGTTCAATGGTGGTCTTGGTTGCATTCCTGGGTCAGTGAACATACAGCTAAACAGTAATGCAGTCCCAACTATACAAGCAGCCCGGCGTGTTCCATTTTCACTATTGCCTGAAATGCGCATAGAGCTCAAAAGAATGGAGAGGTTAGGGGTCATAGAAAAGGTAACCAAGCCCACTAGATGGGTTAATAATTTAGTTTCTGTCCGTAAACCAAATGGAAAATTGAGAATGTGTATTGATCCAAGAGCTTTGAATAAATACATAGTACAACCAAAATATCAATTACCCACACTAGATGAAATTAAAAGTAAAATGCAGGATGCTAAAGTTTTCGCACTATTAGATGCTTCTAATGGCTTTTGGATGTTGAATTTAAATGAGGAGAGTTCGGATCTGTGCACATTCATAACACCATTCGGTAGATATCGCTATAAAAGGTTACCTTTTGGAATAAGTTCCGCTCCAGAAGAATTTAGTAGGATAATAAATCAAATGTTTGAAAATGTGGAAGGAGTAATACCATACATCGATGATCTGTGTATTTTGCTCGATCAGTAGACGATTTAAATGAACGACTTAAAAAAGTGATGGAAATTGCAATGAGAAATGGTATTAAATTTAATGAATCTAAATGCAAATTTTTTGAGACCGAACTTTTGTTCCTAGGGCACAAATTCACAGAAAATGGTGTATATCCAGACCCTAATAAAGTACAGGCAGTAATGAACATGAAACATCCTGAAAATAAGAAAGATTTGGAAAGATTCTTGGGCATGTGTAATTATCTGTCTCGATTCATTCCAAATTACTCAAAAATTACTGAACCTTTGCGAATTTTAATGAAAAAAGATGCTGTGTTCATCTGGGATAGCAACCAAGAAGAAGCTGTAGGCAAGTTGAAAAAAGCTTTGTGCAGCAGTCCATGTTTAGCCTTTTTCAATACAAACCAAGATATTGTGTTATCAGTTGATAGTTCATCAACCGCTATGGGAGCTGTAGTCTTACAAAATGGTAAGCCAATTGCATTTGGTTCTCGATCCCTTAATTCTACTGAACAAAATTACTGTCAGTTAGAAAAAGAAATGTTAGCAATAGTTTTTGGGTGCTATAAAATGCATCAATATACTTACGGGCGCAAAGTACATGTTGAAACAGACCACAAACCATTGGAAACATTGTTCAAAAAACCTTTATATAAAGTGCCTGCACGATTACAAAGAATGATGTTAGCTATACAAGGTTATAATTTAGAGGTAAAATACAAACCAGGACGCTTACTTTTCATTGCTGACACATTATCTAGAAGCTGCGCTGACAAAGTAGAATCTAAAATGAAGCAACTTATCGAAAATATAATATGTCATGTTAAGCTGCAAAGAAACTCTTTACCTGTGTCTAATATTCAATTAAAGAAAATTCGAGCAGCAACTGAATCTGATTGTATACTTAAAGAAATTATGGGTTATGTTAAAATTGGCTGGCCAAGAAATATTTCAGATGTAGATCAAAAATTACGAAGCTATTGGACTTTTAGAGATGAGCTAAGCACATTAGATGGCATTTTATTAAAGCGTAACTTAATTGTTATACCTGAATCAATGAAAATTGAGATGTTAAAAAATATTCATCAGGGACATGTAGGTTTAAGTACGTGTAAAATCAGAGCTAGATCATGCATTTTTTGGCCAGACATAAATAGAGACCTTGAATTGTTTGTAAAACAGTGTGTGCCTTGTGGTAAATTCAGTCCAAATTTACAGAAAGAACCATTGATTAATCATGATATAGAGAAACTGCCTTGGCACAAGGTTGGCATTGACATCTGTACCCTAGATAGCAAAGAATTTCTTGTATTCATGGATTATTATTCAAAGTATGTTGAAGTTAGTAAACTGGATAATTTGTTAAGTGACTGTGTAATATTGAACTGTAAATCTATCTTTGCAAGACATGGTATTCCAGCAATAGTAGTTACTGATGGCGGCCCACAATTTTCATCTGAAAAGTTCAAGAATTTTGCTGCCAATTACAAATTTGAGCATATCAAATCAAGCCCACTGTATCCACAATCGAACGGGCAAAGCAAAAGTGGTGTAAAAATATTTAAAAGCATATTCAAAAAATGCAAAGAGGATGGTTCAGATCCATATCTAGGTTTGCTAAATTATAGAAATACTCCGAAGTCATATCTGCCATCTCCTGCACAATTGTTATTTTCAAGGACTTTAAATTCATTACTACCCATTTCAAAAAGTAATTTGAAGCCAAAAGTTGCTATTTATGGAAAGAATATAACAATCATCTAGAGTCTGTCAAGAAAAATTATGACAAAAATTCTAAAACTCTCATGGATTTAAATGTAAATCAAAATGTGTATTTTAAGAAGTCACTAGATGCTAACTGGACTAAAGGTAAAATCATCAAAATATGTGATGAACCACGTTCTTATGTGGTGGGGGATGAAGGAGGGAATAGGTATAGGAGAAATAGAAAATTCATTAAACCACACTACAATGTTTGTAATTCTAATAATTTAGAGAATAATAATAATAAAAACTTAACATGTAATTCCACTTATAGTAATAATATGCAGAATAGTTCACTATTATGTAATGAGAATATGATATCTGAAATTGATCCTGATGCTAGACTAAATGAAAGCAGTAAAGATGAAAATTTGTGTAATGATAATAATCTCAATAACTCTGAAGAACCATCCAATAGTGAACCATTAAATACTTCAGTACCAAATGAAACTATAAATGTAACACGTAGTGGTCGTCCAGTTAGGAGGCCAATTAAATTTAAAGATTATATTGATAGCTCTGATTTAGAAAATTAGTATGCATTAGTAACAACGAATTATTTGTCTGTTTGTGTTTATTTTAGAACAGTTGTAAATGTATAATGGTTTACCCTTTGATTGTAATGTAAAGCTTTGGAAAAGGGGGGATGTTTATGGATATCTGTGTTTTGTCTATGACAGATCATAGAGTTCCCGCCCATCGGTGTGCTAGAAGATTCCAACATGGCTATAGCAAAAACATGTCTACTGTCTGTAAAAAGAAATATAAAAATAAAACTATTGTCTGATAAGTGCAGTGTTTAATTACAAAATAATAATGACAAACAAGCACGACCGAATCCCAATTCTGATGTCGCATCAAGGCTGGCCGATAGATGCAAGCCATCGGGAAGTCAGGATGTTATACCCTTAAGTTAATACATCGCGTGTGGGCAGGTCGGTGGGTACAATCGTGCAAATGAAATCACATAAATTATTCGATACACTGGGTTTATTCAAATATTCACAGTTACAATCTTGCTTACTAATATTAAGGATCGACACTGATTCTACGACGTGTTAGCACTAAGCCTGTCAGTACTCAACTGCCTTAATCCCCACCACGCAACTGCTTATAAAAAGCGTGCCAATTAGTAGTTGCTCTTAATTGCCGCCAGATGGCGTGCTTGTGATTTGTTTTGACGTCCGTACTATTGACCAAACCCGACAAATATGATTTATGTTATGTGATGTTTGCTGCACAATAGGATGGGGTGTTTCGTGTCGAAGGCATATCCAGTCTGCCACTGACACGCAACAGGCCGTTGGGATCCAGAAAAGGGACTGAAAAGAAAAGAAAAGGGATGAGGCCACCAGTCTGTTTTTATAATATGAAGAGCCTTGCCCGCTTTAAGAGCTTTGTGTTCGTCAGGAAATATTTCCAACTGTGCTTTGTGCAACATTAGGTTTAATGACCCTTTGAGTTCGTCAACTGGTAGATGATCCGATAATGCATTTGTTTTGTGCCGACAATTGTGAACAAACCTTAGTAAGTATGCTATTGATTTTTTTGTAAATAAGTTAAGTTATATCTTTTTTTTTTTTTTTTTATCGTCAATAGGCTTGCGCTTGACCACTATCTCACCTGATGGTAAGCGATGATGTAGTCGACGGTGAAGCACGCTTGCCTAGAAAAAACCTATTCACTCTTGACTTAAAGACCCCAAGATTGTAGCTATCGGGAAACACAGACTCCGGCAGGGAATTCCACTCCTTAGCTGTACGCATAATGAAAGTGTCCCCAAAACGTTTTGTGCGTATGGGTGGGATATCCACCATGTACCGATGACGCATCGCCGTACGTCTGGTAGTCCGATGATGGAACGGGCTGGGCGGAACAGATCATGCAATTCCATCGCACACTCCCCGAAATGCAACCGAAATTAAGCTACTAATAGAGTCGACATTAGAACTATTGTTAGTCACTACAACAGAACAAGAGACCAATTCTGGTAGATCGTGTTTCTTCGTATGTTTGGGCATTTTTGGCCATGCCCGTTCGTCTTTCTCTAAGAAAGCGGGACCGACTCCATCAGAGATTCACTCCATCAGTGGTAGACCATCACAAGGATAAATCTCTGATGGAGTCAGCCTCTAGGCCGCGGGAAACAAGATCCGCCGGATTGTCTTTCGACGGTACGAAGTTCCACGCGTGACCCTCTGTGCTCTCTTGAATTTCGTGAATGCGATTGCGAATAAATTTTTTTGTTGCAACTAGCGGACGCCTCGCGGTTTCACTCGCGTAGTTCTTTTTCCCGTGGCAATACAGGGATAAAATGTAGCCTATGTCACCCGGGGATAACGTAGCTTCCCAACGGTGAAAGAATTTTTGAAATCGGTACAGTAGTTTCGGAGCCTATTCGGTACAAACAAACACACAAACAAACAAACAAAAAAATCTTTCCTCTTTATAATATTGGTATAGATGGGGGTATGTTGAGCCTAGAACTATGAGACCTACATTTGCTTTTTTTTGTTTTCACAAAAAAAAACCAAGAGGGACCGCCGTCGAAAGAAGAGGACGGAGCCGCCGCCGGCAACCGCTGGAGCACCCGCACCGAATAAGGCCGCGGTACCGCCTAAGGTCAGAGCACCACGCTCCGCGGCTGTAGTGTTCACGCTGCAGCCCGGAGCCGTCGAAAGGGGCGTCTATTACAAGGCGATCCTGACAGAGGCGAGGGCCAAAGTCGCGTTCCCCGAGTACCCATACCCTCAGGCCGATGAAGACCGCTGAGCTGCGTGTCGACGGCTTGGACGACTCAACGACCACAGCTGAAGTCGCGGCGGCCATTGCCCAAGCCGGCAGATGTCCATCCGAGGACATTCGGACGGGCGAGATCCGCGCCGACGCTACCGGGCTCGGCATGATTTGGGTGCGGTGCCCGGTGGCGGCGTCGAAAAAAGTCGCTGATGGTGGACGACTGCTGGTGGGGTGGATTGCAGCGAGAGTCAAGATGCTGCAACCCAGGGCATTGCGGTGCTATCGTTGCCTGGACATTGGGCATGTCAGGGCACGATGCACCGCCGAAACAGACCGCAGCGAGCAGTGCTATCGCTGCGGTCAGCCAGGCCACAAGGTGGCCCAGTGCTCCGCGGCGCCAAACTGCAGCCTCTGTACAGCTGCAGGGAGGATCACCACCTGTGAGACCGCAGCCGTCGCCAGCAACGCTGCCTCCCTGTACGAACTCCCCCGGGCGGCGACCAGCGTATCGTCCGCGTAACACGTCAAGTCTACGCCCGGTTGGAGTTCGCCCCTCAGCACCCAGTCGTACCCGATGTTCCACAGGGGCGGGCCCAAGACTGAGCCCTGTGGAACACCGCACGACATGCGGTGCTGGTTTTCGACGCCATCACGTCCCACGTAGGTGACACCCCTCACCGCCAAATAAGCCCGCACTCGACCCGCACTCGACCGCAGTGCCTCCCGAACACAACTCCAGGGCAGGGTGTTCAAGGCGTTGGAAATGTCCAAGGACACCGCCAACATCACCCCACCCTGGGACATCGCTTCCTCCGCCAGGACTCTCGCCTGCGATATCGCGTGGATGGTGGAGCTCCTATGCGAAAGCCGAACTGGCTTTCGTCCAGGTCCGGCCCCTCTCTGTACAAGTGGCTGACGAGGCGGGCAGCGATAATCCGCTCGAACAGCTTACCCACCTCGTCTAGCAGCACTATGGGCCGGTACGCGGACGGCGAGTCCGCAGGGCGCCCCGCCTTCCTGAGCAGGACCAGACGACCAGATTTCCACAAAGTGGGAAACTGACCCCGCTCAAGGCACGCTGTGAAGAGTCCTCTCAGCCAGGCATATCATTTATGTAAATGTTTAGTAATCATCAGATGGTCTTATTTGCTGATGACAGCACTATTTTATTCTGTAATAATGACATTAATATTCTTGAAAATGACATAAATGACGATCTTAGAAATATAATAAATTGGTTAGTTAATAATAATTGTACGGTGTTCACCTTAAACCTTAGTTTGTTAATGTTATGAGTACCGCGCCGCGACCCAGGTTAGGGATTGATTAAGTAAAACGATGTTTACTATTACACGGATTTATTGGCACTGAAGTAATTAGTTTATAAATGAACGCGATGCACCGCATCGTGAGTGCAAGCGTCAGCATTATTACTTAACAATACAAAATGTACGGGTTTGCTCGTACATACTCCCTACAGGAGAAATTAACAAGTTACAAAATAAATGTTAACAGATCAAAGATCAACATATTTAAAAACAATGTTTCTAGAAAATGTAAAAAATAATAAATGTTATACAAAATTAATGTCGAGACAATATAAAGCAAAAATAATTAACGATTAAGTGATAAAGTCAATTATTGTCACTAGCCGCATCATTTAACTCAACGAACGCAAATAGGTGACGTAGCTTTATTCACTCGCGCACTATTGAGATTAGAAAGACTGCTCTGATTGTTGTCATTTAACTCACTAACACTGTGGTAAAACACTCGGTCACCTATAATCACACACGGATTGTCGTTGTTGCGAGGAGGAGGCGCAGGCGCACCCTGGGCCTGCGCTGGTGTCCGCGCCGGCGTGGTCGGCACTCTCCAGGCGCGCACGCGACGCCACGCGTACACCAGTCCCGCTACTCCCGTGATGCCGACGAGGATGTATATCAGCGTGTAGTGGTGTATATCATGGGCAGACATGCTTTCAGCTATAGCGGCATTTTCTTTCATGATCTTAATTTTCTGGCCAAGCTCTGTTAAATCTATTTGATTCTGGTCAGTTTCAGAATCATTCAAGGTTATCATATGCGGGATCGTGATGTTGATAATATGATTTATCGGCGGTATCAGTGGCGTATAAACATCAGGTTTAATGTTCAGTTCGCTAGACTGTTGTCTGTGGGCAATTAAAGTAAATGCTTGCGTTTTAATAATACACCCATTGTCTACAGCGACAAGACCCGCACCGGTCAGCTGATGACTGGCAACTTGATCCTCGCACATTATCCGTAAAGAGCATTGATCGCAACAAAAATAGATGTAGTTGTTAATTGTGTTACTTTCATACCAGCTGTTTTTGCAAGGAGAGATCTTTGTCTCGCACTCAAGCTCTTCGGTCTGACAGAAATCTTTATCTCCATTTAGATGATAAATAGGTCTCTGAATATGACACAGATATGCATCTGATATCAGACATGATGTTAATGTTTTCTCTGTCATAGTTAAGTAGGTATCCTTCTTTAAGTTTATAGCCACATAATCTGATATTGGTTGGATGTTAACCATGTCTGTTCCTTTGACTTGAGGAATGGAAAATATTTTGAATATCTCAAAGGAGTCTCTACTGATAAGAGGAAGCCTAATTTCAAAGATAAGGTATTCTTCCAGCATTCTGGCCTTTACTTTAAGAAGCTTATATATTTTCCTTAAGTCCATCTGCACATTGTCTACAGGCAATGTCACGTCCTTAGGGAGCTGACTAGCGATGGTACTCAGCTGATCTTGCAATTGAACGGGAGTTAAAAGATGTGGATTGAACTGACCGTGATAGATGTCAGTGATAGTGTCCAGCAAGGTGCTTTGTAATGACTTCAAGTTATGTAGCATGTTGCTCCCGATAATAGCTCCGACAGTCAGCTCATTTACGATAGACATGTTTCGTGTTTCGGATTGAAGTTGGTTTAGCGCTTTTTCAATGGAAAATATATGTTGGGAAACCATTTTATGTTGTTTGTTCATGGTTTGCTCTGTTCGTTTGAGGAGATTATATTCAACCTCTATAATCGATGTTTGGTTTTTCCAGTAGGAGGCAATATGACGTTGGTTGTCGCGTAATAACGTTATGTCCTTGCGATACTGATCGGCGAATCTCGTATCTAATACCCCGAAGAGGCTATTCGCGAGATATCCGACACCGTCGATAAGACCGCGCCGCTGTCTAGCGCGCTGCACGTTTGAGTGCTGACCGAGCAACATCTGGTTGTAGTACTCAAGTTCACCGAAACCTTGAATTAACTGTAATAATATGATATCACAGTTCATAATGTTACGTATTGTTTTGCATGATTGTTCTAGGGACTTCGTGTATTTGTTGAGAGCTGTTATGCCCTCCCAATAAGGTTGCATATCGTAGTAGACAATGAGCTTCCACTCATCCCGTATAATCTGCATGTTAGTTAATTTATCGAAATAAAGGCCTTGGTTAGGTCTAAATTTTGTTGTTTGGAAATCGCAGTGTCCTCCTGTTACGATTGTCATAAAAAATAATAAAGATATAAATAATGTTGTTACGCTAACTCTCTTCGATTTCCTTTGAGGTTGTGTTTTTTCGCTGTTTGGTTTCAGCTCTTCCTGGACGTTTTCAGACGAGTCTGATTGATTTTGTTTTACAGGTAACTTTGATATTTTGGTAATTGGTCTTTTAAGAATTCCGTTCTTCGTTTTTAAGCTGACAACGCGAACGAATCCATCTGCTCCGGGATGTAGATCGACGATCCTACCCATAGACCATTTTCCTGGTGGTAAGTTGTCATCGTGCAAGAGGACTACGTCGTTTAGGTTTATGTTTTCACGAGACTGTTGCCACTTGCTTCTTGTTGTTAGTTGTGTTAGATACTCAGATCGCCATCTTTTCCAGATGTCAGCGAAAATTTTCTGAGTTAACTGCCACCTAGTCCTCAAGTCTCTTTCTGTTTCAACTAGGGTAAGTGCTGAACCGCCAGTCAAAAAGTGAGATGGAGTTAAGTAGTCTAAGTCCTCCGGATCTTCAGTGAGGGGACATAGAGGCCTAGAATTGAGGCATGCTTCGATTTGCGTGAGGACTGTTGACAACTCTTCGTAAGTTAACTTTTGCTCTCCGACAACTCTTCTAAAGTGATGTTTGAAACTTTTGACTGCGGACTCCCAAAGACCGCCTGCGGAAGGCCAGATTGGTGCATTAAAATGCCAGTTGATTTCCATGTCTGTTAGTTCAGCCAAAAATTCGTTGTTAAATATGTGTTGCATTTCTTGGTATTCTTGTTGAATTTGCTTGTTAGCTCCGACAAAGTTTCGTCCATTGTCACTATAAATGTGACTCGGCGTACCTCTACGTGCTGCCATTCTTCGTAAAGCTGCAATGAACGATGAGGTGCTGAGATCGGAGACTAGCTCTAGATGTACTGCTTTTGTAGACATGCAGACGAAAACAGACACATATCCTTTAGTGGTTTTTATGCCACGGCCTTTGTTGGCTTTAAGGAGTAGGTGCCCGGTAAAGTCTATTCCAGTGTGGTCAAACGGACGAGATGGATTGCTTCTCGCTGCAGGTAAGTCACCCATAATTTGGTTATGTTTGTTAGGACTTAGCTTTTTACATTTAACGCATAAGCGTATTTGCCTTTTCGTTGCTTCATTTCCGCCTATAATCCAATACTTTTGTCGGATAAATCCCGATGTCAAGCGGGCTCCGCCATGGAAAGTAAGCTTGTGTGCATGTTCTATTAGAAGCTCTGTTAAACGTCCTCGCTGTGGAATAATTAAAGGATGTTGCATGTCTGCATGAATATGAGCATGTCTTAGCCTTCCCCCGACACGGAGAAGCCCAATGTTATCCAGAAATGGATTTAGATTTAGTATTCTGCTTTTGTTGCTAAGCTTTCCTTTCTCTTTTAAGCTTTTGATTTCATCTACAAATTCCTGCTGCTGTACTTGCTTTATGATCTTCATTTTTGCTTCTCTTATCTCTTCTAACGTAAGATAGGAAGTTTCCTTATTGCTTTGCTTGTTTGTTAAAAATCTATACACCCAAGCTAAAATGTGTACAACTTTGGTAAAAGAACTGTGACTTTTTAATAAGCTCATGATTATACTTTCGTCATCTGTTTGTTTCGTGACAGTGTTTGCTTGCTTCTGTAATTTTGTTTCCAATGTTGTTGTATAGATTATTTCTTCAATTCTTTCATCAGCTTTAAATGTTTGTAGCCAAGATGGTCCCTGCCACCATAAAGGATGTTGAATCAATTGCGACATCGATAAGCCTCTACTTGCGCAGTCTGCAGGATTTTCGGCAGATTTGACATACCGCCAGCAGGTAGAAGGCATGATTTCAGTTATAAATCGTGTTCTGTTGGCAACAAAGGTTTGCCAACGTCCTGGATCTCCTTGCAGCCACCCCAGTACTGCTGTGGAGTCAATCCAGCCATAAATAACAATGTTGTAGTCAGTTAAAGATGCCTTGACCTTAGCCATGAGTTTTGCTAATAAATGAGCGCCGCATAGCTCCAATCGTGGCAACGATATGTTTTTGTTAGCCGGGATAATTTTTGATTTTCCGGCCACCAAGATGATACTTGTTTGTTCGTTATAAACTTTACAGTAAATAACGCATGCGTATGCTTTTGTTGACGAGTCACAGAAACCATGTAACTCGACTCTTCGTTCGGGTTTTGTGCCTAACCATCTTGGTATTTGAGCTTGACTTATTTGATCGATATCCGCCTTAAGTTTATTCCATTCTTCAAAAATTTCCTCAGATATCTGCTCATCCCACTGAATTTGTGAAGTCCATATTCGTTGAAATAAAATTTTGAGTTTTGTTGTTGTAGGTGTAAGCCACCCCAAAGGGTCAAAGAACTTGGAGATATCGGATAGCACGGATCTTTTTGTAGCCTTGTTGACTGTTGAATCAATTTTTGGCTCAAATGTAAAGTTATCCTTGATAGGATTCCAGCGAAGTCCTAATGTTTTAGTAGACTCCGGCTGTCGAAAGCTTTTGCTTTGTTGTTGGCATGGGACTTCATCGTGCAGTAAATGCGGATCATTAGAAGCCCATTTTCTTAAATTGAATCCCCCGCGTTTCAGGAGTTCAATTAAATCTTGTTGAAGTTGGCGTGCTGCTGATACGCTGTGAGTACCATGGAGAAGGTCATCCATGTAGAACGACTCTTCGAGGACTTTAGATGCTTCTTGATATACGGAGCGTTCATCGTTCGCCAGCTGTTTTAACGTCATCATTGCGAGGAAAGGAGCCGCTTTAGTCCCATACGTGACCGTGGTCAGCTGATATTCTTGTAGTTTATCTCGGGGACTATCTCTCCAAACTATTTTTTGCAGGTACTGATCTTCCTTATGGACCAAAATTTGGCGGAACATCTTTTCGATGTCCGCGGTGAAGGCGAATTGATACTGCCTCCATTTAAGTATTAATGACTGAAGGTCTCGTTGCAGATTTGGGCCCCTTTGCATCAGATCATTTAAACTTTGGCCACTTGATGTTTTTGATGAGGCGTTAAAAACGACTCGAAGTGACGTTGTTGTAGAGTCGTCACGTAGCACACAATGATGCGGCAGGAAACATTCGAGTTTCGAGTTACAAAGGGCTGGTTTCATATGTCCTAACGCTAGGTACTCGTGTATGAATGTTTTATACTCTTTTGCGATGTTTTCTTTTTTAATTAATTTACGTTCCAAATTACCAAATTGTGCTATGGCCTTTGATTTCGAGTTTCCCAATTGTTCTTCAAAATTTGTTTTTAGAGGGAGTCTCACTACATATCTTCCATCTAGCAATCGGTTTGTTGTTGAGCTGTAAAATTGCATACACTCTTGATCATCTGATGAAAGCGAAATAGACTCTGCAATTTCCTCCGTTTCCCAAAATTTTTGCAACTGGTCAATATCAAACTGTACGACATTGCATTGCAGTATGTTTACGTTGCCGCACAGAATCCACCCAAGCCGAGTCTGTTGAGCAATGGGTGTTGTTTGTTCAACTCTGCAGATACCCTCCATAATGATGTTTGAATATATGTCAGCGCCAAATAAAATATCTATCGGACGACTGACGTAAAAGTCAGGATCTGCAAGTTCTATGTTTTCTAAATAAGACCACGTGGGCTTAGCAAAGGTATAAGTTGGCAGATTTTTTGTTAAAGTTTTCATGATGAAAACATCTGTGTTAAAAGAGTAAGATTCTTTTCTTGATGAGCAGTTAATGTTTATAACTCCCTTACAGGCATTATCCCTGTCTCCTATACCGGTTATTACGCCCTTGCATCTTTGACGGGACAGTCCCAATTGTTGTGCCGCATTTTCGGTAATGAGCGAAGTTTGGGAACCCTGATCAATCAGAGCTCGCATGTTAAGATAAGATCCATCACGTTTTTGGACCTTAATCACGGCTGTGGACAATAATGTTTCCGGTAAATCACGTTGTTGAGCCATGTGAGTGCTAAGTTGCTGAGTTTGCTCAGGCAAAGTACGTGCATTTCCAGCTTTAGGTATTGCTTGGTTAGGCAATGCATTTGCGGATTGCGCAAACGCATCGTGAAGTATCGTGTTATGTCTTCCGTCGCACTCATGGCACCGTTTTGTTGAAATGCATGCCTTGCCTTTATGACTAAAAAGACAATTTTCGCATAGCTTGTTGTCAACGACAAATTGTTTTTTGTCGATTGGGGACAATCCAATATATTGTTCACAATGGAATAATCCATGACCATTTTCGCATAATGGGCAAGTTCGTGTTTTGTGAAATTTTCCGTTCGATTTCGACACGTTTTTGTTGCTCGAATAGGATTGTTTCGAATAACGGTTGATATTTTTGTTGTTAAAATTGTTATCTTTAGCTAATTTTGCGTTGGTATTTGGAGATTTCTGATCTTGTTTACGCCGGGATGACTCCATACTCGTGAACTTGGCTTCCAGGAAGTCCAAAAAGCCAGATAAAATGGGCAGTTCACGAGGTTGCTTAAGAGATGCGATGTATTCGGAATGCGTGTTAGCATCTAATTTATTCGACATCAAATAGCAAATTATGGGGTCCCATGTGCTTACGTCTGCTCCCATGTTCTTTATAGCGTTGACACATTCGATAGTTGTATCGTGGATGCGTTTCACATGAAAGACTGAAGGTTGTTGCATGACCGGAATGTTGGTTAGAGTATTCATATGTGTGGTGAATATAAGCAGTTTGTTGTTATACCTGTGATTAAGGATTTCCCAACACGTTGAATAGTTTTCAGAGCTGATCTGAAGATGGTGTATTAAACCTTCGGCTTCCCCTTTCAGTTTAGCTTTAAGGTACTGCATCTTTTGAGCTTGAGAGAGCGACGGATTGTTGTGGATAGCCGCCGTGAATAAGTCTTTAAAGGATACCCAGTGTTGATAATGGCCATTAAACGTAGGCACTTCCATCTTTGGTGTAGAATGTTCTCGGTGTGATACAGACCACAATTTACTGTTCAGAGACTTCTTCATGTTGTTGTACGTCATTTCATACGAGGTAAACTTGTCCTCATACGAATCATCTTGCCCGTCGAGTTCACCTTCCAACTCCCAGTGAAGCGTGTCAATGGCCGACCACCTCGCTTCCAATGTTTTCAACGTATCTTGAAACTCCCATTTCTCAGTTATGGCATCGATGTTGATGTTCGCCACAGTTCGATAGAAAGCCTTACAATTGATAGTTTGCTTCTTCAGTAATTCGTCCAACTTGCTGTTGGTGCCCTGAGACTTGAATTTGGGCGTTTCAAGAAAGGTCGTAGCCTCGCTGTCATCGGGATTCCTGTTCTTAAGGGTGTCGTCCACGCCGGCCCTGAACGTGCCGGCTAATGGTGTTGCGGGTTTTAAAATAGACGGAGTTCCTACACTTTTGATATATTCACGCGTTGAAAGATAGATACCCTGAGTTTGTTGATAGTGATTCAATGCAAAATACTCTATTGATTTGTTGCAAAATGGGTTTAACTGATCGTGATTAGATTGAAACTCCTGCCAGTAGGAGTCTAAAGTTTCCAATCTACGTTTGATGTAGTCAGGAGTTTTGCGTTCCTGACCATCTTTCTTAAAGTTTGATAAAAGTTGGTTCATGGCCACCATGATTCGTTTCTGGTTGGCCAGAAGATCCTCCATTGTTTGGCTCATTTTGTTAGATCAAGCAATAAAAA
Source organism: Orthosia gothica (assembly GCA_949775005.1). NCBI lineage: Eukaryota > Metazoa > Arthropoda > Insecta > Lepidoptera > Noctuidae > Orthosia > Orthosia gothica. The sequence continues at coordinate 628,838 of OX459046.1, read as the reverse complement.
GGAAAGATCTTACTTTGATTCTGCTGTATGGTGGGTATGTTGATTGCGCTCAAGGCTGCTGTTTACTCCCTGAACTGCAACTCCACAGCTGCTGCTGATATGGAACCACTCACACGAATTGACTCAATGTCCACTGATTGTTCGCGTTAATGATCCCGCTCGTTGGCTCGAAGGACCATAAAGATGTACGGTGTTCACCTTAAACCTTAGTTTGTTAATGTTATGAGTACCGCGCCGCGACCCAGGTTAGGGATTGATTAAGTAAAACGATGTTTACTATTACACGGATTTATTGGCACTGAAGTAATTAGTTTATAAATGAACGCGATGCACCGCATCGTGAGTGCAAGCGTCAGCATTATTACTTAACAATACAAAATGTACGGGTTTGCTCGTACAATAATCTAAACATAAATCTTAACAAAACTAAAATAATGTCATTTAATCAAAGAACAAATAAACCGAAACTGAATATGAAATATGGTAACGTAGCAATCTCTGAATGTGACATCACAAAATTTCTGGGCCTTTACATAGATAGTCAACTGACTTGGAAACAACATATCGACGCTTTGTCAAAGAAGCTTTTATTTAATCTTTATTTAAGGGGACTCGGTCAACAATGACGATGTCGCCCCGTAATTCTAATTATAAATATAACATTTATGGCTAGTTTATCATAATAACATTTTAAAGAGAAATGAAGAGACGATGAACACTCAATTCAATCTCTTAAAACAACATCTTAACGCTACCGAGAACTATTTACAGAAATTGTTGAAAATGTGCCTCAATGATTGATGTTTGACCTTTGATCAGGTTCAATAAATGGTCTCTGTTATTTTGCAATGTTTCTATGTCCTTTTTATATTGTATCGCGAACCTTTCATCTAGCACACCGAATAGGCTGTTTGCAAGGTAACCTATTCCATTGACTAGACCTCGGGTAACGCGTCCCTTTGTTTGCCCATGATGTGCTGCCAACATGTAATTGTTATGATCTAGTTCGTTGAGTTCCTGATCGAATTCAGTCATAATGGTTTTGCACATCGTTTGGTATGCAAATTGCTCACACCTTTCTCCCAGGTGTTTTACAACTCTATGTATGTTTTCCATGCCTTGCCAGTAAGATGTCATAATTATAGTAGGTAACAATCTTCCAATCATCGTTTACGCTTTGCAAATTGCCGATTTTGTCAAAGTACACTGCTCTATTTGGTTCAAACGGTGTGATATTTATGGCGTCGTTGCTTTGATATGTGGGCTTAAATAATGTTAGTAATGTTACGAGTATACATAGCAGGCTGGAACTTATATTCCTTGATTTAAATCGTTGTTTCCTGTTGGAGTTATTTTTTGTAGATTTTTGTTTTTTTTTGTGCAGATTTTGTCATTGGTGGTAGTGTCAGGTATTTTGTATATGCGATTCAGTTATTGGGAGTTTGACTAATTTTGTTATTGGTCTTGTTAGCAGCCCAGTTTTAGTTTTCATCGTCACTACTCTGACTAGATTGTCTCTCCCCGGGTGAACTTCCTGTATTCGCCCAAGTGCCCATTTCGCAGGAGGAAGGTTGTCTTCTTTGATCAAGACAATATCCCCTATTGATAGATTATTTGTTTTGTTCAGCCATTTACTACGAACTTGAAGTTGTTGCAGGTATTCTGACGACCACCTGGTCCAAAACCCTTGTTTCATTTTGTTTAATAACTGCCACCTATGTCGAATGTTGATGTTTTGCTTTTCGAAATTTTCCGTTGGTAAGAATGTTATTGGTCGGCCAATTAAAAAATGTGCTGGAGTAAGATAATCAATATCGTCCACGTCCTCCGGTAAAGGGCAAAGTGGTCTAGAGTTCATAAAGGCTTCGATTTGAGTAAGCAGTGTTAAAAATTCTTCGAATGACAACTTTTGCTCTCCTAGGACACGTTTTAGGTGATATTTCATAGACTTAACTGCAGCGGCCCAAAGTCCGCCCGCAGTGGGCCAGCTTGGGGCGTTGAAATGCCACTCTATCCCCATCTCGGTGTTCCTTTTCGATAAAGTGTCGTTGTTAAATGTTTGCGAGATGTGTAGTTGTTTGGCTAACTCCCTTTCGGCTCCAACAAAGTTTGATCCGTTGTCGGAGTAAATATGTTTCGGACAGCCTCGTCGCCCAATCATGCGGTTGAGAGCCAGTATAAATGTTTGTGACGTTAGATCTGAGGCAAGTTCCAAATGCACCGCCTTTGTTGCCATGCATACGAATACAACGACATAACCTTTATAAAGTTTTATAGACAGATGTCACTCTTGGTCTGATTGTTTTGCCTGTGCGGAACGCATTACATTTTGGCATCTTATAAAGTGTTTTTATTGAGTAGCTCACGGAATCTAACACTTAGGCGATATAGAACAGAACTCTTCAGTTGACGGCAAAGAACAATGGCAGGTGCCCATTCATTGTTTTAGCTTTTTTTTTTTTTTTTTTATTTATCTATAGGCTCGCGTTTGACCACTATCTCGCCTGATGGTAAGTGATGATGTGGTCGACGGTGAAGCACGCTTGCCTAGAAGTAACCTATTCACTCTTGACTTAAAGACCCCAAGGTTGTAGCTATCAGGAAACAAAGACTCCGGCAGGGAATTCCACTCCTTAGCTGTGCGTACAATGAAAGTATTCGCAAAACGCTTTGTACGTATGGGTGGGATGTCCACCATGTACCGGTGGCGCATTGCCGTACGTCTTGTTGTCCGGTGATGGAAAGGGCTAGGTGGAATCAAATTGTGCAGTTCCATCGCACACTCCCCGAAATGTAACCGATAAAAAACCGACAGACTGGCCACCCGGCGTCGATGTTCAAGGCTCTGGAGCTTTGAGGCGACCAGTGCATCGTTACCGATAAGCCTCTTGGCCCGTTTGTCAATCGACTCAAGTGCATCAAGCTGATATTTGGCAGATCCGTCCCAGAGGTGAGAGCAGTACTCCATGCATGACCGAACTTGCGCTTTATACAATTTGAGCAGCTGTTCAGGCGTGAAGTACCGTCTCACCTTTGCAAGGATCCCCAACTTTTTTGCAGCCAACTGAGCCTTTGCCTCAATGAAAGGACCAAAATTGAGGGTCGATGTTAACATAACACCAAGAAGGTCGAGATGGTCCGTTATCGGCACGGTTACACCACGGAAAGATGGAGCCGGGTGGAATAAGCTCTTTTTTGCGGAAAAAAGACACGCCTGGGTCTTAGCAGCATTGAAACTGACTAGATTGGCATCGCCCCATTCGGAGACAGCCTCCAAAGACAGGTTCAAGCGCCCAACCATGGCCTCCCGGAGAGACCGGATCTCAGGCCCAGTAGCCCGTGCGCCGGACACGTATCTCTCAGCAACCGTGCTGTCGTCTGCGTACCCAAAGGTTCCGGGTTTTAGCAGGTCATTTATGTGCAGCAAAAACAGTGTAGCCGAGAGCACCGACCCCTGAGGGACTCCGGCGTTAATACCTAACTGACCGGACGAGCAGCCATCGATAACCACTCGAATTGACCGATCCCTCAGGAAGTCAGCAATCCAATCACACAGACCACTAGGCAGACCGAAGGAAGGAAGCTTACCAATAAGGCTCTCATGCCAGACCCTGTCGAAAGCCTTCGAGATGTCAAGGGAGACAGCAAGGGCTTCCCCATGCCTCTCGATGGCCTCACTCCAGATGTGAATGGCATACGCTAGAAGATCCCCAGTTGACCGATTTCGGCGAAAGCCGTATTGGCGGTCACTGAGGATATCGTTGTCTTCTAGGTATGCCAGGAGCTTATTGTTCAGCACACGTTCCATACTCTTACAGAGGATGGACGTTACCGAGATGGGTCTGTAGTTGGCCGGGTCAGCCCGACTACCCTTTTTGGGCACGGGCTGAACGTTAGCTTGCTTCCAAGCCTTCGGCACCTTTCCAGTCACTATCGAAAGGCGATATAGGCGTGTCAGGATTGGAGACAATTCAGGCGCACAAGTTTTTAGTACAATTGCCGGTATCCCATCGGGGCCACTAGCTTTGTTCACGTCAAGGTTACGCAACACCCTTAAGACTTCTCTCTGATGGATGCGAATATCCGACATACTCGTCCCACATCCAACAGGAGACGGAGGGGGCCGCGCGCCATCAGAGTTCAGACGTGAAGATTCCGCAAAAAGGGAGGCAAACAAGTTTGCCTTGTCCTCGGCGGAGTGGGCCAGTGACCCATCGGGTCTCAGCAGTGATGGTAGTGAGGGGCGACAGAAGTTTGATTCAACCGACTTAGCCAGGGACCAAAACGCTTTGCTACCAGCAGGGTATGAAGCTAGTTTGTTCCCGATTCTGCTAATATGGTCAAAACGTGCCCTTCGCATCGCCTTTTTGCAAGACTTGGCAGCCCTATTGAAGGCTCTCTTCTTCTGAGTAACGTCACTTGCTTTGTGCACACGAGCGTCGACCCATGCCAGGTAAGCCTTGTGTTTAACTGCATTTGCACGGTTGCACTCGGCACCAAACCATGGTCGTTCAACACCGGACAGCGCTACGTCAGAGAATGGAATGTAGTACTCCATCCCCTGCCGCAACACATCAGTGACGGCGTCAGCGCATGACGATGGATCTTCCGAAGAGAAGCAAGTGGGCCGCCAAGGATAGCATGCGAAGAAAGATCGCATCCCATCCCAATCTGCTGACCTGTACCGCCAAACCCGCCGGGTGCCTCTCGGGCTAGGATCGGGCGGTGAGTAGACGGATACAGACTTCACCAGACAGTGGTCGGAACTACCCAAAGGTGATGATATCGACACTGAGTATCGGTCTGGATCTGTTGTCAGCAGAAGGTCCAAGCAATTGGCCTTATGCGAATCAACATCCGGCACCCTCGTAGCCCCCTGCACCAGCTGGGTGAGATTAAGCGCAATCGAAAGATTTCGTATCTCTCGTCCAGCATGGTCAGTGCACTGGTATGGGAAGAGCCACTCCTGGTGGTGGGCATTAAAGTCCCCCAGTAACACTAGCTGGGCGGAGGGGTACCGTAGCTGAGCCACATCTGCCGCCTCACTCAGGTACTGTGTGAGCCTGGTTGTCTCCAGATCACCGCTATGCGATCGGTAGACACAAGCATAGATGATCTTATCCAGACCTGTGTCCACCAGGGCCCATAGCACTGAGTAGTTAGAGTCTTCAAGGTCACGGAGACGCCGATAGCAGATGTCGTCACGGGCGTACATGCATACACCCGCACGTGGCTTGAATTTGTGCTCCAGGGTAAATCCTGGGTAAGAAAGGTACGCCACGTCCGACGGACATCCGATCTGCGTCTCCGTAAGGAACAAAAGTGCTGGTTTCTCAGTCTCAAGGTGGTGATGGACTGCGACAAGGTTCGAGTGCAGACCTCGGATGTTGCTGAGGTGCACCTTATGTGAGAGTGAGTGCTGCCGCTGTTCAGCTTTTCTCTTTTTGTTCCTTGGCATTATTGCTGTGAGTGAAGGAGGGTGAGGAGAAGGAAGTGAGATGAGGTTCCACGCTGGCAACCTTCAGACACACGCAGACAGGACGCCATCGTTGGGGGACTAGTCGGGAGACTGCGGGGACGCCCGAGCCCCCCCGGGAATGTCCATCGGGCACTCTCGTCTGGTCGCCAACCAGCACGATGGCGCATCCCGGGATTTTTCGACAGTTGGCGGGGCAGCCTTTCGTGTGTGGCTGGCACACTACTTGGGCCCCCAACTACCTGCGGTCGGCCAGCGGCGCACCGTGCCTCGGATCCCGCTACCCTCCGCGACTAGACTCCCGATAGGCCTATAACAACGCGAGTCAGGCTGGTCTGCCTGCAGTGGAACAACTACCTCGACCCAACTCCTCTTGTGGCTACACCGAGCATCGTACCGGAACACGGCTAGGCCGCTTGGCGGTACGTCTTTGCTCGGTGGGTGGTCGCAAGCCTTCGGCCGAAACCTACCACCAGTAAGTGTCACCTGATTAGCACCACCCGGGGACCACGTGTAGGGTAACAAAAGGGGTACTCACCTACGGACGCGGGTGACTCAGCCCCCAAAAATTAGCTGAGATTAAATTCCTACGTCATTAAATGAAAAATATCTGGTTTAACTCAGGGTGATGTTCTGAATTAGTTTGTGCAAGAATTTTCGTTCGAGAATGTCGAGAATAATAGATATTCAGTCAAAAACTTTTGTTGGTTATGTCTGGGTAACTTTTAATAATGTGTTTAACATGTAATATTATTCAATTTCGTGGAAGTAAAAGGGCAATATCGCATTAGTATTACCCTTTTTGCCTTTACCTAGGTAATTCAGAATGTAATGTATAATATAGTCTTTGGAAAGAGTATATTTATTTAAACTAAGCGACTTTGACGTGTATCAAAAGGTCGTCGTCAACAACCAAGCTGTATTTTTTAGACTTGGATACTAGTCCTTTTGCCAATCATTAATGTCTACTACACTACAATATTTTTACCTACCTGCAAGGAACATCTACTCTTAGACATAAACTGTATTGTTTACTCATTTACTGCAATAAATACAATTATGATATTATTACTTAATATAGTTACTACTTGTCACTTATCAGATATAATATATAATGGCAACACTAAGCTAAATAAATTAACTAAGAAATCAAATAACTTTGTTTATTATGATTTTCTTTTATCCGTTTTGAACCAGCCCAATAATACTTTAAAAAAACGTGGACAATTATTAGAATGTCTTTCGTATATAACTCACTTTCAGACGCTCAAATTTAAGTCAGCTAAAATTTCGCCATTGTTCTTTCTCGGGATTACTGCAATCGCATGTCTGTTTATTATTTACACCATTTCATACATAACATCCGGCCGGTACGCTCTAAAGTGGTAAGCAGGTATCACCCTGGTACACGCTCATTCCACCGGTTATATATTCAAGTTTCATGTTATTCAGGGCATTATTCTGGCGTCACTTTGGGCATTATAGGTCCTTTATTAAAGAACTTGGCCATTATGAACTACAACTAATAATAAAATCTTTTTACAAAACAAACACACAAAGAAGTTGGTTGTATTCTTTGTAAAAAAGATTTTTCGTTCATACATTTACTTGTCGCAAAACTGTGTCAATTAAGTAATTTGCCGATAAATATGGGTAATAATGGACTATATTAGGTACTGACCACCAACCGACTAATAGCGTTACATTATATTGAAACAACTTAAACTATAATTATTTAATTGTTAACTTTTTCTTTTTTCCTCCGATTCTGAACAGATTCTATACGCAGCAGTCACCATAAATATGCGATCACTATAAATACATCTCACACGTAGGCACATCATAACATATGAGTGTTTTGTGTACTACATTGCCGGCCACATGTATGTAGCAGCGGTTATCATATTATACTAGTAGTTTAAGTAGCGATTATTTTTGCTGAAATGTAACATACAACTTGTTTATTTTCTGTTTATGATGTGTATTTATAAGATTTTAAACAAAATTATATGATGGGTATTATTCATAGAAATAGAGGCAATAAGAATACACTGTTGAGGAACTAGATTCTCACTAGTTTATATAGATATTAATAAAAAATCTGAAAGAATGGCTTTTTTTGCCATGAGATAAAATTTGGATTTCCTTGAGAAAAATGAAGCAAGAAATGCGAAGCGCTTTTTAAACTATAACTAAAGACGGAATGTTACAAGCTGTCTTGAATGGGTCTGTGTTTTAATGAGACTAGAGACTTAATAATAAAATTTTCAAATTGCTATAATAATTCTGCTCGGCCAGAGATTAGCGACTGCTTCTACGGTGTGACACCAACAATTACTCTGTGTTGTCAGTTAAAGATGGCGTGTCTGTAGACATATGGAGGTGCTTACTGTTGGGTTGCGGCCGCTCCACAGCCTTGCAGGGCTTAGCACAGATAATCTGGAGCGGAGCGCGGTGGCCGTGTAAGATGTACTGTGTTGTGTTAACTACTTAAGACGGGAGGCTGCGGGCGCGGTCTGCGGCTGAGCCGTGTAATCCAACTTTCGGTCTTAGTCGTCGTCACATTTGTGTCACAATATTTGTAATATCCCTCAGGGTGTAAATTGTATATATATTTCCTCAGGGTATAAGTAGAATGTGTTAATGGTCGCTCGGATATATCTAAAGGCGCAATCCCACTACTCCGCGGTTCACTTGCTTGCCAACCTGGCGTCCATCAGAGTGTGCTCGTGATATTTTCATACAAATACGTAGATACATTAATAAATTGTATGACCGTTTTACACTTTCCAGAACACACAATCACAAAAAAAAAACAAATTATTATAAAAACAAAAAAACCCGACTGCTACAAATAATTAACCGAAAAGAGAAAAACAAGTACTTACCTACTAGAAGTAATAAATATAAAAATTAAATATTATGAGGTGCAAACCGTGCAACCGGGGACAAACAAAAATTATAAAAAAATCGACCAAAACTTCGTTTACTATTAAGTACTTGTTTTTCTCTTTTTTAACTAAAAAGAGAAAAACAATAAATAATTTTTTAGCGGTCGGGTTTTGGTTTTTATAATAATTTGTTTCATTTCATATTTTTTATGAACGAGTTCTCCAAATAAGTTATGTGGTAAAAAAATTTTTATTTTGCAATAAAAGTTATGCTTATCTTGAATTTGAGCCATAATAGTAAATAAAAGTGTTGAGATATATATTTTTGGAATGGTCTATTTAGTAGCTTTTATTTGATAGCCATATTGTTAAGACAAATAAAAAAATTGTTTAACCCCCTGGGCGCCATTTTTTTAAATTGTATAGCCTAAGTCACTACCACAATTGAGACAAATACAACGTCGTTTGGGCTGTAGAGCGTGCAATAGAAATGGACATACATACGCTCGAAAAACCTTATCCTGCCGCAGTCGGGTGAAAAAATCTGTAGCGTCAATGACTGAAATATTCGATTAGAAGTCCAAAATGAGGGTTATGTATCTAAGTAATTGAATCTATATAATTCTTTTTTACTTTAACAGTGCTTTCAGTAACACAAGCTGGCAATAAACTCTATATCAATTTAATCTCTTTACAGGCAATTAACTTAGAATGTCAGCATCCAAATAATATATTTCAATGGCTAATTATGAATAAGACGATAATTATTTTGAAAGCCAACACGAAAGCAAATGGAGTCGAAACCCAACGTAGTAGAGAATGCTCTCCTCCCGCACCAACTGCTGACTGCTACGTCTGGTCCCATTCCCAAACCAAACTACGGCTTACAACATTCTGACTACTACCCCCATTTTCATTGTAAGTTCTTTCAGTCCATCCAAAGGTTGTCTGGTAGATATCGCTGTCAGCGATAAGACCGCCTTTGTACCCGTATAATTAAGTTTTTCTTATAAAATAGATGTGTAACTTTTATGGTGTACAATAAAGTATATTCTATTCTATTCTATTCTATTCTGATGAAATCAAATTTCCAACAGTCAATATTTACCTTCCCATTTATCGTTTCCAAGGATATGTAAAGTTTCACAGAAACAATGACATAAATAATAATCTCAATTTCAGTAACTACAGCAAACTTTCCAATTATATGTGTGCAGAGCACTTACATCAATTAGAAAAAAAAAAACAATTAAAAGACAAAAAAAAAAAAAAAAAAGATACAGAATTAAAAAAAAAGGCCAATAATCATTAACAAGTAATCAATTAATAATAAATAATATACAAAACAAAACACATAATTATTTAATAATAATAATAACAATAATCGTAAACATATCATCGCAGTATCTCTACGTTGACCTCGTGGTGGGGCTTGCGCGCTTCAATGGTCCCTAGGTTTATGCCGGTAGATTCTGCTTTGCCGCAACATGCCTAGGGTGAGGGGCCAGACTAAGAGATATACAATCCGCAGGGCAGCTTTGTGGCGAGCTGGTGGGCAGTCGCGACCCCATGGACCTGATCTCCAGGGAAAAGTCTTGTGCCTCATCTCTGGCTTGCGTTTATTGGCTGGTTGGAGTGAAAGCTGACGGGGACCAGAGCTCTCACCTCTCTCTTGCCTTAATTGGCTGGCTTGAGTGGAGATTCGCAAGAGCAAACGTGCTCGGAGGAAGGAAGTTAACCCAGTAAGGTGCTGGTAGGGATCTTGACCGTACTTCCGGGATTGTCCTGATAACCGTGGTATACCTATTCACTCCTCAAGCACCCCCTCCCTCACTTAAGTGCTAGGGACCCTTTATGGGGTCCCATTAATTGAGTGTAGTCACCCCCTGCCATTTTATAGCCGTTTAGTTCAACAGTGGTCAGGCTGGGGCCGGTAGTCCTCCTATAGTTTTGGCAATCGATACACTAAACCTACAAAACCCATAGCCCAATACATTTTTCTCCATAATTTGCAATAGTCAGTACACCAACCGGATTGTCCTTGGGTGCAGTTACGTAGTGCATACAGGGATAATCGTCGGTTGGTGTCACATTTCCTGATACATGCCTAACGGGTCCTCTACGAGTTGGCTTCGGCTCCTCGCACGCCTTTCAAAGAACCGGGACTCTAAGGCCCCGAGATAAACAAAAAAAAATCGTCAACATTAAAAATAAACATAATCTTCATCAAAAATAAAAAGATACAATAATTATGGAATTAGGCAATAATGGAATAAAACAGTTAATCAATTAATTTCCTCAAGTTTTCGAGAAAGTTGTCTTCGAAATTAAGCCAAGATGTTGGAAAAGATGTCAATGCCGTTGGTGCGAGAGTGGCTCTCATTATAGGTCCTCATGAAACGGCTCAATGGCGCTGATCGCCCTAGGTTTGTTCGAGCTGAAGGTGGTACAAATAAATCAACTTTACGGTCAGGCCTGGGTTGACTACAGCGGGGGACAGATATATTTATGTCGTACAGAAGCCAAGGAACATCGACCAAGAAATTATCAATTTTGAAAATAAATATTTTGTCAAAGATTTTTCTGCGGTTTTTTAAGGTAGCTTAAAGTGATTGAAACTCTCGGGATAAGTAGCTGGGCGAGGATAGCTGAATACGTGGCTATTATACTGCAGACACCTTGTAAAGCCTCTTTGGACACGATCGATACGACGATATGGACCTTATACTCGTAGGTAGGCATACACCTACACACCTGCGATGCGTAGTCCAGAACACTTCTGACGAGGGTTGCGTAGAGAAGTTTAAGCGTGCGCACCAACTTAAACTCATATCAGATACGGTTTAAAAATCCTAGCATTTTGGTTGCCTTTTTGACGATATTGTCTACGTGAGGAACGAAAGTGAGCTGAATGTCGAGGCATACTCCTAGTTCGCAAATTATGTCAACCCGCCGCAGCGTTAGACCGTTCAGAGAATACGAGGAAAGAAGTGTGTTCCGTTTTTTAGTGAAGGTCATGTGGTGACACTTTTCAACATAAAGAGACATCCTGTTCAGTACACACCAGTTATGTACCGTCTCTAGATCCTCCTGCAGTAAGGAAATATCTCTGGTCAAGTTTATTTGTCTGAAGAACTTGACATCGTCTGCAAAGAGTGAACATTCACTGTGACCCATATGAAAGCTATTTGAATTCAAGTTAATCTATCTGCTTATGCAAACATATTACGACTTCTTATTTAATTGAATTTGTAAAGTTTAAAACAAAGAAGGGCCGAGTGCTGGTGCCTCCTCTGTACCTTGAACCCACACAGATAAAGTAGACAAACTAGGTCCCAGGAGGGTGGCGCGGCGCGAGTGATGTGCGCGCCTCACTCACAGATGGAGCGAGTGTCGCGCGTGTCGCTCGCATGTAGCGTGCCTAACGTATTACCTCGAGACGAGCGCGAAATGGCCCCTGAGACCTGCCATCTCTTTCAATTGTAAATATCTCTGGCTTCACACGAATTTGATGCTTATCCTTCTGAAATAGCGGCGTGAACAGCGCGCACTGTAGGAGCGCTTTGAAGTTAAGTATCATTTTTGCGAGACTTATTTCCTGCATTATTGATATCAGGACATTTGCGAGGTTGTATTTTTAACGAAGTCGTCGTACAGCTGGTGATCGCGATCAACGGGATTTGGCACATCCCGCTGCCCCCTCTAACCCTACCCCGGCCCACCACCCTTCGCCACCGCGACCGCTTATCAGATCCCCAGACGTTAAGCAGTTTGCATGCTAATGATAAAGATGCCGCCCGTCAGCGTCACACAAGAGGGATCGACGCCAGTGTTCGTGACAAGTTAAGTATCTTCATACGTCCTACTACATCTAGTACATCTAGTGTCTATTTATTTCTAACTGATTGCGGATTTTGAGAGGATGAATAATAATAATAATAACGCGCGAGCGTGTCTCCTGTGCGGGTCACAAATAAATATATTTATTTATAAGATGGAAAACCAACAGCTATATATAAAATGAATACACAAGTTGAGTATGTTACATTAAGACAATTACAGGTTCTCACGGCTAGAGATATAATAATTTTAAAGAGATCTTTGAGATCACTAGCAGCAGGCACAACAATCAAAAAAAAAATCACTAACGCTAAAGGACAATATTGCACACTATGCACTTTTGAAAAAGTCAAGGTTAAGCCATTGAGGTAATAATGAACTACGCACTGGAGAAGTCGCCACACATCACTACTGTGTTCCGATCAAGTGCGGTCTTCTGGCCGCATTTCCCTCATTTGCTTGCTAGATCTTGAGCGCTTAAGTCGTTTTTTGTTTTTAAACGAATAAACGTTCAAACGCTTTAAATATGCCGTCGTTTGTTTTAAGATATTGCACTAATAATTCAACCAATACGGCGAAGTTCAAAGGAATAACTTTTCATCGGTGACTAACTAGATAATAATTTTAAAATATAATTTGAACAAAATATTTGGTGGATGCCATGTTGTGACAATTTTCATATGGACTAAAAATTGAGATGTGACAATTTGTGTAACAAGTGTAGGTAGAATTAGCTGACGTTTCTTTTTAAAGCGGAAAATAATAATCTAACCAATATTTATAAAAGAGCTGACTGTGGTTATTCAATGAAAAAAGATAAAAATGAAAGATGAAAAATAATTATTACATAATGTAAGACATAATTTGTTACATTTTGTTTATTTAAGGTTTTCACGTTTGGGACGTAAACAGAGAGAAAAATGTATAAAATTTACCCAAATCAACCGCAGTGATGATACCTGTTACCATCCAATCATACTTATATATGTTCGTTGCATTTTCACGAAGAGGATAAATATACTACAAAAGCGGGCAGGCGTTTTCTGTATCCGTCTCTCTACTAAATACCATTTCAGTTATATTACTGTTAATACTTTGGAATATTTTATTCACAAGGAAGTATTTACATATTTGCTTCAACATTATTTTGATCAACCAAACACTTTAAATCACCGAACACATTTCATACGGGCCATCATAAACAATTACACAACAATTCTCTTGAAGCACGAAGTTAAAATTGATCAGACTAATAATTATTTACCAAAGCGTCAAAAGTTAACTAAACTTATACTGTTTAGGGGTAACTCAATAAACATAATTATAATAATAAAAATATTCAGACAATTCGTGTTCCAAGCGAATTGTAAAATTCCCTATTCCGATTTGATATCTTTTTAATTTATTGTAAGCGCATTTGATTATATATTAAATAAAGAAATACAAAAGTTTCTTATACTTTAACAGCCGGTTATTTCAACTAATGATAAATTTTGAAATATGTGTGTGCATTCTAATGAAGCTTGTTAGGTATAAAGCTATGTCACTTCTGTAGTCATGTTATCAATTTAGTCTATATGAATGACAAGGTGTTGCAGAACGTTGAAAGAAACGCAAGCGCCATGAAAATCACGGCGCTTCCGTCTTTTTGGTCGCGAGAAAACTACACCTTAGAAGTGCTCTAGCGCTGCATGTTTATATTGTTTTGTTAGACGACTAATTATTGTTTTAGCGCTGCAGCGAATTTTTAGTTTAAACTCTTGTCAAAATTGTCAAAATGGAGCATGTATTTTGTTTGCTTAGGATAGCTTCTCTAGTACGTAGTACATATTATCTCAATGGGCTAAGCTGCTTACGCACTGACAAGCTTTTAGTAGTAGTAGTATTTAGTTTCTTTCTTTCTGCATTGGTTATGTTCTTCAGAAAGGCCAGGTGCACAGTACTCATAACCGGCTTGCGTTGACTAGATGTGTGAACGTGATATGAGTGAAGCAAACGAAGTATGTAAGGAAGGATCGTAGCAGGTGGCGTTCTGTAGTGTCTGCCTACTCCTACAGGACAAAGGCGTGAGTTTATGTATGTATGAATGCGGTCTACCATAGTTATAGTTCACGCAGAATTCACATTTATTATTTATTAAGAAAAGTAAATATGAGGCGTACGCGAAGCGCGGCGCGGCATTGTGTTATACTTTTATCGGAGCGGCGGCGGTGGCATCTCTGCGGAGTGGGCAGTTCTGTACACTTACACAATGTACGCGTGAAATATGTGACGCGCCTCGCTTTGTATGTATTCTGCGGCACCGGCAAAATTTTAATTAGAGCGCGACCGACATTGGCCATTAGGCAGGAGCTGCGGCGACAATGAACCGCCGCCTCCGCACTCACAATACCTCGCGGCGATAAAGTGCAGTGGCATGTTTTATGTAACGCCGACCCCCGGCGCCCAGCGTTCAATGAAACTGTGGATTATAGCGCATTGTGGCCGCTCGCACGGATGAGTTGTGTACACATGTTTTATTTACCAGGTCACGTCGCAACGTCGCTCCCGCGCCATCTCGCCGTATACTAACAACCGCTACTTGCTACGGAGCGATGACGAGCGATGCGAGCGACGGTGACGCGACGTTGTGGTTTATACAAAACAAAACGCTTGTATATTTCTCTAGACAGTGTTTGATGTAGTTACTACAGTGAATTCAACATAAATAGCAGAACAATTTTATAAAATCATAATTTTTGAGGGTTGGTGTGGTGTGTAGAGACACGCAAAACGACTAAGCGTGTCTCCTAATGTCGTTCTGATGTGGCGATATAGATGCCGCTAAATGTCCACCGACTTGATGACGACTGTCTGCATGTATTCACACAAAGCCGTACAATTTCAGATGCAGTATCGGCGACCTGGCGTATTGTGCGACAGGCTCGCGTTCGACACGTTGCGTTGGCGTCGCGCGTCGTAGCTGCGACAGAGGCTCTAGACAAGTGTTATTCGATGTCAGCGATGACGACGGTCGAAATGACAAAATATAAAAAATTGATCATGTGACCTTTCCATACCGCTTCACTTTCCCATGCATATTTGTCATTTTTCCAATTGCTATCACGACGCTTTCATTGATAGAATGCCTCTGGTGTAGGGCCTCAGGTCAGCTGACCGACAAACATATTACGTGTTGTGACTACGCGTCATTTATCTCTATATTTTAATATTTAAAAACTACGCATGGCCGGCCAGATGTGTTGAACACATTGAGACGCGGACCTTTGGGTTTGACAGGCTATGTCATAAACTATGGAACACGAACATTTTAACAGGATAAAACTAAAGTAAAAGCTGTCAAGACAAAAGTAATATTCTAAAGAGACTTGGAATACCCGATTTCTAACACGAACCAGACCCAAAGCAATTAAGCGTTGCACAAAAAGGGGTTCATATGGATAGTCTTGGAACGAATAATGAAAAATCGTGTCGTTATAACTATCGTGTTAACGAGTTTAATTATTAAGTTAGCGTAGCGCTCCTACCAATTTCCTTCTGTTAGGTAAATAATGCACTTTGCAATCCCTTTGTCTAATTAATTTCATACTTCACTATTGTTTTACTTATTTAGCCCTTAAGGCTATCAGACAGAAAAGTGTGCTGGGCAGTTTGTTTCATCACTTCTTCTTACCAGCTATTACACTAGGAAATGATGGCGGGGCTGTCTGTAGGGGTGTTGATCTATCAACTCCAATTACTTCTAGAGTTAAAACGCCCTGACATATTAATTACTTTTATTTGTAGTAATTCATGAATGTAAATTCATTATCCGCGACCATTATTCGGTCTTTGATTTAAATTGAATTTGATTTCATTAGTGTACAGAGTTTCTCACACAAGCTTTAGTTATTTGTAACAATTTAGTTTATATCCCTTTAGTTATATTTTATCCTTCTAAACCACTTCCAAGTTATAATTTTATAACTGTGAATTCCAAAATAAAACAAAAACAAAATTTGGAATTCACCCAGTTGATCGTACGAAGTTCATTGAGCAACGCGGATGGCGGGGCGTTGTTCCTCTTTTATCAAAAGAGCCGACTTTAACACTAAATCTAGGACATTTTAGGAAAAACAATTTTTTTATCAGCCTAGGGTCATTTAGGAACAGTCACAGTGTCGTCGGATGTCACCGCTACAGTGGCACTGACACCCCGCCACGCCCGCGCCGTCACGTGCGACCACCGCTCGCCATTGAACACAGAACGTGTTTTCCTCTCCCGTCGTTTTATCGACAGATTTATTGCGTGACAAAGTTTCACGATCAAAGTTCGCTCGTCTCGCTAGCAAAGTAAGGAGCGAACATTACCATACAAATTGATCGACGTGCAAAACAAAAAAGTTTGCGTTGACTTACGACCGCGCGGCCGCCATGGGCCGAGTCTATCAAACGACGCGTCGCTTGTTTGTGCGACACTTCACTTTACTGCCCAACTAACTTATAGCCAGTTTGTTGGCTAGCTTCAACATTCTGGAAGCGATAAATAACGTAGTTTATTGTGCTGATCTTTTGTTTAAGGGCAACGTGTCGAGTGTTCACTTGACATTTCCCCACTAATTACTCAGGGCTTTAGTTTGGGTGAAACGTGGCATAATTTGGAACTGGGTAAATGCCAGCAATTTTGTAAATATGTAGGTACATCACTATCTAACAGTTTTATTCATTTAAGAGAAGCTGTTTTACAGACAACAATAACTGTGAATACCTATAACATTTTCTTCTATTAAAATATTGAAGTTACAGTACAAGGGTCTTCTGAAACTTAAGTCACGGTGGCGACGGCGGAGCTCTCGGAGCCTCCTCGTGTTAAAGGAGTATTGTACACAATGAGTTGCTAATGTATTGTGATAAACACAACGAATAAACAGCTGAAAGTATTGAACAAGTGAATGGTGGCCATTGTGCGAAAGTCTATTCAATAAATCGAGCGGATTCGGTGCGGACGAGGGGGCCCGCGTGAGGACTGCAGGGCGGGCGAGAGGTGCTCTTTTCAAGAAATGAGATTTATTGAAGTCAATGGGATGGAAATTAAAAAGCAAGCAATATTTCCTCGAAGCGCTTAAACAAAGTGGAAGCGCGGATTTATTTATAAAACCCTGCTCTTAATTACAAATTGAGAAGAGATCAGGCGTCTCAGCGCTCGGGCGCGCTACAATAACTGAACTTAATAAGAACCGCCACTCTGCAATGCTAATGCCGGGCAACGTAATCCATTCGCTGCACGCGACAACTCTATTATGCATTTTCTGATAATTACTTCAGACATTTTATTTGATTTTTTGACGCCATTGTTGAGGACGTTTTTAATTAAGAAGCTAGCACTTCGACGTCGCAGAGCGCCGGCCGCCGAGAACCAACCAACGAACTTTTCAAAATAAGTTTCGCAAAAGTAGCCGAGGTGACTTTATTCATGAATAACAATCGACAATGTTGGCGACGTGCCGAGTCTTTTACCGCTCAGCATCGCTCAGCTCCGCTGGAGCCCGCAGAAACATTTCATATTTGTCACGAATGTTTTTTTTGGAAACTGTGCCGGAAATCCTAAGAAAAGCCCGCCGGTCCCGGTCCGGAGGCCACGGATTTGACTCGAGCCAATTTGTGAAATCCGGGATGAGTGGCGCACCGCCCGCGCCCGCGATTCGCTACCTGACGTTGACGGTCTTCTCTGAGATAGCATTTAGTCGATGGATTGAGTTAAGCGTGTACGTAAGTAACATCTGTGTACCTGCAAGTATATATTGTGGTGTTCATTCCACATCGTTTAGTCTACTTACGTTCTATAGCACACTATGCAAACCACACTTTTATATCTTTTGATATTTGTATCAATTTTTGTAACTTATTTTGATGTATTCTTTGATATTTTTATTATCTGAAAAGCATACTTTTAGTTATCTCAGATTGTTTTAATAACTAAAACTTAAATTTTATTGCTAATTTGTAATTCTTGAATAATTTATACTGTGACATTTTCATCTGACATGACATCTGTCTGTCTATTTTATTTTCTTAAGCCATAGACATAACATAGGTACCATGGACTACCTAGACCTTTCCTTAAGCTAGTTGTACATTATTGTATGGGCAGCGCAGACTGCCCCGCCTTTATAAAGCCGTTTTTTATTCGTTCTGGTCTTATTGAGATTTGAATTTGAAATTTAGAAGGGATGGAGGGGGAGGGGGAAATAAAAACGGCCGTCAGTTTTTTAGTTTTGGAGTCTTGACTGAACGTCGAAAGTCAGTTAACTACTGAGTACCATAATACGAAGTGTATCTTCTATTCTGAAAACTCTCAAAAACTGTGAATTACCAGCTTATGTAAAATTATTATTTTCTGAAGTGTTCCAATTAAATATACTTTGTGTGGTTCCCGAGAGCATTATTTCCTGGACCTTGCCCTCAACGGTAATCTCCTGACATCAAAACCCTCGCCGTTTGGCGTACTGAGTCATAACCGGCCTCCACACCCCTTGGTGCCTACGTACTTACCCGTTTGCCTGTCTATCCGTCCTGCTACCTATTCTACTGCCTACCTGACCGATTGTCTGCCTTGACCATCAACCCTTGCTGCCTGCTCACCTGCCTACCTGCCCGTTTGCCTGCTTGTCCGTCGTGGTGCCTGCTCACCTGCCCACCTCGGGCATTCCACGACTTCCTGTCTGACCTGCAGCCTGGTTAGCTGCCCACGTCGTGCGAAGCCGGCTCATAATTTTACTATAATATCCTTTTTCTTTTCTTAGCTTTAATTTTAATAACCTTTTTACTCTTAATTTTATTAACGTATTATAGCTAACGTTAGCTCGACTGAGCCTATTCGGCGTCGGTGAAAAAGAAAATAACGCGAAAGGAATGTTACAGGTAACACTACAGTCGGCAAATAGTGAATTTACCTGCGACACGAACGTTATTATTATGAATAACTTGATCAAGCGATTGCCAAATAACACGTTTGCCAAACCAACAACGTGGAACCATATTTTATTTTTTTATACAATTGGCTGATCCAGAGTTTTACGTAAGCAGACCCGTAGATATACTTCTAGGCGCAGATGTTTACAGCAAAATTATGTTAGGAGGTATCTTGAGAGGAGACAACGATAAGCTACCAATCGCCCAACAGACTCAAATAGGATGGCTACTCTGTGGATCCATGGTACCACACTACCAGTGCAACGTGGTTCTCAACAACACAGAAGACCTTCTGAAATATTGGGAGAACGAAGACATACACCAGAAGATAGAGATGTCCAACGATGATCATGAGTGCTTACAATATTTTATTAAAACCACTAAGAGGTTTGAAGACGGAAGGTACGAAGTCCGACTGCCACTTAAGCCAGAACACAAAGACAAGTTGAGTGCAACCAAACCACAAGCATTAACTCAATTTAGAAACTTAGAACAGAAATTTCCTGACGCAGCAAAAGACGATATTTGCGGAGGGTATCATTCAATGGAAGCAGAAAATAAACTGAAATCCGATCTCATAAAAACCATACCATCAAAACATTCGCAATATGTGAAGACGACAGATAATCCAGCCGACTGTGAAAGTCGTGGTTTGACTGTCAGGCAACTGAAAGACCACAAGATATGGTGGCAAGGGCCGTCATGGCTGCCATCATACACCAATCAAGAAAACCACCAAACCATATACGAGACGAACTTAGAAGTAAAGCCGTCTATTTTAAACCAAACCAACGCGGTAGTCATTGGACAACCAAGAGAATCGCTGACTACCGAAAATATTAAACATTTGATAAACAAATATAGCACCATAACAAAAATCATACGCATTTTTGCTTGGATACTGCGATTACCTACCTTGAACAAACCAGTTCGCCGACCCTACCTCGAATTACAAGAGCTTCGTCGGGCTAAACAGCTGATAATCAAAAACGTTCAGCAGGCTGAATTTGCAAACGACCTAGATTCAATAAACAAACACGGAAGAGTGCACTCCAAAAGCAAGATTTTGAGTTTGAATCCAACCATAGATGAACGTGGCATTTTACGTGTGGGTTGGAGATTAGAAAACGCCCACATGAGTCTTGAGATGAAACATCCCATCATCTTACCTCATGACCACCCGTTAACCACATAACTTATCGATCAAGCTCATAAATTGTCCTTCCATGGCGGAGCGCGTCTAACGTTAGCAAACCTTCGACAACAGTTTTGGATTATCGGCGGATACATGGCAACTAAAAAGTTTATACGAAAATGTGTCATATGCAGAAAGCAAAATCCCGTGCGGCTGCACCAGCTCATGGGAGAATTACCAGAACCAAGAGTGAACCGAACATGCATTTTATCACTGTGGCGTAGATTACACAGGCTTCGTAGAGGTCAAGGCCAATCAAGGACGGGGAATCAAAACTACGAAGGGATACATAGCAGTTTTTATATGTATGGCCACGAAAGCGGTTCACTTAGAACTCGTGTCAGACCTGAGCAGCTCCGCCTTTTTGGCAGCTCTAACCAGAATGGCTGCCAGAAAAGGGGCACCACGACATATGTACAGTGACAACGGCACTAACTTCGTGGGAGCAAACAGGATGATACAGGAAGAATTTAACCAGCTTCGCGAAGTATTCAGTGAAAGTTTTATAACCGAGATAGCAGAGATGGGCATAGAATGGCACTTTAACGTGCCTAGCTGGCCTAATGCCGGCGGTCTATGGGAGCGAGCAGTACGCAGTCTAAAACATCATCTCAAGAGGGTCATCGGTCAACAAAGACTAACCTTCGAGGAGTACACCACATTGTTAGCTAGACTAGAAGCGTGCCTCAACTCTCGACCTCTTTGCGCGATATCAGAGGATCCTGAGGATATAAACTTCCTTACACCAGCTCATTTCTTATCAGGAAGACCAGGAACAACGGTAATAGAAACCGAGCAGGACGCTAGAACCAAGTGGCATCTAACCAACAAGCTCTTCCAAGATCTTTGGAAACGATGGAAGACTGAATACTTAGTACAACTATCATCTAGAAGTAAATGGATGGAACCACAGAAAAACATCGAAATTGGAGATCTAGTAGTGATTCATGATGAGAATCTGGCTCCAGGAAAATGGGCTCTTGGACGTGTGGTCGACACACATCCAGGAAATGATGGGCTAACCAGAGCAGTTTCATTAAAAACCAAAAATGGGGTCATGAAACGCCCTATTGTGAAACTCTCAGTTTTGCCTGTTAATCAATTTACTTACACTATGTTAGTGCATCATTACTGGTCCAAACCTTGCAGCAGCACAAACGCACAGCCTGGCTTGCTCGCTTTCACATTCAGTTAAAAAAATAACATCATAATCTAAATATAAGAACAATGGCTTTAAATTCTACCCGGGCAAATGAAAAAATCGTGACTCAAACATTTAAAGTGTTAACTACTGGTGACAATAAATTCTAGCAGTTATTAATGCAAAGTTTACGCCTGCGCATAGAGTTTAGCGGTCAGTCGTTTTCCCAGCGCCGGCGCCGCGACTATAACTTGTGTTCTGTCAGTGATAGCGTGACGGAGGACAGAACGGTATGGAAGGAGAAAACTTGTTGCACCGGCCCAAAGTAGCAGGGGACAAAGGCAGGCGGATGATGATGATGTATAATACATAAGAAACTTTACTGTGCTTAATATGCATCGTCATCTGAATAGACTTTATCCTGGACACTGGCATTTTATTTAGTCTCCTTCTTCAACCACGATTCTCATAAGATCTCAACAGAAAGCTAGTGATAATGCTTGAGCCGTAACAACGCACGTTTGATCTGCGCCGAGCGCTGGTTCATGCGTCAGCATCCGATGCAAGGATTAACAGGCATTTCCTTTAAGTGGTCGAATGTCTGTCGTCCCACCCCCCTTCCCTCCTGATAACCCCGCGGTTGTCCGCACTTTATAACCAAGAGGTTATGAAGTGCGGGCAACCGCGGGGGTCCGAACTGTCCGATTTACGCGGATGCTCGATTGAGATCATTTTTCAAGTATTAAACTTAAACTAGAATTTCTGCTGAAACATTCTTATTAAGTACTTTCAACCGCTAAAATGTTTATTTTGTTTTACCTATAAGAGATCGAGGCTCTGTGCAGGCGGCAGACCCGCCGCGCGCCGCTCCGGGAGCTGTTAGCGAATGACAAAATCACTTCCATAGAACTAATATTAAGGCGTATATGTTCCCCAATGTTAACGCAGTACTGGCCGTGCGCCCGCTAGGAACCAGAATATCAATATTGAACCTCTTTTTGGACAGTTTGTAAAAACATCTTATATTTACATATGCTATTTCAGTTATGAAGAAATTCAAGCCATCAATGTTTCTGTGTACAAATATTTTTAAACATTTAAGTCGTTTTGGAGGAGTATCTAAAAGTAGCGAAAAAATACCGTGTTGTTATTTTTTTTTTATAAATTATAGGCTTGCGCTTGACCACTATCTCACCTGATGGTAAGCGATGATGTGGTCGACGGTGAAGCACGCTTGCCTAGAAGTAACCTATATATAAAGAAATATATGTATGTATATGTAGTTTTGTTTTATAAAGCAAAACTATTTGATATAAGAAAAAAAACATGTTTCACAAATAATGTACATGAAACAATAATAAATATATATTTTTATCAAACCTTTTTAATAAGCCGTTACTAAGGAGCATGCTTTAGAAAGTTACCGTTTTACGGCACTAAAGCGGTTGTAGGCCCTTAAATATAAATGTTACTTGCAACTCTGTCTGTCTGTTTATTGCGTTTTCACTTCCTTAAGTCTGAACGGATTTGGATGAAACTTGGCACACGGGTAGACCATGATCTGAATTAGGACACATGCGGATACTTTTTATCCCGGGAGTGCGTTCCCTTGTTGGGATAATTTCCAACCATCAGTCGGGCTTGTTTTTTATAAAACACGTTCACATATTGAACCTATGATGCTGGAGTGGCCTTCAAGGTCGCTCTCCCGCGTTTAAAAGGGAATTTGTAATCAGTATGTCTTGTGCTGAAATATTTAATAGGTAATATTTAATAATTAATAAATATTTAATAATTCTGCTTGGGTTAAAAAAAGTGGTAGCGGGGAGAGGGGAGAGTGGCTCCGGTGCGGTGAGCCCTTTGATCCTATCCCCCCTCCCCTCACCGCGGGTAAGGGGGGAGGGGCATCTCCGGAGTGGATCGTGCGATGTCGGCGGATTAGCGCCACAACCGCCAGTCGGCTCCGTCCGGCAAGGATTAAATACACATTAATTAACAACCTCCATTACATTCTGTTTGCTCTGGTAATACCACAAGTAGATCTCGCTCTGTGTACCTGGCATAGTATCAAAACAGCAGACATTCCTGATATACAAGTCAGAACTACCCGCCCTGAAACGCGAACCCATGACCTAGCGCACTCGAGCAACGAAGCATGTTACTGTTTCTTGGAACACCCATAGGTAGAGCTACGAACAGCAGAATGTAACGTTCAGATAGAGCCCTTGCTCCGTTCACTCAAACGTACCGAGATCGTTGCTAACGACTCTGTGACCGTTTGATGTGAGTGCGGTCTGTTATAAGTGTTCTGTACTATTGTGTGCCAGGTATGATCAGACTTGGATAGGGCTTGAGATAATAGAAATACAGACTTTTAAATACATTGTGATCTAACTACTCCCTTGAACCCACAACTACCCTCCTTGAGTCACACTTGATGACAAGAAGCGCCCTTACTGCTAGGAATAAAGACAATGTCAAAGTAAAACTGTAACGAACGACGTGCGGTTAACATATCCAATGAACCATATCGTTAGGTTTATCCTCACTGTACTAGGTCCGCCACAATGTCTCCATAATAAGAAGCTCGCACAATTTGCATGGCGTTTCCAAGACAATCAAATCAAGTCTCTACGATATTGTATATCAGAAATGTCAAATCAGAATGTCACAAATGCGATAATCTTGTGTTAAAAAAACTTCCAGATATAAGAATTCAAAGACTGTACTTCATCAAATAATTGTAATACTTTGTTATCGGCTTTACAGAACATCTCCAATTTTTCTGACTCTCATGATCCACAATCTTTTATAGCTCAATAATGAACGATTGTAATTGGCTGTCCTTTCCTCGTTGACACCGAGGAAAAAGACCAGCATCAGCCAATGGAAAATAAACACGACATTTTGTCCGGAAGTCAGCATTGAGCTACTTACAATGAAAAATATCAAAAATTAATAACAAACTAAAAATGTAAACATATTCAGAAAATCCACATAAAATCAACATGTTTCATGGTATAAATTTAACAGTAATTAATATTTGTTTTATTACAAACTGCCGAAACAACCAAAACATTTCAATAGAATTCAAGACTTATTTTATTTAAACAGCGCAAAATAACTAAACATATGTGCAATATTTATTTTAAATTAGAACATGAATTTTCAGGAAGCTGACATTCATCCATCCTGATAAATTTTGCGTCCCCGCGAATGACATTTTTTAAAAGTAAAAAATCTGATTTTACTCGAAATAAACACAAGACAACAATTATAACTGAGTGATTGAAATCAAAAATGTATTTTATATAATACAAATTTCTTTAATAGAAACTACACACAAATCAAGTACTGTTTACATGAATTGTGTATATAGAGTATTTCAAAAACTTCATTTTTCAGAATCATAAAATATAAGACTTATTTCAATGAATGTGCACTTTGCACTTCCAAATTTATGTTCACTCATAGCTACTTAATTGTAAATTGCACTAAAAGGTAGTTATCTACCTTCACGCTCATAGCAGTTTAATTTAAAAAAAGAAAAACTACACTTATAGAATCATAGATGAACTAAAAAATACATGGTCGCTCATAGCGAAACAGTAGTTAACTACACGCTCATAGCAGTGTAGGTTAACCATAAAAACTTGGTCGCTCATAGCGAATAATAGTTATCTACACCTTACGCTCAGAGCAGTAGTGTAGAATAACCATAAAAACAGGGTCGCTCATAGCGAAATAGTAGTTAACTATACGCTCATTGTAGGTTAACCATAAAAACTTGGTCGCTCATAGCGAATAATAGTTATCTACACCTTACGCTCAGAGCAGTAGTGTAGAATAACCATAAAAAACAGGGTCGCTCATAGCGAAATAATAGCTCAACAACAACAACAAACAAACACCAACAACAATCAACAACAACAACAATCAATCAAGCATGATCAACAATTTGTGTAATTCATACTATTTAGCTAATTATGAAAATTGGATAAACTCAAACATTATTCTCCATCTGGTATAATATCTGATCACATTTATTTTACATAAATGGTTATGTAATATTTTTACTCAAAAAAAAGTAATCTGCATGATAAAATATGTACTTCATTAATTTCTAGACAAACTAATATTATTGGCAAAATAAATTATCTAAATCATTATTTAAATCATCATCGGTTTCGCTAGTAGACTATTCGCTATCTTTGTTATTGAAACAAAGAAAAAAACAACAACAAATAACAACAGAACAACAGAAAATACACCTATATACTTTGACGTCCCTTTTCTAGTAAATAGGTGTATCTACGACCCACCATAATACCTATCGTGGTTCAAAACTTTAGTTACTCTGTACGGCCCTGAAATATAATCTGACCAAAAACAAATGCATAAATCTATGAACGAAACTGTATGTGTGTCCCTTTTATTAACCGACTTACGAAAAAGGAGGAAGTTCTATGTTCGACTTCTAGTATTTTTTTTTTTTATGTATGTTCACCGATATCACCGTCAATTGTGGACTGATTTTGAAAATGATTTTTTTGTTTGAAAGAGTATGTTTCGAAATTGGTCCCATTTTATTTTGGTGAAGATATGATGAAGAACTTTGGAGATATACAACAGAACTCTTCAATAAATAACGGCAAATCATTCGGAATTGCTGCAATCGCATGTCTATTTTTTATTGTATATACCATTTCATAACATAACATCACGCCAGTACGCACTAAAGGGGTACGCAGATCTCTCATTTCACTGGTTATGTTTAAGTTTCATGTTATTCGGGTGATCTATTCTGGCGTTATAGGTACCTTACCAAACGACTTGCCTATTTTAGGTAGGTACAACTAAAAAGGGAAAAATAAAAAACTTTTTTTCAAAAAAATACTACCGACTTCCAAATAAAAAACTACAAAGTGAAAAATAATTTTATTTTTGGAAGTCGGTGACCATATCGCAAAAAATGGAAAAAAAAAGAAAGACACCGACTTCCAAAAATAAAATTATTTTTCACTTTGTAGTTTTTTATTTGGAAGTCGGTAGTATTTTTTTGAAAAAAAGTTATTATGAGTGGATAAATCGACACAAGTCGGAAATCATCTTACGTACGTGTATCATACAACATTTTACTATGCATTGTGCGAGGAAATAAATAAATTAATAAAATGAAATTAATAAAATGGCGGGCTTATTCAAGCGCGTTCAGCATATCCACAGATTAACTAATAGTTCCTCGGGCATATCTACTGCGCATGTGCGAATAGCTGTCACATCCAAACGCAATAAGGCACGAGCAAAATATACGTTCTGCCAAACATATTTAATGAATATTTAAAATTAATTTATTGATCAAAATCAAAATCTAGAGTACTTAAAAACGCCTAAAATAAAGTATTAGTTTTATTTTACCTTTTATATGAATGATAATCTGTACATAACTAATTTTTAAAACTTTTCTCAAATAATAAAAACTATGCGTCGGGCTGACGTTTGAGTTAAAAATTAAAAAAATACAGGAAAGTAAAAAGCACTAGTGAAAAAAGTGACACTTTCCGCACAGTTTGGCTGCTTGGAAAACCGCTCTTTTCGAGGACATGCATTGTAAAATCTTTTACAATGCATGTCCTCGAAAAGAGCGGTTTTCCGGTGTGTAAAATAAAACTAATACTTTATTTTAGGCGTTTTTAATTACTCTAGATTTAGATTTTGATCAATAAATTAATTTTAAATATTCATTAAATATGTTTGGCAGAACGTATATTTTGCTCGTGCCTTTCGTTGCTTTACGATGTGACAGCTATTCGCACATGCGCAGTAGATATGCCCAAGGAACTATTAGTTAATCTGTGGATATGTACAACGCGCTTGAATAAGCCCGCCATTTTATTGATTTCATTTTATTAATTTTGTTTATTGCCTCGCACAATGCATAGTAAAATATTGTATGATACACGTACGTAAGATGATTTCCGACTCGTGTCGATTTATCCACTCACTCGCTTCGCTCGCTCGTGAATAAAAATGCCACTCATCGGAAATCACCTACCTTCCGCACTTGTAGCATAAATAACTATTTATTTCACTACACTACGATACGTAATACTTTTTCGTATAGTATAAAAATTTGCATCATTCGTTCACCGACGCCATTAGTCATCACAATTTATTTGTTTTCGGCAAAATAAGTTTTTTTTATTCAAAAGTAAAGAAATCTGAAGAAATCGCGTTTCCGTGCCCCTAATTTCACATCTGGTGATATTTTAATTCTATGTGACAAAGTCACAAAATATAGACATGTCATAGAACATTTTCTTTGTCATCAGAAAACAACATTTCCCTTCCACTGATTAACGAATATCTCGTTAACGCGTGGACCGATTTATTTATACCAATATTATAAAGAAAAAAATGTTTTTTTGTTTGTTTGTACCGAATAGGCTCCGGCTCTTCAACCAGTGCGTCCTACCTGTTATGACCTACGGCGCCGAGACGTGGACACTCACAATATGGCTGGTTCATCGGTTCCAAGTTGTTCAGCGAGCTATGGAAAGGGCTATGCTCGGAGTCTCTCTAAGGGATCGAATCCGAAACGAGGTGATCCGACAGAGAACCAAAGTTGTCGACATAGCTCACAGAATAAGTAAGCTGAAGTGGCAATAGGCCGGCCATATAAGTCGTAGAACCGATGACCGTTGGGGTAGACGTGTTCTTGAGTGGAGACCGCGAACTGGTAAACGTAAGGTGGGACGCCCTCAGGCTAGGTGGAGTGACGATCTTGGCGGGGTGGCTGGTAGCAGCTGGATAAGAGTTGCCGAAAATCGAAGTAAATGGCGTGCAATTGGAGAGGCCTATGTCCAGCAGTGGACTGCTATAGGCTGATGATGATGATGAATAGGCTCCGAAACTACTGGACCGATTTTAAAAATTCTTTCACCTATGGAATGCTACATTATTCCCGAGTGACATAGGCTATAATTTTCAAGGGAGCGAAGCCGCGGGGGTCAGCTAGTTTACTATATACTTTATTATACACCGCATAAAAATTTACCTTATTAACCGACTTCAAAAAAAGGAGGAGGTTCTCAATTCGTCGGAATCTTTTTTTATGTATGTTCCCCGATTACTCAAAGACGCCTGGACCGATTTGAAAAATTCTTCTTTTGTTTGAAAGGGTATTCTTCCCAGTTGGTCCCATAGTCATCAGGTCAGGATCTGATGATGGCATCTTGGAAAAATCGAGGGAACTCCTCAAATATTACAGGCACACATATAGCGATTTTGGTATTTTCTTCAACAATGCAATTATTTGCACTCAGAAAGTATCATTTGGTGAAG